>JAFMSR010000001.1:31667562-32216973 GCA_022818135.1 Saxidomus purpurata
ACCTTGACCTTGGAACTAGGGACCTGATTCTTCCGCGTGACAGTCTATCTCATGATGGTGAACATTTGTACTAAGTAACATCCAAAACCCGCCATGCATAAAGAAATGCCACGGACAAAGATATTTTTGAATATGACCTTTAACCATTAAATGTGATATTGACCTTAGACCAAGGGTCCTAGTTCTTGCGCATGAAACTCCGTCTCATGGAGGTGAACATGTGTGCCAAGTAACATCAAAATCCCTCCATGCATAAAGAAGAAATGCTCCGGACAAAGTCATTCTTGAACTATTCTTATATCTGACATTTGGCTTCTAAGTGTGACCTTGACCTTGGAACTAGGGACCTGGTTCTTGTGCATGACAGTCTATCTCATGATGGTGAACATTTGTACTAAGTTACATCCAAATCCTGCCATGCATAAAGAAGAAACACAACGGACAAAAATATTCTTGAATTTGACCTTTAACCGTTAATGTGATATTAACCTTAGACCTAGGGACCTGGTTCTTGCGCATCACACTCCGTCTCATGGTGGTGAACATTTGTGCCAAGTAACATCAAAATCCCTCCAGGCATAAAAAAGAAATGCTCCTTGAATTATTGTTATATCTGACCTTTGGCCTTTAAGTGTGACCTTGACCTTGGAACCTGGTTCTTGTGCATGACAGTTCATCTCATGATGGTCAACATTTGTTCTAAGTTACATCCAAAGCCCTCCATGCATAAAGTAGATATGCTCCGGACAAAGTCATTTTTGAATTTGACCTTTAACCTCTAAGTGTGACCTTGACCTTAGACCTAGGGACCTGGTTCTTGCGCATGACACTCCGTATCATGATGTGAATATTTGTGCCAAGTTATTTAAGATATATGGATAAGTAACAGCGCAGAAAAACTCCGACGGACGGACACACACACACACTTGGATCTTCAGACTCGATGTGGAGGTTGGTCATGACCAGCAGATACACCCTTTTGTTTTTGAGGTCAGTAGGTCAAAGGTCAAGTTCACAGTGAATCGGAATAGTAAAACCGTATCCGGACTATAACTCGAGAACGCTCGGTGAAAGTTGGCCCTGACCAGCAGAGGAACCCTATTGTTATAGGTCAGTAGGTTAAAGTCACAGTGACTCGGAATAGTAAAACGGTTTCCGGACGATAACTCGAGAACGCTTGGGCCTAGGATCTTGAAACTTAGTATGGAGGTTTGTCATGACCAGTAGATGACCCCTTTTGATTTTAGGTCAGTAGAGGACAAAGGTCCAGGTGACCTAGAATTGTTTAATGGTTAACGGACGATAACCCAAATATGCTTGGGCCTAGCATCTTGAAACTATATATAGTGGAATTGAATTTTATTTGACTATTCATTCTTAAATACGTTGTTGTCAGATACAAATGTAGTTTGAAGATCTTTAATATTTCATCAAAATCTGAGAGTAAGCAGCTTTTTAAATGCTTACTGCCAGTTGTCTTGAAAGCTTTGTCTGATGATGTTGTCTAATTCAGGTTTAATTATGTTTGTCATAAATGTTCCTAATGCATCGTGGTCCATATAATACAAAAAAAAAAACTCCTTAAATCAGGAAATGTTCAGAATCATGTCTCTTGATTAAGATGTTCAAGCTATTTTTCAAAAAGCGTATTAACATTGATGGTATAATGGTGAAAATGAAATATTGTCTCATTAAGAGCATACTGCACTTCGCCTAATGCTCTCGGGATTAGGCTGGTTGTAATCCGGATTAAAGGGACCTTTTTATTTATTGCGAAGGAGCCTCAGTGATCCGGAGCAATAAGTTTGATTATTCCTGTTATAAAGGCTATAACCAGCTTACAGCTTGTCCCATCTACTAGCATTCTTTGTAGTGGAATATTTAGAGATTTTGGGCGGAGCTTAACTCTGTGATGCACTGTCTCACCTAATGGAACGAGAGGGCCAAGATGACCCTATATCGCTCACCTGCAACTTATGACAATATGTGACCAAACTTCAACTCTAAACTATATATAATAAACACAAACATTCTGTTTGTCCTTGACAATGCAAAACTTTTGACCAATTTATTTACATGATTGGGTTGTAAATGTCAACTGTATGGCTAGATTTTGTCAGCTGTATGGCTAGATTTAATCAAGGCAATCATACTGACCGAGTTTCATGAAAATACAATAAAAAATGCAACCTTTATTGCATACATAATGTTTTTCTATGATTTGACCGGGTGACCAAGTTTTTGATCCCAGATGACCCATGTTCGAACTCGACCTAGATTTCATCAAAGCAATTATACTGACTAAGTTTAATGAAAATCAAATGTAAATTGCAACCTCTATTGCATACACAAGGGTTTTCTATGATTTGACCTCGTGACCTAGTTTCATACCCTGGATGACCCATGTTCGAATAAACCTAGATTTTATCAAAATAATCATACTGACCAAGTTTCATGAAGGTCTAATGAAAAATGCAATCCCTATCGCATACACAAGGTATTTTTGTGAATTGAACCCATGACCTAGTTTTTGACCCTAGATATCTCATGTTTTAATTCGACCTAGATTTCATCACGTTAATCATACTGACCAAGTTTTATGAAAATACAACGAACAAGAGCTGACCCTCACAGGTGACAAATACCCCCGAAAGAGGTGTCTCACAGTCTGTTTCCTCTCTATGTGCTCAACAATTGTGCCATGTAATTTTTAAATCCTTCCATACATGACAGAGTAACCATGCATACAGTATTCCGTTACTTTTAAACTCTAAGTATGACCTTGACCTTCGAAGTGGTTCTTGCACGCAACACATTGTCTTGGTGTCCTGAACATTTGTGCCAAGTTATTATAAAATCAATCGATGCACGACAAAGTTACAGTCAAGCTACAAATGTATGCATATATATACAGGATTCCATTACTTTTAAACTTCAAGTGTTACCTTGACCTTTGAGGAAGAAAGGTGGGTCTTACACGCGACACATCGGCTTGATGTTTTAAACATTTATGCTAAGTTTTTCTAAAATCCATCGATGCTTGACAAAGTTGCAGTCCGGACACGAATGTGTGCATATATACAGGATTCCATTACCTTCAAACTCTTAAGTGTGAGCTTGACCTTTAAAGCTGCTCGCTCTCACATTTTGGTAAAAAAAGTTCTTCAAACTGTACACATGTAAATAACGTATTTTAGAACATATAGTCATATAAAAAGGCTCCAGTAAAAAATCCCGTCACGTATTATCTCGAAATTTAAAAAAAAATACGCAACCAAATTCAAAAGCGTTGCAAACGCTTTTGAAATTTTGATATAAACTTACAGTGTAGCGGTACCGTGCAACCGGCATCTTCAATCGATTTCTGCAAATTCCTACCTAGATTTTTCCTTACATTTTGATTCTAGGCTTTAGTTTTATATTAATGAATAAGTATGTCAATTTTTAAAAAAAATTTTTTTTTCAACGGTAACTGAGAGCGAGCAGCTTTAAGGTAGGAACGCGGGTCTTGCACGAGACACGTTGTCTTGATATACTGAACATTTGTGCCAAGTTATTTTAAAATCCTTCAATGCATGACAAAAATTTAGTCCGGACACGAATGCTTTTAGATTTTATCAAAACAATCATACTGACTAAGTTTCATGAAGACCCAGTCATTATTGATAAAATCAGCGGTTCAAAGTATACTGCAGTACAGTAAACTATTCAATAATCTTTGTAGAGTTGTTGTTGTACAATTAATGGGTGGTCGCGATTTATTAAAGAAGGCCTCTACATTGATTGTGGTAAAATGAAACATTTTTCGCCCGAAATTCCGTTGTCCGTAAGTGAGATCAGTGAAAAATATACAAACATTACAAATTTATATGAAATCAAACAAACTGAAACCTACTTAGTATCTATCATCTAATGGGTCTTAAGCAAGGACGAACATCAAATACAAGAAGTAATCAAATCATTACAAAAACTAGAAGCAGGTCCTCTTCAGCCAAAAGAAAAGCATCTACCTCTAAACAGGACAAGAGGGCCATGATGGCCCTATATCGCTCACCTGACTACCATTGGCTATAAAACAAGGGCTCATGATTCAAACATAATTCGCAGAGGTCCACTACACAATGCTAAGTAACATTCCAAATATCTATTCTCTGCCTGTCGGCCTTCTTGTTTTTTTAAGTTTTCCCTATATAAAGCCTATGCAAAACCAAGTGACCCCCACCGGGCGGGGTCAATTTGACCCAAGGGTCATGATTTGAACAATTTCGCTAGAGGTCCACTAGCAAATGCTACATGCCAAATATCTAAGCTCTAGGCCTTGTGGTTTCAGAGAAGAAGATTTGTTTAAGTGTTCCCTATATAAGCTTATGTAAAACTAAGTGACCCCCGTGCGGGGTCAATTTTGATTCGGGGGTCATAATTTGAATAATCTTGGTAGAAGTCCACTAGACAATGCTACATACCAAATATCTCAGCTGTAGGCCTTGTGGTTTCAGAGAAGAAGATTTTAAAAGTTTTTCCTATATAAAGCCTATGCAAAACTAAGTGACCACCCGCGCGGGGTCAATTTTGACCCGGGGGTCATAATTTGAACAATCTTGGTAGAGGTCTACTAGACAATGCTACATGCCAAATATCTAAGCTCGAGGCCGTGTGGTTTCAGAGAAGAAGATTTTTTAAGTTTTTCCTATTTGTTGCCATAGCAACCAGAGTTCTGCATGGAATGGAATTCTTTGAACAACTTTGATAGAGCTTCATGCAAGGAACATCCCTGCAAAGTTTCATCAACATTGGCCCAGTGGTTTCAGAGGAGATGTCGTTTGAAGGAAATGGTGGACGGACGCCGGACGGAATGCGATCCTAACAGCTCACTCTGGCACTTTGTGCCAGGTGAGCTAATAAAAACAACGACACAAACATAAACAAACAAAAACCCCAGATAAGATTGAAGCCAACACATGTAAAACTGTTTAGTATCATTATTAAAGCTGCTCGCTCTCAGATTTTGATAAAAAAATAAAGTTCTTCAAACTGTATGTAAATGACGTATTTTAGAACATATGGTGATATAAAAAGGCTCCAATATAAATTCAGGTCACGTATATCTCTGAATTTCAATAAATACGCTACCAAATTCAAAACCGTTGCAAACGCTTTTGAAATTTCACTATAAACATATAGTGTAGCGGTGCCGTGTAACCGAACTTTTTTCAAATTCCTACCTAGATTTTTGCTTAATTTTTTATTCTAGCCCTTAGTTTTATATTAATGATTAAGAATTTCATTTTTTGAAAAATATTTTTTTTCAACGGTAACTGAGAGCGAGCAGCTTTAAACAAAATATGGAAAATCAAGACAATTTGATGATGAATAATGAAAGTAATATCTGTGCTCGAGGTGAAATGCCCCATAGCCAAACTCAACAGATGCCAATGTACCCTCAGCATGTGTTTAATATGGGCTCACCTATGATGCCACATATGCAAGCTCCATTTATAATGACTTCTCCTTAAATTGGAAGGCAAAACATAAGCTTACCCTGTTCTACAAAATGAAGAATAATCTTACACCTGAGTATCTGTATGCTCTTGTACCTGCAAGTGTCGGTCAATCATCTAATTATAATCTAAGAAATGCTAATAATCCAAGAGGTATCACTTGCCATACACAACTCTTTGCAAACTCCTTCATACCATCAGTAGTTAACGCTTGGAACCAACTAACTCAAGATCAGAAGAACTTCCCAAATATAGAAACTCTCAAACGCAGATTGAACTCTGACCAACAAAAAATCCAACATTTCACTATGCTTGAGATCGCAAACTCCAAACACATACAATACTTTGAACTCACGGACATTTGTACTCTAAAAACATTGTAGACAACCATAGGTGTACATGTGGGGACATTGAACACACGTATCATTTCTTCTTTACTTGTCCTATGCTTGAGCATGCACGCACTGAAATTACTACATGTAATTGCATTGTTACTATCGCTACAGTTACATTATCAACTATAACTGTATGGGAACATAAACATTACAGAGGAAATGAATACTCTAATCTTTTTATATGTTCAAAAATGCATACGCATCACAAAAAATATTTGATACAGGCATTATTACTGTACTATGAAAGAAATGTTTTGAATTAATCGTCAGTTAAATAAATGCTTTGCATTTTTTCATTGGTTCTTCATGAAACTTGATTAGTATGATTGCCTTGATAAAATCTAGATCGAGTTCGAATATGTGTCATCTGGGGTCAACAACTAGGTCACGAGGTCAAATCATAGAAAACCCTTGTGTATGCAATAGGGATTGCATTTTTCATTGGATCGTCATGAAACTTAGAGGTCAAATCATAGAAAACCCTTGTGTACATGTATGAATCAGAGGTTGCATTTTTCATTGTATCTTCATGGTAACTTGGCCATTATGATTAATTTAATAAAATCTAGGTAGAGTTCGCACATGTCATCTAGGGTTAAAAACTAGGTCACAGGATCCAAAAATAGAAAAACCTTGTGTACGCAATAGAGGTTGCATTTTTCATTGTATCTTTACGAACCTTGGTCAGTATGATTGCCTTGATAAAATCTAGCTCGAGGTCGAACATTAGTCATCTCGGGTCAAAAACTAGGTCACGGGGCTAAACCATAGAAAAACCATGTTTATAGAATAGAGGCTGCACTTTTTTAGTTTAGTTTCATGAAACTTTGCCAGTGTGAGTGTCTTGATGAAATTTAGGTCGAGTATAAATATGTGTAATCTGAGGTCAAAAACAAGGTCACCCGGTTAAAAACCTAGTATATGCCATATAGTCGACATTACAAAACAATCATCATGTAAATTGGTCAAAAGTTTTATAGAATATTTGTGTTTATGAGATATAGAGTTGAAGTTTGGTCACATATTGTCATAAGTCGCAGGTGAGCAATATAGGGCTATCTTGGCCCTCTTTTTAAAATTTTCGACATACCTGTAACTACGTCACGCTACACTTTAGTAATTCTCCGACATCTGAATGATAATTTCGCGCCAATGCTTCCAGTACAATATTAGCATATTTTTACGCTATACAAACGATATGTAAATCAACATTCATTTCAGCTATTTGTCAAACTAGCAATGCAAAGTTAAATGCATTGTTGGACGATTTCTGCAAGTTCAACATGCACTAGCTTATCAAGAAGCTACTGCAAATCGAAATTTATAATCCAAACAGGCGTCTTGAACGAGATTTTGCTACCGCTGTTTACATTATAATATCACTACGGAATTCTGAACGCGTTTTGCATGCAACAGTTCAACAATGGGTTGTTTGGGAACACTTACTGCCAATTTCTCTTTTGAAAACCGAAATCTAGTCAGTCCCGTACTGCATTAAAATATTTTGTGTTTACCATTTTCGCTTCGCCGGCAAAATATATCTAGAATGGTGGAACCTATGCTGGCGGTATCCCTATGCTGGTGGTATCTCCTAAAAACGGCTATTTGCAGAAAAAAAGATGTAGAAAAAAATTTCAGGGTACATTCAGCATTGACAGTCGATGAAATGCTTTTACAGCAAACGTAGTGATAGCCGCGCGTGCATCTCTGTGACGTCACAGCAGCCGATACAATTGTACTCAATCCATTTCGCTAGAAAAATTCTTAAATATAGACATCAAAATCACCCAGTTAAAGTTAGCATTTTTGATAAAACTTATTTCTTTTGTATAAAAATATATATTCGATGGAAACTGTTATCTCTTGTTAGTTAATATTAAGGCTCTAAAAACTGTTTCCCACCTGTTGGTTGTCAAATATCACATACCGCCAGCATTGGTTCCCTTCGTGGTGAAATTTCAAGTTTTGACATGTGTCGTGTCAATAGCTCCCAGAACGACATAGTCACACGATGACGCACATCAACATCTTGTTTCGATTTAGCAGGGATAACATTATGTTTTCGCTGAGGCAAATCGAAATGGTTAGGATTTCCTACTTTGTGAACAGCTGATATACATTCAAAATACCTCCAGCATAGGTTCCCCCACTCTACTATTGATTAGTTTATAGTTTGACCTCGTATACCATACGTCGGCTATTATATATAATGAGATGTATCAAAATAAGATCGCGATTTCGACTTGCACAGTTAGTATGGTTTTTTAAGAACATCTTGCCACAAATGCCTCATTTTACCACAATTAAATCAATATAGAGGCATTCTGTAATCAATTGCACCCAGAAGTACATGGGGTATGGACTCGCCACGGTCCTATTTTGTACGATACATATATAAATACAACATTTGAAACAACTCTGTTCCTTCTATCACATCTCGGGGATAGTGTTAGATGTGATAGTGTTTTTGTCGGCTACGCTGTTATGCGATTGTGTAAAAAGGTACAAAAAAACAAAAATAATATCAAACAGGGAATGCCACGTAGCCGTTTTTATAATTTGTGCCACAGGGGATCGAATCATATCTCCCATTTCTATACCTAATACCGCTTAAAAAGGTATTTCAGCAATTTCTCAGACGACCAAACAAATAGCCCGTTTCATGAAGGTCACGTGGTATCAACAATGCCGTTTTCCAAGTGAATCAGCAAGACGCGGTTGAGAACTCGTCTGTACTTAATTCCCCGTAGTGTCTGGAAATACTTTAATGCATGTAAGTAATATGCAAAACATTGTTTTAACAAATCGATGATTCTATTTGCTTTGAAATAGGCTAAATGTTACAGAACAGGGGTGTGAACAAGGTCCTTCTGTGTCTAACCACCAGAAATCGTCAGCTTTCAGGAAGCTTCGAGAATTGGTTAATGAACACAGGATATGTTAGATACATGTACCTCGGGAGTGGTGATAGTCGTTACTCTTCATAAGAACTAGTTAAGAGTGCAACAAAGCCGTCCAAAATACTCATATTTAAAAAATAATGCAGAAAATTGACTGTCTAATTATAGAGGAGTGCAGTATGATTAGTTTAAAGATATTTGAATGCATTGAGGCAGTCTGCAGGAGGAAAGATGACAAATTGGTCTTTGGTGGGCTGCAAGTTATATATTTTATGGAGATTTTTTGCAGCTTTCACCAGTTTGTAATCCAGATGAATCAAGTAGATTTTGCCTTGAAAGCAAAATGTTCCCAATTGTTCTCCCCTATTAAGTACCACTAACAGAAATCACCAGAACATGTGATGGTTCACTAGTTTAAGCCATTAAACAGAAATTTGAAATGGTAATGTGTCACGTGAAACCGAATTTTTTTTTGATTTCTTAAGACAGTCATTGGATCAAAGTGAAAGTAAAAATAATTTTCAAAGAAACTAATTGTTGATGATTACAACCGCGGTTGTATGTTGAATTTCCTGGTCAAATGTTTGAATACAAAGCAGAAGACAAAGGAAGCCAGGCTCATTTCAAGTCAATCACAGCACCAAAAACGCTATGACTGACCATCAGATGTCCAGTTGTAATGTATTGTTGCAAAACCTAAGTGATGTTTTTGTCAATGGACGAAGGGGAAATGCATAGTCTTGAGAATTGGCCAGTGGTTGAGTTTGATTCAGTTGGTATAGTTGTCATTCCTAAAGTTACTTTTTCAGATAACTGTCAATTATGTTTATACAAACACTACTTGATGCTACTATTTTAATGTAAATTGAACATAATTATGTTGTAAAATGCAATTACAGAAATAGAATTTTTAACATTTATTATACCAATGAGTTCATTAGAAATCATATATAGCATCAAAGATTTATAAGACATGTACATAGATGAAATGATGCTATAATTTCATGAATCTATCAAATTAAACAAATAAGGTGACATTTCTATTCATTGTCAACTGTGTATCTTTCATAGTATATCATGCCAATACAGTAAAGTTATTTACCGTTCCATTACCTTTGTAGTATTTGATCTCACAGATAATACAGACATTACTGCCAACAATACCCTTTAAACCGGCTTGACCTGATCGATAAAAGATAGGAAATGACCTTAGACAGGAAGTAATAAACAAGAATAAGAACATTAGATTGGGAACAAAAAAAAAACAGGGACATTAGACTGAGAACAGAAGAAGCGTATATCGACACCTTCAACACCAAATGGTCTTAAAGAGGCACTCCTTACATCTAGCAGATTATTTGTTCGAAAGGTTTTCAATGGACATAAAATGATAAATAAAAACAATTTCAAAGAAGAACCTATGGCGAAAAATTCTTCATTTTACCACAATCAATATAGAGACTTCCTGTAATAAATCGCCTCCAACATTTTACTCTACATAGATTATTGAATGGTTTACGGTACTGCAGTATATTTTAAACAGCTTATGTCATCGATAATGACTGAGAATATATAGCTGAAACTTTTAGGTCAAGTTATGTTACTTTTAAAGTATCTATTATTTATATTTTGGAGGTTATTTAGATCGTCATCGGTTAAAGGGTGTGTCCCTTCAAAGGGACATACCCTATAACTGATGTCGACTTAATAACCTCAAAAACATAAATAATAGAATCTTTGGAATTATCTGCGAGCAATTAAATAGCTATCTGAAGCGACAAAAAAGCTTATGATTGACTAAACTGCACAAACACGTGTCTAAGCTCCGTGTTTTACGAGGACTATCAACATACTTCTGTAAACAAGTAATTCTTAGTTTGACTTGTCTGTGTCCATTTTGTGTCGCAAACGATCTAATATAGTTAAATTCTAGTTGTTCTAGTTATGGGTGACGTGTACATTGTAAGTCGCTAACTGTCTTGAAGTGTACATGCGCATACATCACGCTGCTTAAACTACGCGAACACATATTCCGCGTTTTGCGAGCATTATTAAAATACTTCTATAAAAAACAAGTTAGTTTTAGTTTTGGGCGCATTTTTATTTCATAAGTTCTTATTTGGTTAAAAATTAGAATATACATGCACTTGTACGCAAACGGTGGGTGGCATGCTAACTTGTGCATACATAAAGATGCTCAAACTGCGCAAACACAAGTTCCGATTAATTTTGCGACCATTATAATCATACTTTTATAAAAAGAAATATTCTTAGTTGCGAGTGTGTGTGCATTTTTATTGCAAAAGTTCTAAAATGGTAAAAAATCTATATGTACCTGTACGTAAACGGTGGGTGACGTGTAAGTCGCTAACTGTCTGAAAGCGTACATGTACATACAGCACGATGAAAATAGCATCAATCACTATTTTGCAAGAGGTCATTAATAATTTTGAGAATTTGAATCATATCTTGTTGTCTCGGATAGGATAAAACATTTACAATTAATACGGTGTTGACTTTCCGCTTTACACTATAACATGTGTAAATTTCATCAGATTAGGGAAACGGACCAAAATCGACCCAAAACGTAACGAGCCCTTTGATACAATAACATGGAAAAAAGAAATAAAAGGAAACTAACAGACACAAACGAATTTGAAGCCATCAGCTCCAAACTTCCGACAATGTAAAACGTGTAATCGATTCATCAAACACTCGATAACAAACATGAAAAGACACATTGAAAGCAAACACTCCGAAGAAAATTACAATCTACATTTGCCCAGTGACAAGACTTGTACAAGACGGGAATTTTTACAAAAACATGCCTCAACAACACAGGGACAAACCTTAAACGAATACAAAACCACAATAATAGAAGCCAACAGAACATAAAAAGACGAGATCATTCCAATTCAACCATTGACACCTCCCTTGGAATCGACAAGAACACCCAGATTTCGGATAATTCCAGGAACCAAACCTTAGCTCAACTAAACGTCATCCACAGACCTTAAAAAACGCTTTAAAGCTGCTCGCTGTCAGATTTTGGTAAAAAAATCCTTTTAACTGTATGTAAATAACGTATTTTAGAACATATAGTCATATTATTAGGCTCCAGTAAAAATTCATGTCACATAATTATATCTAAAAAATACGCTACCAAATTCAAAAGCGTTTTTTGGAATTTTAAAGCTGCTCGCTCTCAGATTTTGGTAAAACAATAAAATTCTTCAAACTGTATGTACATATTGTATTATAGAACATCTAGCCATAGAAAAAGGCTCCAGAATAAATTCCTGCCACGTATATCTCTACATTAAAAAAACAAGAGGGCCCAGATGGCCCTATATCGCTCACCTTGGTGCAAGTCCACCTGCCTGGTGGAAGATCACTAGATAATGTTATATACCAAATAAGTTTTCCTATATACGCCTTTGTAAAACAAATGACCCGCCCCCCCCCCCCGGGCAAGGTCAAATTTGACCCCAGGGGCATAATTTGAACAAACTTTGAAGAGGTCTACTAGGCAATGCTACATGCCAAATATCTAAGCTCTAGGCCTTGTGGTTTCAGAGAAAAAGATTTTTAAAGTTTTCCCTATATAAGCCTATGTAAAACTAAGTGACCCCCGGTGCGGGGTCAATTTTGACCCGGGGGTCATAATTTGAACAAACTTGGTGGAGGTACACTAGCCAATGCTACATGCCAAATATCTAAGCTCTAGGCCATGTGGTTTCAAAGAAGATTTTTAAAGTTTTTACTATATAAGTCTATGTAAAACTAAGTGACCCCCCGTGCGGGGTCAATTTTGATCCGAGGGTCATAATTTGAACAATCTTGGTAGAGGTCCACTAGCCAATGCTACATGCCAAAAATTTAAGCTCTAGGCCTTGTGGTTTCAGAGAAGAAGATTTTTAAGTTTTTCCTACATAAGCCTATGTAAAACTAAGTGACCCCCCCGTGCGGGGTCAGTTTTGATCCGGGTTCATAATTTGAACAATCTTGGTAGAGGTCCACTAGCCAATGCTACATGCCAAATATCTAAGCCTTAGGCCTTGTGGTTTCAGAGAAGAACATTTTTAAAGTTTTTCCTATATATTCCTATGCAAAAAGTAAGTGACCACCCCCGCGGGGTCAATTTTGACCCGGGGGTCATAATTTGAACAATCTTGGTAGAGGTCCACTAGACAATGCTACATGCCAAATATCTTAGCTCTAGGCCTTGTGGTTTCAGAGAAGATTTTAAAAGTTTTTCCTTTTTGTTGCCATAGCAACCAGAGTTCTGCATGGAATGGAATTCTTTGAACAATTTTGGTAGAGCTTCATGCAAGGAACATTCCTGCATAGTTTTATCAACATTGGCCTAGAGGTTTCAGAGATGTCATTTGAATCAAAAAGTTGACGGACGACGGACAATCATCGATCAGAAAAGCTCACCCTGGCGTAGCCATACGACACTAAATTCAAAAGCTTCTTTATAAACATAAAGTGTAGCGGTGCCGTGTAACCGACATATTCAATTCCTACCTAGATATTTGCTTATAATTAGATTATTGCATTTAAGTTTATATTTATGTATAATTGTCGATTTAAAAAAAAAAAATATTTTTTTTAACGGTAGCTAGAGCGAGCAGCTTTAATATTAACATATTGTGTAGCAGTGCCGTGTTACCGACATTTTCCATCGATTTCTGCAATTCCTATCTAGATTTTACTTAAAATTTTGATTCTAGCGTTTAGTTATATATTTATGAATAAGTATGTCAATTTAAAATGTCCTTTTTGTACAATTAAAACAAAAGTTCTAAAATACGTTGTTTTCATACAATTAAATAACCCCCAAACCATAAGTAATAGAATATTTGGAAGTATTAAATCTTCTCGCTCTCAGTTACCGTTGATAAAAATATATATATAATATATTTTTTTTCAATGGTAAATGAGAACACACAGCTTTTGAATCAAATTTGAGGTATAAATTCAAAAAAAAATCAAACTACTGCACGTGCATAAGAATTTGAACAACTGTTTTTAGCTCACCTGGCACAGAGTGCCAGAGAGAGCTATTAGGATCACTCACCGTTTGGGGTCCGTCGTACGTCGTCCTTACGTCCACCATTTCCTTCAAACGACATCTCTGAAACCACTGGGCTAATATTGATGAAACTTTGCAGGGGACGTTCATTGCATGAGGCTCTATCAAATTCATTCAATGCAGAACTCTGGTTGCTATGGCAACAAATAGGAAAAACTAAAAAAATCTTCTCTGAAACCACAAGTCCTTACATAATATTAAAATTATGACCCCCGGGTCAAAATTGACCCCAGGCGGGTGGTCGCTTAGTTTTACATAGGCTTATATAGGAAAAACTTTAAAAATCTTCTTCTCTGAAACCACAAGGCAGATATTTAGCATGTAGCATTGTCTATTGGACCTCTACAAAGATTGTTCAAATTATGCCCCTGGGATAAAAATTGATTCCGCCCGGGAGTCACTTGGTTTTGCATAGGCTAATATAGGAAATTTGTTAAAAATCTTCTTGTCTGAAACCACAAAGCCTACAGCTTAGATATTTGACATGCAGGACTTCTACCAAGATTGTTCAAAGCATGACCCCCGGGTCAAAGTTGACTCCGCCCGGGGGTCACTTGGTTTTACATAGGCTTATGTAGGAAAAACTTTAAAAATCTTTTCTGAAACCACAAGGCCTAGAGATTAGATATTATTTGGCATGTAGAAATGCCTATTGGACTTCTACCAAGATTGTTCAAATCATGACCCCCGGTTCAAAATTAACCCTTCCCAGGAGGAGGGGGAGACGAGTTGATTTCACACAGGCTTTTTAGGGAAAACTTAAAAAAAAAAAAACAAGAAGGCCGACAGGCAGAGAATATATATTAATTTGGAATGTAACGAATTCTGTTAGAATAATGAGCCCTTGTATTATAGCCAATGGTAGTCAGGTGAGCGATATATGGCCATCATTGTCCTCTTGTTTTTTCAAAAATTTTATGTACTACATTGTGCTGCACCTACGGTATATTTGTTTACTGTACCAACAAGTTTAATGAAACTGCTAATTTAAACAGATTAAATTCAGTAGTTAATGTATTTTTTTTTTGTTATTGGTAAATTGTTATGCTATTGAAGTTGAGACTACAAGGGGGAAGTTGCAACTTAAGGTTCATTTGATAGCTGGATCATTTGACCTCCTTAAAAGAGCGTTGGTTTCTAAAATGAAACAGTACAATGGAAAGGACCCCTGCACCTTTTGCCTAGATGGGGGAACGTGCCCACCAGGAAACGCATTAACAAGATATTTTCCTTTTAAAGAAGAATTATGCATTGGAACACACAATTCTGTATTGCATGATGCTGAAACTGCAGGCAGAACTGTTTTTCAAGTATGTTTTCCATGATACCTCAAATTCCCCGATCTCTTCAAGTTGAAAAATCCAAATCTGTTGGAAAAGTAAAACACGTAAGAAACAAATTTCTTTACTTCTGCCTTCCATGTGTGCCCCCACATATATATATATATATTTACCCTTGTCCGTGTGTCCAGACATTTGTGTTGTTCATAACTGAACCAATAAAACAGCTCGACTCATTAAACAACAGGTTGAGCAATTTAGATTTAATTTAACCTTCACCAGTGTAAGTGCAGAGTTATGTCACTTGAATTTACAAAAAGTGCAATTTGTATTAGCATGTGTAATCATAAAACCTTGCAGACAATTCGGTCAGCATTTAAAGTGGTATAACCCTTCAAAGTGCCGATCATAATTTTCAAAAAGACATTACTCATTGCATTATACTACTTTTAAAATGAACATAGCCAAAATTTATAACAGAAATATATGAATCTGTATCACTTTTTTATTCCCATTGACTATCGAGTTTTACATAGATTATTGAATGGTTTACGGTACTGCAGTATATTTTAAACCGCCGATTTTATCAATAATGACTGGGAATGCGTTGCTGAAACTTTTAGGTTAAGTTATAATACTTCCAAAGATTCTAATAATGTTTTGGAGGTTGATTAGTTTGGCATCAGTTATAGGGTATGTCCCTTTAAAATCTTTTTGACTATCCTAGTGAAAAAAAAATTCAATCCTTTCTTTTGTGTACATTTTAATTTTTATCATTCAGTTAAACGAATACATTTGCTTTATTAAAGAGGCACTCCCTACATCTAGCAGATTGTATGCTCGAAACAAAAATGTGTTCAATGAACGTAAAATGATAAATAAATACAATTTCAAAGAACCTATGGCGAAAAATGCCTCATTTCACCATAATTAATTAGAGGCTTCCATTGGTTCCATTGCGAAGATTCCCTGTTTGATATTATTTTTGTTTTTTTCCTGTAATAATTTGCATCCACCCATAAATTGTACAACAACTTTATACAGATTATTGAAAGGTTTACGGTACTGCTGTTTATTTTAAACCGCTGATTTTATCGATAATGACTGGGAATGCATAGCTGAATCTTTTGGGTTAAGTTATGATACTTCCAAAAATTATATAATATATGTTTTGAAGGTTGTTTAGTTGGTCAGAGGTCAACGTAACAGTACTCTTTTCTTTTAAAATGTTGTAATAGTATTTATAATACATCACGGGGGAATTTTGTGATGTTATGAATAGTATTGAATCATTAAACAGGTATACATTTATCTTAATTGTAGACTAACGGAAAAAGGGGCTTCACAACAGCGCCATATTTAAAGCACGACAGGATATTTGCTGTTGACTGGATGCATTGCGTGCTTCTTGTGATCACCCGGAAGCTTCTCTATTACTGGCTAGATAGCAGCAACAAAAATAAAGCCTTCTATATTGGAAATAAGGTAACACCAGTTCAGAGATACAGTAATTTTTAGCTTGACTATTTTTGAATAGCTATTGTGCTGTCATGGCTGAGATTTAAACTTGCATGCTCGCCTGTATCTTAGTAACCAATAACGTTTTTGCTTTGAAACTTCACACAAGGGTGCCATGTGACTTGACCTCCTTATAAAATAAGGTTTAGGTTTGTGTGTGTGTTGGTGGTGTGCGCTTCTGGGTGCTGTGGGGTTCGTTTTGGGGAGGCTGCGTTTTTGGTACGTGGCATTCCCTGTTTGATATTATTTTTGTTTTTAGGTAAGAAGATCATATCTGGGAATCATCTCACATGTCATGGTATGAAACATGAACTTTGCAACTTAAGATAGCTTTCTTAACCAGAGGCTTCTAAGTATCAAGCCACCAGTTTTGGTGTCAAAGAGCACAAAGAAAATTAGAAGAACACAGCCACTGGAGAGGATTGTAAAATAGATATATAGTTTACTGAATCGATCATTTTTATGATGTTTTATTTTATCGTGTTAATTTATAAGATAATCATGCTTTCTTTATCAACATACAAGTACTGAAGTTTTTATATTTTGTAGCAAGTTCTTTGCTTTTTTGTAAGTAATGTAAAAAAAACTTTGCTGTGGGGTTCGTTTTGGGGAGGCTGCGTTTTTGGTACGTGGCATTCCCTGTTTGATATTATTTTTGTTTTTTACTCATAGTTTATCGCGATAGATTCTGCGTTTACTTGCTTGAAAATCTCAATTTTACATCCCCCATTTAATATGACTCGTGAATCACTTGTGACGTAACACTATTTAAATTGTGATGTCACTTCCGCAAACAAAGTATACCATAGTCTGTTTTACTATCACAACGCATTATTTCAATAAGTTTGGAAATTGCAAGAGCCTCGATCTTGCCAAAACAGAGCCTCGTGCTCATGACAGAAAACTGTTAATGTATTCCAAGACTGAGAGCTCAATATGTTTTCTAGCTTTAGAACGCAGAGACTGGCTTATTTACTTTTCTTTTTAGGGATACTTCAATAGCTGCTGCATTCACAGCCGTATTTTCACTACATTTTTACTAGTGACAGCAAGGGCGCTTTTGGTGCATCTACGATGAAGTTAAATCTTCAGAACTACTTTTAAGTTTTTTCTGCGAGGCATTTCCGAGGATTTACGGTGATTATGTTAACTAAATATTCTGTGAGCAGCCTTTGCAATTTTCAAAGTAGCAGTTATTTTGCAACAGAAAAGCTCGCTCTCAGTTACCGTTGAATTTTTTTTTACTCGACATATTTATGCACAAGTATAAAATTAAAAGCTAGCCTCAAAATATAAGCAAAAATCTTGGTAGGAATTTGCAGAAATCGATTGAAAATGTCGGTTACACGGCACCGCTACACTAAATGATATGAAATTTCAAAGCGTTTGAAATTTAGAGATATACGTGATATGGAGCCCTTTCATATGACTATATGTTCTAAAATACGGTATTTACAGACAATTTGAAGAACTGTAGGCCTTTATAAAATGTGTCACTCGATTTTGAGACATCACTCAACTGAGAGATTGTCTCCAAATTAGCGACACTACATGACTTAAACAAGCTAACACCATCTGCTAAGCACAGCTTTTATCTTATCCAACATGTCCAAGAAAAAAACAATTGACACGTAACCGTTTGGAGTCTTCTGTGTTGTTTTCTTTTTCCGTTGTCTTGATTGATGTCCATTGACCTGATTGTGACTATTGTTGTAGAGAATCTACTAAGCTATGTTTTTACAGCAAGTGCACATAGTGCACTGACGTCATAAAAGAAGAACGTACTGCCGGTGGGTCATACTTCGTGCTCAATGATATTTGCTAATTGCTTTTTGTTAAATGCTTTTTAGCTCACCTGGCACAAAGTGCCAGAGTGAGCTATTAGGATCACATTCTGTCCGTCCGTCTGTCCATACGTCCACCAAATACTTAAAACGACATCTCCTCTAAAAACAACTGGGCCAATGTTGATGAAACTTTGCAGGGATGTACCTTGCATAAAATCTATCAAAGTACTTCAAAGAATTCCATTCCATACAAAACTCTGGTTGCTATGGCAACAAATAGGAAAAACTTTAAAAATCTTCTCTGAAACCACAAGGCCTAGAGCTTAGATATTTGACATGTAGCATTTGCTAGTAAAACTACCAAAATTGTTCAAATCATGACCCCCTGATCAAAATTGACCTGCACGGGTGGTCACTTAGTTTTACATAGGCTTATAGAGAAAAAACTTTAAAAATCTTCTCTGAAACCATCAGGCCTTGAGCTTTAGATATTTAGCATGTAGCATTGGCTAGTGAAACTCTACCAAGATTGTTCAAATTATGCCCCTGGGGTCAACATTGACATTGCCCCGTGGGTGGTCACTTGTTTTACAAAGACGTATATAGAAAAACCTATTTGGTATATAACATCTAGTCATCTTCACCAGGCAAGTGGACTTGTACCAAGGTGAGCGATATGGGGCCATCTTGGCCCTCTTGTTTCGGAGCGGTTTAAAATATACTCTAGTACCGTAAACCATTCAATAATCTATGTAGAGTGTTGTTGTACAATAAATGGGTGAATGCGATTTATTACAGAAAGCCTCACTATTGATCAATTGTGGTAAGCTGGCCCACTTTTCGCCATAGGTTCTTTGAAATTTTACTTATCTATCAGTTTACGTTCATTGAACACATAATCTATATTTCGATTATATAATCTGCTAGATGTAGGGAGTGCGCCTTTAATGTTTTTTGTAAGTTATTGCCTTTTGCTGATTGCTTTTCATGCGCCCGAATGGTGGCATATTAAAATCGCACCGTCCGTCTGTCTGTCTGTGCGGAACCATTTACACATTCGTGTCCGGACTGTAACTTTGTCTTTTGAAATAATGTGGCATAAATGTCTAGCACATCAAGACTACGTGTCGCGTGCAAGACCCACGTCCCTACCTCAAAGGTCAAGGTCACACTTGCAGTTTGGAGGTTATGGATTCCTCTATATATGCATACATTCGTGTCCGGACTGTAACTTTGTCATGCATTGAAGGATTTTAAAATAACTTGGCACAAATGTCAAGCACATCAAGACAACGTGTCGCGTGCAAGACCCACGTCCCTACCTCAAAGGTCAAGGTCACACTTTGAGTTTGAAGGTAATTGGTTCCTCTATAGATACACACATTCGTGTCCGGACTGTTAACTTTGTCATGCATTGAAGGATTTTCAAATACCTTGGCACAAATATCTAGCACATTAAGACGACGTGTCGCGTGCAAGAGACACGTCGCTACCTCGAAGGTCAAGATCACACTTTGAGTTTTTTGTAATGGAATCCTGTATGTATGCATACATTTGTGTCCGGACTGTAACTTTGTCATGCGTTGAATGATTTTAAAGCTGCTCGCTCTCAGTTACCGTTGAATTTTTTTTTTTTCCACAAAATTGACATACTTATTCATAAACATAAAACTAAGTGCTGGAATCAAAATATAAGCACAAACATCTAGGTAGGAAATTGCAGAAATCGATTGAAAATGTCGGTAACACGGCACCACTACACTATATGTTTATATTGGACTTTCAAAAGCGTTTGCAACTCTTTTGAATTTGGAAGCGTATTATTTGAAATTTAGAGATATACGTGACAGGAATTTATACTTAAGCCTTTTATATGACTATATGTTTTAAAATACGTTATTTACAAACAGTTTGAAGAACTTTTTTTTACCAAAATCTGAGAGCGAGCAGCTTTAAAATAATAAATTTTATAATTACATCAAGCCGATGTGTCGCGTGCAAGACTCATGTCCCTACCTCAAAGGTCAATGTCACACTTAGAGTTTATAGGTAATGGAATCCTGTATATATGCATACATTTGTGTATGGATTGTAACTTTGTCATGCATTAATTGAATGAAAATAACTTTTAACTGATGGAACACAAATGTTCAGCACATCAAGACAATGTTCTGTCAGCAAGAACCATGTCCCTATCTCAAAGGTCAAGGTCACACTTAGTGTTTAAACCCTCTAGAACCCAACCCATGTCACAATTGTTGGAAAATTCTGATTGTTTATAAGGAGGCACTGATGAGTCATACTTAAAAACCAAACAATTTTATGTCTACTGTTCTTGGTAAAGAATTTTTTTGATGTTGCACGAGTGCAACGTTGTGTGTGTGTGTGTGTGTGTTGGTGGTGTGCACTTCTGGGTGCTGTGGGGCTCGTTTTGGGGAGGCTACGTTTTTTGTACGTGGCATTCCCTGTTTGATGTTATTTTTTTTTTTTACAGTATATGTTGCACCAATGCAACATTAGTACTTAAAGCTGCTCGCTCTCAGATTTCGGCAAAAAATAAAAGTTCTTCAAACTGTATGTAAATAACGTATTTTAGAATATATGGCCATATAAAAGATTCCAGTATAAATTCATGTCGCGTATATCTCTTAATTTAAAGAAATACGCCCCAAATTCAAAAGCGTTGCAAACGCTTTTGAAATTTCAATATGAACTATAGTGTAGCGGTGCCGTGTAACCAACCTTTTCAGTCGATTTCTGCAAATTCCTACCTAGATTTTTGCTTATTTTTCATTCAGCCTTTAGTTTTATATTTATGAATAAGAATGTGAATTTTTTGAAAATTTTTTTCACGGTACAGCTTTAAAACTAGTTTAGGACTTAGTTATAATTATCATGACCTAATTAAAGATAATTGACACCTATATGATTGAAGAAAAATACTTATACACAGGTAATTTCATATACCAATAAAAGTTTAGCCTCTTTATACATTCATTGACTTCTACCGAGCCTATGCCATGGCAAAATTATGGTTTGACACCCCAGCAACATTAGGGGACCTCAAAGTAAAACCCAACAATGAACTAAAGTCTACGCTAATACGAAAGTTAGTCATGGGCAATAGTTGACCGCTATACTTTCCCGGGTCCCAATGTCCAAGGTCAAGGTCACTGACTGGGTTAAAAAAAGTAGTCCAACTAAGCTTTGATTAACTCGCAAATTCTATAATCTTTCACTGTCAAATTTTAAAAAAACACTAGTGATAGACATACAATGACATATTGTTTATGGAGTGACTATGGTCAATGGTTAAGATCAAATAATCATATCAGTTGTTTAAATGAGTCAAGGTCACTCTAAATGTGAAAAATTTGGAAATTCTCCAAACCTTGCTATTTAGTCATAGTAGCTATTTCAAGTAGAAAGATTAGAAAATTATTGGAATGTACTACAATTATTCTTAAAATACAATTTAAGGTAGAAATTTAATCAGTTAACTGCGAAAGTAAGGTACTTGTATGATGTGCTTGTAAAAGTTTACTTTTCACGCACAGGTGCAACATGCACATTCTGAAAATGAATCTTCGAAATGTATGCCAGATATAGAGAAATCAATGTAACCAAGTGAAAAATCAAGCTTTAATTCCATGATTGAACACAGAAATACCAGCTAACTAATTCTTTCCTCTTAAAAGTACAGCTGTTGAAACAAGTCAATAATTGTTTTCCATTTTCTTGGTACAAATGGCAGTGTATAACAAGGGGAAGTAACTCATCATGAAAATTGTGTTTGGAACATACTTGTCTTGTTACACATACATGCCAAGTACAACTAAGAATAGTCTTCAAAATGTAAATAAGCCAAATTTGATAGCAGAGTGAACATTTATGATGTGATGTTGCATCTGTGCAACATTGGGCTCTAGAGGGTTAAAAGTAATTGAATACTGTATGCATGGTAACTCTGTCGTGCATGGAATGATTTTAAAATAACATAGTATATGTACATTTATTGAGCACATGGAGAGGACACAGACTGTGAGACACCTCTTTCGGGAGCATTCGTCACTTGTGAGGGACAGCTCGCGTTGCAAAATGCTTTGCTGATTGCTTTTTTCAAAATGCTTTTTGCTCATTGCCATTTGCTTTGCTTTTTGCTAACTTGGCTATTTTTGCTCATTGCTTATTGCTTTTAGCTAATTGTATTTTGTTGATTGCCTTTTGACCTAAAGAAAAGCATAAAGCAACAAGAGTGCCAAACTGTCACAAAATACGCCCGTCAAGGAGGCATAACTCAGTATCTGGCAGTTCATTTGTTTTGTAAAACCTGCTAGAACTATAGAGCAGACAAGGCTAATTCACCTGTTTGAACTATGAGCTGAGAAGGCTAATTTCATAATTTTCGATAATTCAAGGGCAACAAGAGCACTGTAATCAAGAGCAAATGCAGAGCAATATCCACACAGTTATATGACGCTTGAACCCTAAGTGTGACCTTGACCTTGAAGTGAGCCATCCGGAACATGGCTTCTGCACATCGTCTCAATGTGGTAAACAATTATGTCAGGTTTCTTCGAAATCCTTCACGGGGAGGTTACAACAAACCCAAGAGTTACAGAGCGGAAGGGAAAAAAGTCATATGACCTTTGAACCCCTAAGTTTGACCTTGACCTTGAAGCGAGCCATCCGGAACATGGCTTCTGCACATCGTCTCAATGTGGTAAACATTTGTGTCAAGTTTCTTCAAAATCATTCACGGGGTTCAAGAGTTACAGAGCGGAAGGAAAAAAAAGTCATATGACCTTTGACCCCTGAGTATGACCTTGACCTTGAATCCAGCCATCCGGAACATTGCTTCTGCACGTCATCTCCGTCTGGTTAACATTTGTGTCAGGTTTCTTCGAAATCCTTCACGGGGTTCAAGAGTTACAGAGCGGAAGGGAAACAAAATCATATGACCTTTGACCCCTAAGTATGACCTTGACCTTGAATCCAGCCATCTGGAACATTGCTTCTGTACGTCTTCTCAGTCTGGTTAACATTTGTGTCAGGTTTCTTCGAAATCCTTCAAGGGGTTCAAGAGTTACAGAGCGGAAGGGAAATTGCTAACGGACAGACGGACGGACACCGAGGCGATAACATAATACGTCCCCTTCGGGCGTATAAAAAGCATTTGGCAAAACGCAGTTGGCTTAAAGCAATTAGCAAAAACCAGTAAGCAAAACGCATTTTGCAAATAGCAATCGGCAAAAAGCAGTTTACAAAAAGCAGTTAGCAAAAAGCAATTGGCAATTACTGGCCAAAAGGCAGTTAGTTTCTGGAAGGCCAGTGGGTCATGCTTATTGCTGAATGCTTTTTGCTAATTGTTTTTGCTAAATGATTTTTGGCATGCTACTTTGTAATTGCTTTTTGCTAAATGCTTGTAGGCCGGTGGAATAATGTAAATTGCTAACTGCTTTTTGGCCGGTAATTGCTTTTAGCAAATTGCTTTTTGAAAAATGCTTTTTGCTTATTGCTTTTTGCAAACTGCGTTTTGCTAAATGCTTTTTGGCCGGTAATTGCTAATTGCTTCTAGCTAACTGCGTTTTGCTAAATGCCTATTGGTCGGTTGATCTTGTTAATTGCTAATTGCTTTTTGCTAAATGCTTTTTACCAATAATTGGAAATTGCTTTATGCTTTACGCTTTGTGGCTGGTGGATCATGTCAATTGGTAACTGCTTTTTGCTAAATGTTGATTGCTAAATGCTAATTTCTATTTGCTAAATGCCTTTTGCTGAATGCTAATACTTTTTTCTTTGTTAAGGTCAAAGAGCAATAAGCAATTAGCAAAAGCAATTGGCAAAAAACATTTTGCATAAAGCAAACAGCAAAAGGTAATTAGCATTTAGCAAGAAGCAATTTGCAAATAGCTAATCAACTAGCAAAAAACAATTAGCAAAAAGCAAAGCAAATTACTAAAAGCAATTAGCAAAAATCAATTAGAAATTTGCAAGAAGCAAAAAGCATTTTTGTAAAAAACAATCAGCAAAATGCAGTAAGCAGTAACCGACAAAAAACATTTAGCAAAAAGCAGTTCGCAATTAACATGATCGACGATCCAAAAACATTCAGCAAATAGCAATAAGCAAAAAGAATTTAGCAATTAGCATGACCCACCGGCCTTCCAATTAGCAAAAAGCATTAAGCAATTAGCATGTCACACCGGCCTTTCATATTAGTTAGCAATATACATGATACACCGGCCTATAAGCATTTAGCAAAATTAGCCCCCCCCCCCCCCCCCCCCCCCCCCCCCCCCCCCCCCCCCCATAGACATTCCATAGACAAAAAAGCAATACCCCTTGCCCGAATTAGGCTTGTGTGTTGCTGGTTTAATAATCGATTTAGCTATATAAGCATTCCCTAGGGTGGGCAGTTTTAAGCATGGCTTAAACAACAAGCCAAACTGTGCTGCTTCCATTATGTTGCTCTTTTCTATGAAATCATCCATAGACACTTTGTTTAAAAAACAATCGATTGTTTTATTTCTTTCCCGCACATTCTCGAGTAGATATACACCATTACTAGTTTCAACGATTTACTACTTGAAGCATAAATTAATGCACAAAAACAATATTATTATTATTGAGGTTTATTTTGTAACCAAGCGACAGACAGCAATGGATCAGTTGCACTACTTTCAGGTCAGGATGGCAACAAACATCGAGAAATTCGAAGGATTTAGCTAATATAAATGACCTTAAATGATTATAAGAAATTGCTGGCGATTCTATAATCACAGTATATTTTGATACTGTATAGTACCCGACTTGGATGCCTGCATGATGCTACTACGATTGTTTGTTTTTAAGCGTTAGCGCTTTACAACTTATGATTTGCAACTGACCCCGATTGGCTGGCGCTGCTCCATATTTGAAGGTGCTGGGAATGCTGGTACTGTTACTGGCACGCAAGCGACCAATCAGAATTCACCATACTTAAAAAAAAAAAAAAAAAAAAAAAAAAAAAAGGAAGGCCCCCCCAAACCCCCCCAACCCCCCCCCCCCCCCCCCCCCCCCCCCCCCCCCCCCCCCCCCCCCCCCCCCCCCCCCCCCCCCCCCCCCCCCCCCCCCCCCCCCCCGTGTCTCGTCCCCGGGGGGGGGGGGGGGGGGAGAGGGGGGGGGGGGGGGGGGGGGGGGGGGGGGGGGGGGGGGGGGGGGGGGGGGGGGGGGGGGGGGGGGGCCCCCCCCCCCCCCCCCCCCCCCCCCCCCCCCCCCCCCCGGGCCCGGGGGGCCCCCCCTGTTTAATTATTTACTTAACGCTAGCAGTGTTGTTAGGTCAAGTCAGCTTACAACATGACATAATAAATGAAATAGGAAATACTATGTAATTATACAAATGTACTGGACTTAACAAATACATAGACATTCAAAGAATGGATATAGGGTGCAAACCATTTCCAATATACTGTTGAACAATCTAAAATATGTGAATACAGAACGCCAGGCCCGGCTTTTACTAACGTTCTCACCTTGAGTTATATCTCAGCTCAGATTTCTCTCTCAAAACGGTAAGATTTTCCTTAGCTGAGATGTGTCTCAAATTGGCTTTCACTAACCCTTTTCTCAAGTCTTGAGAATGTTCTCAGCTGAGAATTAGTTTTATTTATTTTTGTCATTGATGTGAGCTGCCACTGGTGGTCTTTCCGCTAAATACGTCACGAGTCGCGTGAATTTTCCCGTACAGCTGTCACTCGTCTGCTACCGTCTCAAAATGGCAGAGCCCATACTGAAGAAGGCTGGACGGGCTCCATGGCCAGAAAAGTGCAAACTTCTGGCCATGGAGAAATACGTAGAGAACTTGACTATTTTAACTGGGAAGTTTAAAGGTTGCGGTGCCGGCGGTGTTTCGTCAGAAGAAAAAGAGAGGTGCTGGGCCGGCATTGCTGAATCAATCAATGCGTAAGTAGCCATAGCCAATCGAATGATTCATCGATGTCTAATATAAATTTAACTCCGAAAAATTAATAGCCTTGAGAAAAGTTTGACTTGAACTGTTTAAATATTTGTTCTGATCCCGTGATCCCGATACGATTATTGCTTGTTGCACATTTACTGCCCCTTTTCTTGTCTCGCCAATTTTGTTGACATAACCTTGACACAACATTGATTATTTATCTGTTATCTGAGGATTTATGTGTTATCGAGTGTTATCTTCTACTACATAATAAAACGATTTTGAAAAACAACATCACAATAACCTCCAGTTTGGCAGTTATAAATCAGTAATTGATTGTTGGAGTAACAATGAAGATGTGAATGTTCATCTGGTTTTGAAACTCGACATGGATGTGATTGAAAACCTTTCTCTGAAGGTCCGGCGATCTCGCCTTCGCCTGACACGAAATCGTCTTATTACCGCCATTTTGTTTTCTCAGACTCGGACGGGTCCCCCCCCCCCCCCCCCCCCCCCCCCCCCCCCCCCCCCCCCCCCCCCCCCTCTCAGACTCGGACGGGTCTGGCAATGCTGGGACCAGGGTTACACCCCCTTTTGTTACACTACAAGTCGGTCTACAGTCCTATACCGTGTTATACCCCTGTATAATATAGGAAATTTTAAATCTCACAAACTTGCATAGCCGTTCTATCATCAAAATAATCAACACTTCGAGAAAATTATAGCATATGGAGATGACCATTCAACTTAAATAATAAACGATAATCGTTTGAAACTAACAGAACAACTACACCAATCTGGTATCCTTTTATCTTGATTGTTATCAAGTCAGTTTGATTTTGCAACAAGGCCATTATGGGCCTTTGGTATTTCAATGACCTTGTAACAAGAAAACATGCTGGGACTGCCAAATACATCCAGTTTAATTCAGACTTCAAGTGTTCGTAAAGCATGGCATTTGAATTAGAACTATCAAATCATCTAACAATTTTTTAAAGTCTTGATAAAAATCCAATAATTGAGAAACATCCTGAATGCAAATGAGGTAATTTTCCAGGAATCTATAAAACTGGTCTCATGACAACTCAGTAAGGACATGTTTTGCGTGAACAGTTTGAGCTTGTGTGCTATCAAATTGCTCAAATGAAAACTTTTAGCTTAATTCCTTATTTAAAGCTGCTCGCTCTCAGTTACCGTTGAAAAAAAAAATTTTGTTTTTTTAGAAATTGACGTAATCATACATATTATATAAAACTAAAGGCTTAAATAAAATTGTGAGCAAAAATCTAGGTAAGAATTTGCAGAAATCGAAAAAATATTTTTTTCAATGGTAACTCGGAGACGGGAGCAAAAAATACGCCATGATTTTGGTTATTTCCATTGCCCAACTTAATGTCCTCATGGTCAAATACGATGTTCTGGTTAATACCCGGATGTGTGACTGTATTATAGCGAGCAGCTTTCAGTAACTGACATTGACCTAGAAAATTTTGTTTTGGCTAAAAACATTTTTAAACTAGAATGTAAAACACTTTTTTTTTAGAATTGACCTTTTTTGCTTAAAGAAGCACTCCCTATATCTAGCCGATTATATTCTCGAAACATAGACTATGTTTTCAAGAAACGTAAAATGATATATAAATACATTGTCAAAGAAGAACCTCATTTTACCACAATAAATCAATATAGAGGCTTTCTGTAATAAATCGCATCTACCCAGTATCATTGTAACTGTTTTGGCGGGAACGAGGCTCTGTCTTGCACTTTAAAACAGATTTCTAAACGAAAACTTATAAAAATGATGAATTATCATATAAAATATACGGTATTCCGACATTGTGTTTAGGAAAGTGACGTCACAATGTATTTAACGTAACCGCATAAGTACATGTAATGAGAGTCGTCTTGCATAGGAGGGGTGCAAGACCGGGTTTTTCGGCATGGGTAAAATCACCGGAAATGCTGATCCGATATACAAGAATGAGCTAATAAGATTGCATTCCGTCCGGCGTTCGTCGTACGCTCGTTCACATTCTCTTCAAACGACATCTCTGAAACTAATAGTCTAATGATGATAGCAGGGGTGATCCTTGCACGAAGTCCTGTCATAGTTGTTCAAATAATTTTGTTCCATGCAGAATTCTGGTTGCTATTGTTGATTTTAGACTATCGTTTTATATTTATGTATTGATAGTGTCACTTTTGAAAAAAGGAGTTTAACAGCAACTGAGAGCGAGCAGCTTTAACATGCAGGTCATGTCTGAGTTGCAGATATACTCTGTTCACTCGGGTGAGCATTACACTTATGTTTACATTTCGACTACGTTTTGTTGTTCACGATTTATTTGATAGGAAACATAATGTCAGCAAGCTGCAGGAGTGTTCAGGATTTATGACTTTGATTCACATAATTGCATGCCTATATAAGGAATATCTTTATCGATTCATTGTTTGTTAGATACGAACTCAATTGCATGAACATAATTACATGTCTTCAAAGTCAAATGAATGTCGTCATTATATATACTACAATATTTCATTCGTGCTTACGCCGACGGATACAATTACATCATCTGAAAACTCGTAATCGATCGACTTTTGCTGTAAACGTCTCTCATCTATTTGCATCAGGAAATCAAAGAGAAAGTTCCAATTGTATGTTATGTATAACACAGCATGTAGATATCATCGTGTACAAAAAATACATAATCATTTTAAATATTTCACAAATGAAAATTTCAATGGAAATACTAAATTTATAATTTTCATTCCTGAATTGGATTTTACCATATTTTGTTTCATACAATATATGTAAATGGTCTAATTTTTGATACTGTGATCCTTATACACATTTCATTGTAATACTTAGCCAACGTACTGTGTTGTTACCCCTGCGAAATGCAATTCATGAAATCATGAGCATTTCAAGTCCGGTTCATGAACTGTACTGAGTATGTTCTTGATTGGTGTTCATGAACATTTGGACATGAACTGCTCTTAAACGGAGTTCATGAACTACTGAAGAATCAAACAGAATTCTTGAAATATCATGATCTGATATTATGGAACAATCAAGAGCATTTCATGATCCATAAGCATTCATTAGCAGTTCATGAACTATTCAAGAACTGGGACTGATAAATCTCATAGCCTGTAAATATTATGTACACCAACGTTTTGGAGGGAATTTTTTTTATGGAAAAGGAAAGTTTTTTTTGCAAAAGGAAGTGGCTTTTTGTCTTTTTCTGGCAAAAGTAAGTGGCTTTATTGTTTAATTTCTGTTCTGAATTTTGAAAGGAACAATTACAAAATGTACAACATTTTTCTTTAGTAGGGAAATTGTGTCGGGTCTATTTGTCATAAGTTTTCACGAATTTGTTAACACATCTGCTAGTTCAAGTCGGGGTTTTAATTGGTTTTTTGTCTAGCAACACGTGGAGGTATACTAAACTACAATTTGTCAACATGAAAATTATATAATTGTGATGAAATAAACTTCTGTTTTGCATCATACTTTATTACAGTTCACATTTATTAGTTTTATCTTATTGCAAAAACATGCTTTGGTCATCAGAGCTAGTCATGAACAATTCATTGCTTAAGCATTAAGTTCTTTGTTCCTCTCTCTTGGAAGATTGCTTTGGCATTATTGTCTGTCCACTTGTCCTTCTGTTTTAAATTGTTATTGTTCAGCATCTCTTGGACCCATTGAGTTACCTTTTCAAAAACTTTGGTAAGTAATTTTTAGGATTTTATAGTTCATGAACAGTTCATGAACTCAGGTTCATGAACTCAGGTTCATTACAACTGTTCCTAACGTGCAAATGAGACATTGAAAATATGTAGGAAAATGGTTCATGAACTGTTCATGAACCAGAATGCTCATGAACCATTCATGAACAGAAGGGGAAATGTTTACCTTGAAAAGTTCATGATAAGTTTAAAGTCATTTGTCTTTCAAACATTCATAATCACTTGAAGAACCGTTCATGAACTTCATTTTTAAGAACTGATCAAGTATCTGTCTCATTTGCAGTTTAAGCCATTTCAAGAATATTTCATGAATTATGGACATGAACGGTTCATGAATTGTTCATGAACAGTAACAGTTTATTTTGCAGGGGTATGCCCCGACGAAGGCTAGTGTTCCCATTTTCCGTCCGACTGTCTGTACGTCACGTTTTTGTAAGGAGTAGAACTAAACTAATATTGATATTTCATTAACTGATAGAGAACAATGAGCAGAAATGCAATACACAAGGACCATAACAAATGCTTCATCAGTTTTGGAGTTACTGCCTTTTTTCTTTAGTGGAGCGTGACTGAAAGGTATTTAAAAGATCAATTTATACTGTACATATTGATAGGCGACAATCAGAGGTGACGGGCACAGGAACCAGTTTCATTTCTTTTAAGAGTAACTGTCTACTTTTTTCTTTTGCAAACCATAACTAAAACAAGAGGGCCAAGATGGCCCTATATCGCTCACTTGTATATCAATTGCCAATAATACAAGGGGTCATGACTTTAACATAATTCATAAAGGTCCACTAGACAAAGCTTAGTAACATTTAAAATATCTAAAAGAAGATTTTAAAAGTTTTTCCTATTTTTTACCATAGCAGCCACAGTTCTGCATGGAATGGAATTCTTTGAACAATTTTGGTAGAGCATCATTCAAGGAACATCCCTGCATAGTTTCATCAACAAGCAAACAAGGTGAGCTAAACAACATTGTGGTGATTCAATTGATATGACAGTGATGAATAGTTAACAGTTATCATTTTAAGAGTTTCGGTTATTTTAAAAGACTTCCCCACAATGTTTGAAAATTAAATAACAGAAAAAGGGATGTAATGGCTGTTTTTTATTTCATTAAATAAGTGTTGCTATTTTCAATCAAGTCTTACAATCAGGGACATATGTCACTTGATAATCAGCAGTTGTCCGTTTATATGATTGGGATGAGTTGGGTTTTTTAGCAATGACAATCAGCGATTGATGCCTCCTTCTGCTGGTCAGGTAGTAAACACCTATCATTAAACAAAATCTATGACGTTGAACATATTTTGTTAACTTCAATCCGAGCAATCTTTTTCATTAATCATTTCTCCTTTCTTTTCTGAAGACAGCAATTTTCTAGTTTGGCTTAATACGAATTCGAATGATCAATCACACAGTTTCGAAACAAACAGAAGCATATTAACTGATAGCTATTGCTATGTGATTTTCGTGACGAGTTATCAAAATAAAAGAACAGGATAAAAAATTGAGAATCAATAGTGGTTTCTACGGACAGATCGGGGATTATAATTTACGGAACAAGATTTGAAAGATCAAATCAGTCATGACATGTTCTTTCATATCTATAATTTGTCCATTAACGTATTATATTTGTTAACAGTTTTAATTCGCCAAGCGTCACTAAAATTGCATTAACTCATTTCGTAATGTGGTCATGTATGTTTTTAATAGAAATCTTACTTGCAAATGAACAAAAGCAAGAATCTATTACCCGTTTCACTACTGACCTAGATAATCAAAATATTCGATCCAAATATGATTGTCAAGCACTTTACTTGCTGGGAAATAGTGCGGAAAATCTGTCTCCTGCCGACTAGAAACGGCTGTTTGAACCATGGGTTATAACGTACTGTCTAAAATTTACATATTTTAGAATCAATCAGCAAATAAAAAGGTTCTACATTCCAGTATCCATTCTTGTATTCATGTAATCTAATGTTTCTGGTATTTAGCTCACCTGAGCACGAAGTGCTCAAAGGTGAGCTATTGTGATCGCCTGGTGTCCGTTATCTATCTGTCTGTCGTCTGTCTGTCTGTCCACACTTTACCTTGTGTATGCAACAGAGGTTGCATTGTTCACTGGATCTTCATGAAACTTAGTTAGTATGATTTGCCTTGATAAAATCTAGGTCTAGTTCGAATATAGGTCATATGGGGTCAAAAACTAGGTCACGGAGTAATCATAGAAAAACCTTGTGTATGCAATAGAGGTTGCATTTTCCCTTTGACCTTTATGAAACTTTGTCAGTATGATTGCCTTGATGAAATTTAAGTCAAGTTCGAACATGGGTCATCCAGGGCAAAAACTAGGTGACCCGGTCAAATCATAGAAAAAACCTTGTGTATGCAATAGAGGTTGCATTCATTCTATCTTCATGAAACTTGGTCAGTCTGATTGCCTTGATAAAAACAAAAATAATATCAAACAGGGAATGCTACGTACCAAAAACGCAGCCTCCCCAAAATGAGCCCCACAGCACCCAGAAGTGCACACCACCAACACACACACACACACAATTATGTACACACACACATACTACCAACACACACTAGCATACAAAGCAAACACACGAGGACAAAACGAACAATTAAAGGAACACAGTGGGGCACCGCCTTGGAACGGTCAGTGGCAAAAACACCACTGGGGAGCTTAAACCGGTTTATGGTGCGCACCCAACCTCACTCTTACCCCCACCATGTTCCAAAGTCACAGGACAGTGTAAATAAAAGTAATCCCTGCTAGGTGAATCTCTAACACACGCAATGGAAACAAAAGGCATGGTATGTAAAACACAAAAAATGCTTGTGTAAAACCTAGGTCGAGTATGAACATGGGTCAAACTAGTAGGTCACGGGGTAATTTCATAGAAACACCTTGTGTATGCTTTACAAGTTCCATTTTCCATTGGACCTTCTTCATTCAACTTTGGTCAGTATGATTGCTTTGATAAAATCTAGGTCGAGTTTGAACATGGGTCATCTAGGGTAAAAAACTAGGTCACGAGGTCAAATCATAGAAAAACCTTGTGTATGCAATAGAGGTAGTATTTTTCATTCTATCTTCGCGAAACTGTGTCAGTATGATTGTCTGATAAAATTTAGGTCAAGTATAAATATGAATTCCAAAACTAGGTCACTCGGTTAAAATCTTGTGTATGCCATACAGGTGACATTTACAACCCAATCATCATGTATATTGGTCAAAAGTTTTGCCTTGTAAAGGTCAAATCGAATGTTTGTGTTTATGATATAAAGTTTAGAGTTGAACTTTGGTCACATATTGTCATAAGTTGCAAGTGAGGGATATAGGGCCATCTTGACCCTCTTGTTTTAAATTCACTGCCCAATAATAAAGCCTTGCATAACCATATCGTGAAGCGTGCCTTCAATCCAAAATTCACAAATTTTTTATTATATTTTCTCAAATCGCTGTATTGATTTTAACTTCTGTCGTTCATTCTAGCATTTACATTGACATGTAATGTTTTGATATAATAATACTGGAATTTTTTTTAAAAAATCGACAGAAACTGTTGGCGCGCAGCTTAAAAGATGCCCACAAGCAAAATGTTGAGTACGTGACTAGTGGGCGAGACAGAGTACGTGACTAGTGGGAGAGACAGAGTACGTGACTTGTGGGAGAGACAGAGTACGTGACTAGTGGGAGAGACAGAGTACGTGACTAGTGAGCGAGACAGAGTACGTGACTAGTGGGAGAGACAGAGTACGTGACTAGTGGGCGAGACAGAGTCTCATTGTGATAAACAACTGTCCCGAGACAACTCAAAATCATTTAATGTTTTTCAGCCCTCGACAAGATGCACGCATGCACATACATGTACATGTACACTGAACCGCCAAGTAACACCTTCGCCGAGCCTACGACGATGGGCTCGACAAAAATTCAAGATCCTATCTATGCAAATTAAAGTTATATATCCTTTAAAGTGACTTATAATCAAGACAACTATGATTTATATTTTTCAGAAAATGAGATTTACAAAAGTTAAAGCTGCTCGCTCTCAGATTTTGGTAAAAATATAAGTTCTTGAAACTGTATTTAAATAACGTATTTTAGAACATATATTCATATAAAAAGGCTCTAGTATAAATTCCTGCCACGTATATCTCTATATTTCAAATAATACGCTACCAAATTCAAAAGCGTTGCAAACACTTTTGAAATTTCAGTATAAACATATAGTGTAGCGGTGCCGTGTAACCGACATATTCAATCGATTTCCTACCTAGATAGTTGCCCATGATTTAATATTAGCCTTTAGTTTTATATTTATGTATAATTATGTCAGTTAAAAAAAATTCAACGGTAACTGAGAGCAAGCAGCTTTAAAGCTTTAGAACAGTTTATTTTGAACGAACAGCTAAAATCCAATTCTAAACATAAGAATCAACCTACTTTATAACATGTATTTCTGTCTGCTGATGGCTCGATTTAATTTAACATGATTTAAACTAGTCATCGTGTTTTAGAAAGTTAACGAACCATAATCCAGTAGGGTCATTTCGAAGGGTAATACAGCTTTGTAAGAAGATGTATCTCTATTATACGGAACGGGTATAAAACATAATTACGGTTTTCTTAGAACACTGACAACCTACTAATATTGCGCTGTAACTAGTGGTTTTCAGTTTTACTCGAGAAGAAGCAACGGCAGCGACTATTAATCTTATTTAATTCGGATTATTTTGATGTTGTAAGAGATATTTACAGCACACACGTGTCTAATTTGACAGCAACGAAAAGAATATTTTTCAATTTTCGTTTTAGCGACGCAAATCATAAGGTGTTTTTCTAAGGTTTTCATAAACCCTTAGAGCAAGGGATTTCACCTTTTAGAGAGTATCCTGGAGACATTGTTCATCCGTGCACATTATGCACGCTTTATGTCCAAGCAGTCACTGGCCAGGTACCAACGAAACATTACGGGAGTGATTGGTACCATGCCTTTTTAAGCATATTGTCGGCTTGTTACGCTCGAATATCTTTGCCTTGAGATGTGGCTACTTGAATATTTCAGCATATTTAGTCCACACTCTTTCCCAGCAACTACATGCAAAATATCAATGAAACTGCACGAGCGTAATCGATACCAGACCATTATAATTATGCATATCGTTGACATGTGGCGCCAAGATACGTTTGACAGGAGAGGTGCGTCACTTGATTCCCATAGGCTGAATTATAGCAAAAACTGTAAAAATCTTCTTGCCTAAAACCGCAAGGCCTGGTATTTGAAACGATCGTTGTGTAGTGGACTGCTGTGTTGATAGTTCCAATTAGGACCCCAGGTAAATTTTTACCCTTTCTGCAACGCCTTTGTTGACCTTGTATTATCAAAGCACTGAAAGTGCTGACAACAAGGTGTCCTCTGCAAAATTGGGCACAAGGGGATTTTTCATAAAGACAATGAGTGATACTTCGCTAACAGTACTTGATTTTGATATATATCCGTTTATTTTAATCACAGACCTGCATTTCATTGAAAACACATCATGTTGCTGTTGTTTTATATTTTTTTCAAAAACATAGTTTTGCTAGACTTTTTGATGAAGTAAAATACAGTGCTTTTAAATTGTATATAACCAGCTTTGTTTGAGAGACATCCTTCAGGAATACGTGACACCACCTATTCGTCTGTTATTTCAAAGCACAAGTTATCCGGAGTCCATACTTAGGTGAAATACTCTCGCATATAATAACAAAGAGTGTTTCACCACATAGCAGATACCGAAAATTTAATAGCGACAATTGGGCATAATCATACTAAACTTTCAGCCTTAAACTGAAAGTAAGTAGAAGGGAGATAAATCCTAGATCTCACTTCATACTTACGGCTACCCTGTACAATGTGCATTGTATTTTAATTTAGGACGATTATGAATTTTTTATGAGGTTAATATGAATAAAGTATAACTAGAGCTATCATTAAATGTGATTAATACCCCCAAAAGGATTGCTTTATAAACTGAAGAAGTTCGTAGTAACAGAATACCTTGCAAACAAACTAAAAAGAGATATTGTTCTTAGCAGTTCCTCTCATTGTGCTTGACCATTGTATGAAGTTGTATTGAATTCCAACTTGTAGTTTTTCGAAAAATGCTCCAGACAGGGAAAAGTAACAAAGGGCAATAACTCTGTAATTAATCAAGATGGAGATATGGTTCCTGTGCACTGCACTCCCTCTCACTGTGCTTGACCATTGTATGAAGTTGTATTGAATTCCAACCAGAAGTTTTCAGTTATGCTCCGGACAAGGAAAAGTAACAAAGGGTAATAACTCTGTAATGAGTCAAGATGGAGTTATGGTTCCTGTGCACTGCACTTCCTCTAAATGTACTAGACCATTGTATGAGGTTGTACTGAATTCCAAATATTAGTTTTGAAGTTATGCTTCGGACAAGGAAAAGTAACGAAGGGCAATAACTCAGTAAATACTCAAGATAGAGTTATAGTTCTTGTACACTGCACTTTCTCTGAGTGTGCTTGATCATTGTATGAAGTTGTATTGAATTCCAACTAATAGTTTTCAAGTTATGCTCCGGACAAGGAAAAGTAACAAAGGGCAATAACTCTGTAATTAGTCAAGATGGAGTTATAGTTCTTGTGCACTGCACTTCCTCTCAATGTGCTTGACCACTGTATGAAGTTGTATTGAATTCCAACAAGTAGTTTTCAAGTTATGCTTCGGACAAGGAAAACTAACAAAGGGCAATAACTCAGTAAATACTCAAGATAGAGTTATAGTTCTTGTACACTGCACTTCCTCTGAGTGTGCTTGATCATTGTATGAAGTTGTATTGAATTCCAACTAGTAGATTTCAAGTTATGCTCCGGACAAGGAAAAGTAACAAAGGGCAATAACTCTGTAATTAGTCAAGATGGAGTTATAGTTCTTGTGCACTGCACTTCCTCTCAATGTGCTTGACCATTGTATGAAGTTGTATTGAATTCCAACAAGTAGTTTTCAAGTTATGCTCCGGACAAGGAAAAGTAACGAAGGGCAATAACTCAGTAATTAGTCAAGATGGAGTTATAGTTCTTGTGCACTGCACTTCCTCTTAATGTGCTTGACCATTGTATGAAGTTGTATTGAATTCCAACTAGTAGTTTTCAAGTTATGCTCCCGACAAGGAAAAGTAACAAAGGGCAATAACTCTGTAATTAGTCAAGATGGAGTTATAGTTCTTGTGCACTGCACTTCCTCTCAATGTGCTTGACCATTGTATGAAGTTGTATTGAATTCCAACTAGTAGTTTTCAAGTTATGCTCCGGACAAGGAAAATGCAACAGACCGACCGCCCGACCGACCGCCCGACCGACCAACCACCGGGTGACTCCTATATACCCCCCTAAACTTCGTTTTGGGGGTATAATTAAGTTTAGTACAAGTATGCTACTTCACATACTTATTTATCTAAATAACATATTTTAATCCTATAAATAATTTTAGGTCACCCAGCTGACTTGCCATACTGCAATTCTACATAATGCTGGACTGGCGTGCGAAAACAGATTGGCCTACTTTATAAAATTTGTTCAATCTTAATATCGACCAATGGCGCGGCGGGCACCTGTTCCGCTGCGACCAATGGAAATTTACTACCAGATATAGGTCTACGTTTTCGCATGCCAGCTCCAGCAGTTACACCACTCAACAAAAGACACTTTTAATTAAAAATTTGAATAGGTCTTTTCAAGACCAAAAAAATAAGTGGTTACACTACTTAGTTATATAATAAAATAAAAAAATTATTTAAAAATTAAAGAAATTACGAAAAATAATAACTATCAATATGACATAATTTTAAGCATATACTTTTTCAAGTCATACCAGTGGTAAAACACTAGTTTATAGGGCTCATAAATCACTGAGCAGGCTACCATAGCAAGCTAAGTAAGATATGAACATTATTAAGCACCTCCACACGTGGCATATGGTTACATTATGTAAAACGTAAGATAAATTCATAATATTTGTAAGCCACGCTCGGTCATATGGCTACACCCAAGCACCGAGGGTAAACAACTCCATTCAGTCAGAATTTGATTCATTCTTTGTTCATTGAGCAAAACAAAACACTCAAGATGGAAATCATTCATCATAAAGTAAAAAGGATAGAGAAACTGATGTCAAGGATTGGGGTGATGATGGAAGACTTGAAGGTCTTGATTGACAAAGAAAACCTTATGTACGAGAGGAGGCAGGCATAACTGGAGGTAGAGCAGGTGATGTACGAGCGGCAGCAGGCAGAGCCTTCCACACCGCCCAGGTCTGAGCAGCCACCACCACCATCACCAAGGAAGAAGAGGGTATGGCCCTTTGGATCGCCTGAGAAAGAGGAGGAAGTGATTGTCATTTCCTCCGATGTAGATCAATGTAGAGTTGTTGTAGTACAATTATGTCGCTTTAATTTCACCTAAATAAAGTCACTCGTATTTCATTCCAGGACGTGCCTGCCGGGTTGGCTGTGTTGGGTTTGTCGAGGGTTGACAATTCAGTGTGTCAGGTGTCTGTCACCCGGGAGTCGGTGGAGGACTATATGGCGTCGGGTAACGTCCCCGGTGACCAGGTGGCAGATGACCGGGACGCTGAGTATGATTTCCTCGGCGACCAGGAGGATGAGATTGTTCCAAAACCCTCCCAGAACGAGAAAGTACGCCGCCGACAGAAGGGATGTATGGTGTGCCAGGATGCTTGTTCCTACTCGAGGATTAAAGCGCACTCCGGAACGTACATCGGAATGTACCGGAGGACATGGTCCATATCTTGTCTGAGTACATGGATATGAGGGGCGGGGGGTGTCCCGTGATACGTCGGGTAAGGTAAAACGAGTGTGCCCCTACTAGAAATAAGTATGGGTGTATGCCCAAAGATTCAGAAAGAGTTATTATAGAGACAAGAAATGTAACGGTGAAAAATCCTTCACCCCAAGCGGAATTCAAACTCGGGTCCTCCAGTACCATAAGCAGACACTACCATATCGCCATAAAATCTAGCTGATTGGAAAGGAAGTACACGTGTTGTATTGTATTTGTACTACAGAGGATGTGAACTTGCATTATTTACACACATGTTGCAATATGTACACTTTGTACTTTCTATGAGTGCATCCATGAAAAATCATTTGCCTTAAAACGGTTTCGAACACCTGGCTTTCATTTCAGTAAGTTGACATTTAAGCATGTCGACACAAGAGCTAGCTCTATGTCTCGTAGAAGGTGAATAATAATTAAGTAGGCTTTAAGTGAAACAGTCTCTATTGTTTCTACTGGCTTTGAAGTAATTACCAGGATATAATAGTAATATCACATATGTATATAGGTTGAAAATTGTATTCATCATCAGTTAGACATCCATTTTTAAAAAATAATTTTAAGCATTTCTAACCTGCATGTAATTTGTAGATAGACAATGTGGTATGTGATTTATATGTATTAAAACAATAAAGTAGCACAGTGTGCTACACGGACTTTTTGATACTTTTGTCTGTAATTATCAATGACTTAAAAGGTGGTTGTTTACTTCAGGATTATATTGCTGAACTATTATAATTTCATGAAATCATCCAAAGTTTCAACATAGATGTATGAGGAGCAACCAAGGTCATTTAATCATTTAGTTAGAGATTGTAATCCATATTTATGTTTTACTTTACACGAATCAATACAAATTTACATTGAACAGAAGGTAGCCCTGACGTTGATAGCATTAACAAAATGTTTAACTTCACATGGAGTAACACTTACCTTATTGAATTGGTAATGCAGGTGAATAAACGATTGAAATTCATAAAACTAAATGACACTCTTTGGTTTTTCAGATGCAGAAAGTTTAGTAACACTATGACAAGGCATCTTGTGTCGAAGGAGCACAGCCTTACCCTAGACGTTGCCAGAGAAACACCCTGTAGAGGAGTACGACTGGGAAAGTGTAATTGAAGAGTACAAGGTGAGAAAATGTATAGAGGTCAGGGAGGCTGGCACTCCATTGGATGAGACCAGGTTGGGGAATACGGATGTTCAGATGTCCTCCTCAATCAGGTTTGCCAGTCTTTTCTGACCGCACTAGAAAAATTAAAAAGCTGTCGGTCCTGGATCCGAACCAGGCCCTGTTGGAGGAGTTTAGGGAGTATTGCTCTGAGAATGGTATGTGTAGTAATGTATCGGAGAAAGACTCCCTGAAAAAATCCTACCGGGTCAACGATTCCGTTAAATTTATTAGTAATTACGTGGCTTTTACAGGGATGCCCTTAAGCAAATTGTTCATGAAAAGCTATGTGAATGCTTACTTATCCTCAAAACTTAGTACCTGTTCTCAGCCGGGAACAGTGGATTCATACATCACTTACGTGGTAAAGTTTGTTAAATTTTTGCAAGTAAGTTCTAAGCTTCAAGACGAGCCCTGTAACCGGTTTTTAGTCGTGTTGCAAAAACGCTAGAGAAGATTTGAAGCCTGCAAAGCAAGTGAGAAGGAATAAGGTTATGGATGCGGGTGAAAAGGAATTGATTGACCCGCGTGCCCTCCTGGATTACCAAGAGTCAGAATTCTTTAAAAATGTCTTGAACGACATACACAAGTTATCGGCCAAGGACGTCTCAGAGGATGACTGTACTTTATACTCGTCCTTTATGGTTAGACTTGCCGCAAAAGAGGGTCATTTATGTAGACGAGTACAGACCAGCTCGACAAAAAAGGTAACCCTTGCTTGCTTGTCTGTCGACCTCAACGTGGTGCAAGGGTGAACATGTATTCCATAGAAATGGAATACATGGCCAACGGGCAGACAATTTCCATGCTTTGTTTTATATAGTTGTTTCCACATTGCTATTTCTACCAATAGTACTTACAAATGTTATTTTCCAGTACAAGCTAGAAAGTGACAATGAGGAGTATCTGTCTTCGAAGGACAAGGTGACGACTACTCACAGACGCGCGTTTAGTGACGCTGGTAACATCATATAACTTTTATTAATGTGTTCTGTCAATATTTCAAGTCCCAACGTTATTTAAAGAAACGAGAAATTTAATAAACACGCAGCAACTTAATTTATAAAGAAAACCACTGAAAAGAGATTTAATGTTTATAAAAAACAAAAGATTATTGATAATGTCTGTGAAATGTTAAACTAGAAATAATATTCGGACTGTTGCTAGGAAACAGAACAACATACAATTAAGTGTGTTAGAATAGTTATGTTTTTATGTGATTAAATATTAACCTGTTTTTGCTTATATTTTTGTCAACTAGGTCCGAATCGCAGAAACCATTTTGCGGCTGCTCTTAAATATCTGACTTCCATGATTATGACTGGCTTCATTGCATTGACAGAAGTCCTGTAGAGAGTAAGTAAACATAAATTTCATCAACCATATATTTATATCATTATACATGTAAATAACAATACTCATTTAAACCGTGATAATGAAACAATCAACAATGATATGCAGTTTTGATGCGTTGTAATTGAAGCAGTGCACAAGCGTTGTTACTAAGACGGTAACAGCTATTATTTTGACTTCAACAGGACAATTATTTCAAACGGTGAGTAAATGCAAAGCGTTATTTACTACGTCATGTTTTACAATATGACGTCATTTTATGGCATATCGGTTAGAGCGTTGTTTATGGCAGGATTTGCTAAAATCGATCAACAATGTCGGTTACACGGCACTGGTACAATATGTTATTTAATTTCAAAAGCTTGTGCACTTGGTAGTGTATTTTTTTTTAATTTAGAGATATACGTGACAGGAATTTATACGTGAAAGGAATTTTTCTTGTAGCCTTTTTATATGACTATATGTTCTAAAATACGTTTTGTTTACAGTTTGAAGAACTTTATTTTTTACCAAAAATCTGAGAGCAAGCAGCTTTAAATTTTGGTAAAAAAATAAAGTTCTTCAAACTGTATGTAAATAACGTATTTTAGAAAATATGGTCATATAAAAAGGCTCCAGTCTAAATTCATGTCACGTATTTAAATTTAAGAAAATACGCTACCAAAGTCAAAAGCGTTTTTGAATTTTCAATATGAACATATAGTGTAGCGGTGCCGTGTAACCGATCTTTTCAATCGATTTCTGCAAATTCCTACCTAGATTTTTGCTTATTTTTTCATTCTAGCCTTAAGTTTTACATTTATAAATAAAAATGTCAATTTTTCTGAAAAATAATTTTTTCAACGGTAACTGAGAGCGAGCAGCTTAAATAAAAACAACGTGATTTGGTGCTAGTTTATCCTGTACAAATGCAGGCGATCAGTGAAAATGTACAGATTGAGAACATATCAAAAAACCATAAAAAAACAAAACAAGAAAGCCCCCCCCCAAAAAACCCCCCCCCCAAAAAAACCCCCCACACCACCCAAAAAACCCCACCACAACAACACAAAAAAAAAAAAAAAAAAAAAAAAAAAAAAAAAAAAAAAAAAAAAAAAAAAAAAAAAAAACCCCCCCAAAAAAAAAAAAAAAAAAAAGTCAATTGTGCTGTTTTTCTTTGTTACAAACGTAATCTGAAGCGGGTTATGTTTTAAGTATACATTGTATTTAAAGGGACATACCCTATAACTGATGTCAAACTAAATAACCCCCAAAACATAAATAATAGAATCTTTGGAAGTATTATAACTGAACCTAAAAGTTTCAGCTATGTATTTCCAGCCATTATCGATAAAATCGGCATTTTAAAATATACTGCAATACCGTAAAAACAAAAATAATATCAAACAGGGAATGCCACGTACCAAACACGCAAACCATTCAATAATCTATGTAGAGTTGTTGTACAATTAATGGGTGGATGCGATTTATTGATTTATTACAGAAAGTCTGTATATTGCTCTATATTGATAAATTGTGGTAAAATGGGGCATTCATTGTATACATAATCTATGTTTCGAGAATTTAATTTGCTAGATGTTAGGGAGTGCCCCTTTAAATGCAAAATAATACGATACGTACTGTATACTAGCAAACATTTACTTTTCTGTAAGGTCTTTCCAGAAAGAATATCTGCCCAAATTTGTAACATCTGTACCTTGTAGTTTTTCAATTGAGAACACTGTTTCCACCAAAATATCTATTTCAGTGCCGTTCTATTTACCTTTTTTGGCAATTTTCTTTGACATATCGTCTGATTCAGACAATTTGCCGGGAAAATGACGTCACAGGAAGCAGGTGGGAAGACTGTCTCTCAAGTGAATAACAGTCTGAGACATGGATCCTGTGATAACTGTCGTTGAACGAGTGCTGCGACAAAGATTCGTCTTTGACTGCGACATGTTGATGAAACGACCCCCAGCATCCGTTGGAAAAGTATTGCGTTTTTCAAAAACAAGTTCGCGGATGGCTACTGAAATTTCTTATCATATAAGTGACGTGGACATACCCTACATACCCTATAAGTATAACTGATGCCAAACTAAATAACCTCCAAAACATGAGTAATAGAATCGTTGGAACTATCACAATTTAACCTAAAAGTTTCAGCTATGCATCCAAGCTATTATCGATAAAATCAGCTGCAGTACCGTAAACCATTCAATAATCTATGTCGAGTTGTTGTACAATTAATTGGTGGATGCGATTTATTACAGAAAGCCTCTATATCGATTAATTGTGGTAAAATGAGGCATACACCCATTAATTGTGCAATATAAATAAAACATAAACGGAATCTTTCAATATTAAAGCGAGTATGCTCGCTCTCAGTTACTGATGAAAAAATATTTTTCAAAAAAAATTGAAATTCTTAATCATAAATATAAAACTAAAGGCTAGAATAAAAATATAGGTAAAAATCTAGGTAGGAATACGCAGAAATCGATTGATAAGGTCGGTTAAACGGCACCGCTACGCTATATGTTTATATTGAAATTTAAAAAGCGTTTGCAACGCTTTTGAATTTGGTAGCATATTTTTCGAAATTTAGAGATGTACGTGACATGAATTTATACCGGAGCCTTTTTATATCACCATATGTTCTAAAATACGTTATTTACATTCAGTTTGAAGAACTTTACTTCTTTTACCAAAATCTCACTCTCAGATTTTGGTAAAACAATAAAGTTCTTCCAGCTGTATGTAAATAACGTATTTTGTATTCTAGAACATATGGTCATTTAAGGTGGCTCCAGTAAAAATTCCTGTAACGTATATCTCTAAATTTAAAAAGATACGCTACAAAATTCAAAAGCGTCAACGCTTTTGAAATTTTAAGATAAACATATAGTGTAGCGGTGCCGTGCAACCGACATTTTTCATTCATTTTTGGAAATTCTTACTTAGATTTTTACTTATATTTTGATTTTATATTTATGTATAAGTATGTCAATTTAAAAAAAAAAATTCAACGGTAACTGAGAGCGTGCAGCTTTAAAAGACCGGGAAGGTAATAAAATTGTTATTTGACGTGATAATATAAAAACAAAAATAATATCAAACAGGGAATGCCACATACCAAAAACGCAGCCTCCCCAAAACGAGCCCCATAGCACCCAGAAGTGCACACCACTTATAAAAACAAAAATAATATCAAACGGGTATGCCACGTACCAAAAACGCAGCCTCCCCAAAACGAGCCCCACAGCACCCAGAAGTGCACACACACACACGACACACACACACAATCATGTACACACACACATATAAGTCTTATAATATAAGTCTTGGCGGGTAATATATCCCCATAAACTACTTCAAAAACCAAATAATGTTAAGTTATTTAACATTGTACTGTACAATACGGAGATATATTTGGACGAGTACCGAACTGAGAAAAACCATATTGGACGAGACGCTTTATTCTATACCTATTTTTTATGTTAGTTTAAATTAAAAATGATTCATTGAATATTGTAGTTTTGCAGTTTCCTCGATTTTGTGTTAACAAGCGAATGACAAATAATGATGTCAAGACGCTTAAACAAACTCTGTACATAGAGCGCCTACTTCATCCGATTTTCATTAGGATCATTTTCACGCGTTTCGGGCTTTACAGGCGTTTCGGGCCTTGCATACCATGCCTTTTGTTTCCATTGCGTGTGTTAGAGATTCACCTAGCAGGGATTACTTTTATTTACACTGTCCTGTGACTTTGGAACATGGTGGGGGTAAGAGTGAGGTTGGGTGCGCACCATAAAAACAAAAATAATATCAAACAGGGAATGCCACGTACCAAAAACGCAGCCTTCCTAAAACGAGCCTCACAGCACCCAGAAGTGCACACCACCAACACACACACACATACACACACACACACAAACATACACTACCAACACATAAACCGGTTTAAGCTCCCCAGTGGTGTTTTTGCCACTGACCGTTCCAAGGCGGTGCCCCACTGTGTTCCTTTAATTGTCCGTTTTGTCCTGTGTTTGCTTTGTATGCTAGTGTGTGTTGCCTTTGATTGTGTCTGACGGAAGAGGGGGAGGACTCTGTGATGGGCAGTTTTTAAATCCCACTGGGACGAAACTGTTTTGATTTCTGTCCTCTGGCCTGTTTCGTCGGGCCCTTAAGGGTGTTTCTCTTGGTGCTCTGCCTTCTGCAAAGGCATTGAGTACATACGTTTTTTGGTTCTCAAGGTTTGCTTTTTATATATTTATACACGAGCATTTTTGTGTTTTACATACCATGCCTTTTGTTTCCATTGCGTGTGTTAGAGATTCACCTAGCAGGGATTACTTTTATTTACACTGTCCTGTGACTTTGGAACATGGTGGGGGTAAGAGTGAGGTTGGGTGCGCACCATAAACCGGTTTAAGCTCCCCAGTGGTGTTTTTGCCACTGACCGTTCCAAGGCGGTGCCCCACTGTGTTCCGTTAATTGTTCGTTTTGTCCTCGTGTGTTTGCTTTGTATGCTTGTGTGTGTTGGTATTGTATGTTTGTATGTGTACATGATTGTGTGTGTGTGTGTGTGTGTTGGTGGTGTGCACTTCTGGGTGCTGTGGGGCTCGTTTTGGGGAGGCTGCGTTTTTGGTACGTGGCATTCCCTGTTTGATATTATTTTTGTTTTTTTGGTAGTGTATGTGTGTGTGTGTGTGTTGGTGGTGTGCACTTCTGGGTGCTGTGGGGCTCGTTTTGGGGAGGCTGCGTTTTTGATATGTGGCATTCCCTGTTTGATATTATTTTTGTTTTTGTCGTATGTTTAACATTGGACTGTTGAACCGTCCAAATATGTAACAAGTAGTATCTTTAAAAAAAAAGATGGTCGACGTAGGTGACGTAATAAACACATTTTGTGTTTCAGAAGGCTCCCGGGCAGTACACTGCTTATTCCGGTACCGAAACGCTAGCCAATAATCAATGACACTAGATGTCCGGCCCCGGACAACACCTCGTTGAATACAAAAGTTGATCTTCGTACTGTCCAGAAACTTTGACATAGCGTGTTCTGTTTTGTCTTTTTTGCAACATGATCATGTGTTCCTTTAATTGTTTTTTTTTTTCCCCGTGTTTTTTTTGTGTGTAGTAAGTGTTTTGGTAGTATTTTTTGTTTGTGGGGGGTGTGTGTGGGGTGTGGTTTTTTGGTGGGGGGGGGTGGGTGGGGGGGGGGGGGGGGGGGGGGGGGGTTTATAATAAATAACTATAATATAAAAAAATATACACATTTTGTGTTTCAGAAGGCTCCCGGGCAGTACACTGCTTATTCCGGTACCGAAACGCTAGCCAATAATTTGCAGATTCTGATTGGTCACATTATAACGAAGTTGGTTAGCAACGCGTCCATACCAACGGAAGTTCAAATCAAAAGTATACGACTACGCCAAAAAAATACAGGATTTTTCCAATATGGTAATATATTGTACGGTCACGTGTTGCAAATAAACGTTCACGATTGGAAAAATAAAATAGATATTAAAAATGCTGGTTTTACGGCACCGCTACACTTTACTATTTTAAATTTACAGATATACTTTATAGGTATTTATATTGGAACCTAATTATATATGACTAGAATCTATATGCTCTAAAATATGTTATTTTCATACTCGTGCAGTTTTAAAGCTGCTCGCTCTCAGATTTTGGTAAAAAATAAAAGTTCTTCAAACTGTATGTAAATAACGTGTTTTAGAATATATGGCCATATAAAAAGGTTCCAGTATAAATTCATGCCACATATATCTCCTAATTTAAAGAAAAACGCTACCAAATTCAAAAGCACGCTTTTGAAATTTCAATATGAACATGTAGTGTAGCGGTCAGGTGTAACCAACCCTTTTAATCGCTTTCTGCAAATTTCTACCTAGATTTTTGCTTATTTTTTCATTCAAGCCTTTAGTTTTATACTTATGATTAAGTATGTCATTTTTTTGAAACCCCCCCCCCCACCCCCCCCCCCCCCCCCCCCCCCCCCCCCCCCCCCCCCCCCCCCCCCCCCCCCCCCCCCCCCCCCCCCCCCCCCCCCCCCCCCCCCCCCCCCCCCCCCCAATAAAACCTACCAAAAAACAACCCCCCCCAACAAACCCCCCCCCCCCCCCCCCCCCCCCCCCCCCCCCCCCCCCCCCCCCCCCCCCCCCCCCCCCCCCCCCCCCCCCCCCCCCCCCCCCACAAATATATAAAAATAAAAAAAATAATTAAAAAAATTTTTTTTTTCCCCCTTCCCCCCCCCCCCCCTTTAAAACTATTTTTTCAACGGTAACCGAGAGCGAGCAGCTTTAAGAACTTTAGTTTTTTTACTAAAATCTGAGAGCGCGCAGCTTTTAAGTATGCGAGTGTCTATGGACGTCTGGATGTTGCGATCTTATGTACATGATTGTGCGCGTGTGTGTGTGTTGGTGGTGTGCACTTCTGGGTGCTATGGGGCTCGTTTTGGGGAGGCTGCGTTTTTGGTATGTGGCATTCCCTGTTTGATATTATTTTTTTTTTTTTTACTTTCATCTCCACATTTTGAACATTGAACAAAGTCCTTTTATTTTTCACCAACGGAATCCTTGAAGAAGAACCGTTCGTTACACTTGCTGCAGTCATCAATTTTTTCCTCAAAATACCTTAAGTCGATATTCCTTCTTTCTGGAACATACTTATGGTCACCTGGTCGCTCACATACATTGAAATTGTTTTAAAAATGACATTTCTCTAAATACTTTACTTGCAAATCTCCGTTTTTGTCTCTCCATTACGATGTTTACGTACGATATTTCCTATAACTGTTTCCTATAACTGTTTAGGTGGCACTCCACACCTTATAGCCACAAATGTCGAATTGGTCAGGGGTAATTTTATAAAGTTTAGAGATATAAGGAGATTAAACAACCCTGTGAACTTTAAATCAAATTTAAGTGCCAGATTTTGTAAATGTTTTAATTTTAGCATGTTTGGAAATGCGAAAACATGGGTCTGGAAAGCCAGTGCAGAGATGACATGCGCAGATGGTGACATTTTGTAAACAAGTGAAAATCAAGCTTTTTACAGGGGGGTACATACTTTTACTGCTTGCAAAATATTTTCGTGCTTAATCACCTTGTTCAATGTGTTTGTTTACTTATCTAGATAGTCTTCAAGCCAGAAAGAGTGTCACCTAGTGTGAAATATTTGCATGTAATTTTGTACAGGTTCGGAAAATAGGGCTAGAATGGTCTCAGACTGCAGTGAATTCTGGCCTCCGACGGTATAAATAGAAACTAAAATTTTCAGGAAAGAAGGGCAGTTCAGACTACCGAATTGTATTGATACGTTCACACTGGCAATGTGTTCACAGTGAAACACTTATTATATTTTCAGGTTCACAGGTTGTTCATATGTGATGGACCTACTTTGTTGGTCTCGCTCGAACAAAGCCGAGGGCTGAAATAAGTGAGAAGTGCTACCTTAACGTGGCAAGATATCATGACGTCAGTTGAAGAAATTGATACCACACGCAGTTTTGCAAAGTTTTTGATAACAAATCAAACAAAATGAACAAAAGTAGACGCGAAGGTGTTCAGTGGGGAAGGGGTAAGTAAAACTTGGTGAAAACGTAAATAACCATATCAAATTTCGGGGGCATAAAAAGAAAACACCCGATGATGAGAAATCTCAATATGCAAGTGTTTTATCTGATCATTGATTAGATTTATATCATTTTATGCAAATTAATAGTTAATCGACCTTGAAGCACCTAACATCAAAGTTTGAACTTTATTGATAATAGCAAAGCAAAACCAATTAAAGAGTTACGTCCCTTGATTAAATCTTATGAACGTTAAAGAGGCACTGACGCCGGCCGAAGAATGGTCTCAATTCATATCAAGGTCAATTTCGCTTGATTTTCTTGTAACAGATTATTACATGTATGTCTTGCTCATGACAGAAACTATTTGTCAATACTTATTTGTGAGTTTTAAAATTTAAGTCAGTTTAAACTTACATTATGTGTGTACGTACTACTCGTATCTCCCGCCGCTGCAAGGAGCCTCTCCGTGGCCTCCAAATTTTCTGCAGTATATGCTGCCACGGAGAGGACTGCTCACTCTCAGATTTTGTTCAATCTGTATGTAAATAACGTATTTTAGAACATAGTCATATAAGAAGGCTCCAGTATAAATTCTTGTCACGTATATCTCTAAATTAAAAGAAACAGGCTACCAAATTAAATTTCAATATAAACATATAGTGTAGCGGTGCCGTGAAACCGACATATTCAATCGATTTCTGCAAATTCCTACCTAGATTTTTGCGTATAATTTGATTCCAGCCTTTAGTTTTATATTTATGTATAGTTATGTCAATTTCTTTTTTCAACGGTAACTGGGAGCGAACTATCATGAACTGCATTATCTAATCAAAGCGCTGAAGGCCTGGGGGCCATAGATTATTTAACTCCCCTAAAAACAACTTTTGACCTTCGTGATTTACGCTGAACCTAACCTAAAGAAGCGCGGGCCGAAATGTGCATAGGGCGAAATTTAGTATATGACACAGAATGAATGATTCACAAATATATGGGTGGCAGGGAAGTTTGTTTTGTTATAAAACGTACGTTAAATGAAAAATAATCACATGGTCAACAATATCAATTGTTTGAGAGAACAATAAAAATAATTCAATCTGCGCTTTGTTCAACTTCAAGCGATATCTGATGATGTGGATCGAAAATTATTGTGTACCAAGGACAAGACCTTGAAACAGAAATAAATAAACAAAGCAATACCAACAATGAAATATAAATACAGTACTGTACAATGTGTATAACAAGGAAAACCAAAAATGATTCTCGGTTACCTTGTAGTTGTAATCGGTAAAACCGTTCACTGGGCCTTGACACGCAGCGTCCTCGGTAAATGGCGGGTGATTTTGATCACGTGAGTTCCTTCTCGGGAATGTACGTAAATTGTACCTTTTTTTTTAAAGAAATTTATTTTTAGGTAAAATATATATGTAATCGTTCGTAAATAAGAAAGTTATCAATGAAATAACATCAGAAATTTGAAAATCAAACTACAAACTCTTATATCGAATTCCGTACGTTTCCGTAAATATCCGTACTTTTCTGTGATATGCATATGATTATCTTCCGTAATGCAGCTAACGGCTCAGTAATTTCTAAAACAGAAAAAAATGTGTAATGCAGCCCGTAAGCTATAGACCTTTCTGCAATCGTTTGAAGTTGTATGTATTGTTTTTATTTGTAATACATTCAAACAAAAGATTGATCTGGTCTGTCTTGCACTACTTTCCCATAGCGCATGTTTACAGTTGTTATCCGCACATAGCACAGTTAAATGGTCAGCAGTGTTTGAAATGTGGTATGCTAACTAAGTCCCCAGGCCAAAAACCAACCCAGAGGTATTGGCTCTTGAGCACTACACTTCTCCTGAGTGTCCTCTCTCATTGAGTGTCCTCTCATTATTTTCAATTTGAAGGAATTTGCTTCAGTACTTTTCAAGTTATGCTCAAGACAAGAAAACGAAATAAAGGGGAATAATGAAAAATTAGGCAAGGTACAGTTAATGTTCTTTGGTACTGCATTCTCTTCAGTTCTTTTATGGTAACTGACTGATCAACGCCATTTATCTTCTTTTTTAAAAAATATTTCTTGTTAATAAACGCTACCAAATATACGCTTTTGAATCCCAAACAGATTGATAAATTTTCTCATTTGAATTGCTAAATTGATTTTCCTTTATTTTTTTCTCGCATTTACTTATACATTTTACTTATACATTGTATTATTTATAAGCTGCTCCTTCAGTTTCGATGAAAGAAAATCTCCAAAATGATAAAAGTAATGGCTAGAATCACAACGTAAGTAAAAATCTACATAGAAAATTTGTTGAAAATGTAAGTGAGCTTGGTTTAATGTAACCGCTACACTACATGTTATAATGGAATTTCAAAGGCGTTTGTAACGCTTGTATTTGGAAAAATGTACATTTACCAGACGCTGTTGGAGAGCAGCTTTAAAACATGTATTCTCTTTGTATACAGAATATGCAGCCGAAACGTCTCAGTTCGATATGCAATGATGGTCTTAGCGTGGCGTTGCCCATTCAATTTTAGATAGTTCAGGGGCACTAGGACAAAAAAACAAAAATAATATCAAACAGGGAATGCCACGTACCAAAAACGCAGCCTCCCCAAAACGAGCCCCACAGCACCCAGAAGTGCACACCACCAACACAACACACACACACACACACACACACCACAATCATGTACACACACACATATACACTACCAAACACACTAGCATACAAAGCAAACACACGAGGACAAAACGAACAATTAAAGGAACACAGTGGGGCACAGCCTTGGAACGGTCAGTGGCAAAAACACCACTGGGGAGCTTAAACCGGTTTATGGTGCGCACCCAACCTCACTCTTACCCCCACCATGTTCCAAAGTCACAGGACAGTGTAAATAAAAGTAACCCTGCTAGGTGAATCTCTAACACACGCAATGGAAACAAAAGGCATGGTATGTAAAACACAAAAATGCTCGTGTATAAATATATAAAAAGCAAACCTTGAGAACCAAAAAACGTATGTACTCAATGCCTTTGCAGAAGGCAGAGCACCAAGAGAAACACCCTTAAGGGCCCGACGAAACAGGCCAGAGGACAGAAATCAAAACAGTTTCGTCCCAGTGGGATTTAAAAACTGCCCATCACAGAGTCCTCCCCCTCTTCCGTCAGACTTTAATCTAATGGATTATTTTGTCCACGAACATCGTGCTTTTTTATCTCCCAAGTACTCGACCAGGAATGATTTGTTTTTGAAAATGCGTCCCTACATGTAGCCAATTATATTCTCGAAATATAGATAATGTGTCCAATGAACGTAAATTGATAGATAAATACAATTTTAAAGAACAACATAGATTGAAAAAATGCCCCATTTTACCACAATTTACCAATACCGAGGCCTTCTGTTATAAATCGCAACCGTCCATTAATTGTACCACAATATCTTTACATAGAGTATTGAATGGCACTTCTGGGTGCTATGGGGCTCGTTTTGGGGAGGCTGCGTTTTTGGTATGTGGCATTCCCTGTTTGATATTATTATTATTTTTCTTTTTTACAGTACTGTAGGCTGATTTTATGCATATCTTAAACGTTTAGGTTAAGTTATAATACTGCTGAATATTCTATTATTTATGTTTGTTTCTTATTATTTAGTTTGACATCAGTTATATGTATGTCCCTTGAAGCCAAGTTTCTCCTGAAATGTACTGTACACATTTGGCTAGAATTACGGAATGAAATACAATGATGGTTGTAACTACAAAAACATTATCAATGACTGTTACAAACTATGTGTGTTGCTTGATACCACTTTAATAGCAACCAACAGATTATTTGCTTGCGTAACTCTTACTATAATACGTTCACATCAAATTTCCTGTTTCCCTCTAGAACCATTATAATGATAGTTTTCAACCAGAAGCTATCAATTAGATGGGAAATACAATACCAGATACTTACAATGTAATTCAAAAGTGAGGACATTTGATTATTCTCCGTCTAGAATTAGAATTACGTGGGTTTCAAATGTTACAATAAGTTTTCTCAATTGTTTCTCTTTGGCATGGTGAAAATGATAGGTTTCATAGACAAGCTCAACGGATTTGATTTGTTATTTCCAGTTACTGATTGGTAACTATCAAATAAAAGAGTGACAATATTGTAACCAAAGATGTTCCCTTTTTAAACTTTTTGTCCTTTAGGAATGTCCCTGAAGTGGTGTCTCACGGTCTGTGAGGTATGAATCCATTACTTGTGCACGACACTTTATCTCCATGTTCAATTTATGCGAGTTTATCTTTATATCCCTCGATGTAAAACAGAGTTAGACACTGAACAGGTAAGACGGTTAAACAGAGAGAAAGCTCGAATCTGTGCTTAACGCTTTACTCCATATGATCAACATTTACAGGATTTAATGACATAAACTGTGTTAACTAACCTGGACCTTGAATTTACGGACTCGGGACTTGCACGCGCACCTCGTGTTTTTAAAATCCTTTAATGCGTCAGAGAACAACAGTCCAGACACGACTTTGGGCGTACAATGGGTTTAAAAATGTATTGCGTTCTGTGCAATATAACTATAACTTAACAGTTATATGAGACGATTACTGTATTACATTACAGTGTACAGAATAATGGCTACGGCTGTACTTCAACAGGCTGAGCATATCTCCCGATTGGGGTATATACCCCGAATGAGCTAAAACAGCCCGATGGCACTAAAACGTAAACAATCGAGAAGTACAATTTTTTAAATAACGTTTTTTTTTTCAATGAAAAAGCGCAAGTTAAATTTTCACAGAATATTTATCTGATCTATACAGACCTGATAAAAAACATTACTTTCTGGGTTTCCAGCTGGTAAAAAAAAAAAATTCACCAACAAGATATTGATATGAAATTTGCCTTACAATAATTTAAACATACTCAGTACACTGAAAAAAATAACCTGCGCTTTTTACCTAACAAAAGATATTAAAAAAAATTGTATTTTTCTATTGTTCTTTCCTGCATATTCATTATTTAAAAATGACGCCATCTTACGTATACCACCGCTCTATCTCCCATAACTAACTCACTGTTACTGCATGGAAAAGACACTAAAATTTCCAGGCTAAAAATTATGTAGTCTGACAGGAATTTACCACCATTTTGGCTTTTTTTGTACATGTCAACATGTTTGGTTCGGACTAAATTCATTCATTGTCCGGCTGATTTTGTTTATAATTATGAAGGAAAACATTACACTATATTTAAACCTTTCTAATAAAACCTGAGAACCAAGCGAAATCGACCGATTAACGGAAAATCAACAGTTGTGAAACTTTTGACACTTGTTTTTGTACTGATAAATTACGGCTATCGGATAATTTGCGGGTTTTCCCCGAGGTATAAAGGTCTTAATTAAATATTCAAATTGGACTGTTTTCCGGCAATTCAGTTTTTAATCATTTCTAAAGCGAAATAAAACGGCACCATTCTTTGGCTGATATAGCGCTTCATAAATATTCATTAGATTCATTCAAGGGACGCAACTCTAATTGATTTTGCATTGCTTATGTAGGTCATCACCGTGGTCGCTATTATAAAGCCCAAAAATCGTTAAAACAAACAGGCTATACTCTGTAGCCACAACGCTAATCAATATATCAATAATATAGTTTCTTCGGCCATTCATAAAAATTTAACAACTCGCCTAAGAAGACTGACAACGAATTCTAGTGGAACTCCGGTTCCAATATGGCGACTGTTCCACAGCAAAATAATAACAAAAGCGCGAAACTGACGTCATACTCCATACGTGTTATAACATTGTAGCGACTGACTATTTGCTTCGGCAGATAACACTTCATTGCATCAAATAAAATAGAAACACGCATGCACTACACTGACGTCATATATATATCAGTGCTACAGCATTGTAACTGCTTCTATTACCTTATCCACATAACGCTTTGTTGCATCGTACTAAAGTTTAAAGGTCATTTTGTCCGTTTTAGTAATACAAAAGACGTATATTCATAGTAATTAATGTTAATAAATATCCAAAAATAACTTTCGTCTCGAAAACTGATAGAAACGTGCATTTCTTCAAATCATGCCGGCTCGAAATGCATAATTTCAGTCGGACAGCGTCACGATAGGCTGATTAAGGAAGACGACGAAGTGCTGGTGGACAACAGAACCGAGAGCTTTACGCGACTGATATCTACGATCAGACAGAAAGTTTTTCAATTCGCAAAAGAGATAGAAGTCCCGTGGGACCGGATCTCGGAAATAAGGAGGATGTGGTAGAACAGCTACTTTATGTGATTTAAAAATGTTATTATGTTAGGGGCTGGAGCATCGTCATATAATAGTCTAAATGTATGTAGCTTGTGATTGAGCGACCTTTCCCATAGCACTTTTTCACTTTTGCAATACCACATCATGGAAGTACCTTCCAGTCACACTTGTGTCCCTATAATGCTATGACTTCACTAGAGAGTACTATGGCATACAAAAAAAAACAAAAATAATATCAAACAGGGAATGCCACGTACCAAAAACGCAACCTCCTCTTTGCAAGTGAATCTAGGTTTTGTTTGCTTTTTCCCCATGTTTGGTGCCCTATATTTTGTTCCAAACCGTTAGAACCGGTTAAAAATAAGTTTGCTAGATTCCATAACCAACAACATTTGTATTATGCTTTTCGTACTATTTTGGAAATATTTTCAATAATTTTCTGGCTGATTCAAGACACATATCGATGTCGGGACTCTACGGGTGTCCAATAATTAGGAATTAAACTCGCCGAGAAAATCATAATGTCTGCTAAACGCATTATTCTTCACTTTGGCGGCGCTTCATTAACGAAAGCAGCGACCACTTGGCGCTTTTCTTGTCCTTATACCATCTGTATATAACGGCCTTCACATTCTTTAATCATAATTCAATAACGTCATTGAATACTCTGTACTTAAAGTAGTTACTAGGATTATGAAAATGCCAGATTGAGTTTTGAGTGGAAAACTATCTCATCCTAAAGGGGCATTCGCTACAACGAGCAGATTATTTTCTCAAAACATTTACAATAAGCTACATGTAAATGCATGTAAAACAATAAGTTTTTTCGATACGACATGTCAAAAATGTCTCAATTACGCACGGTGTGCTAGTATAGCGAGTATTTATAATAAATCCGCCAGAAAGTTATGAAACAAGTATTTATGAAGGTTTTACGGAAAAAGAACACGTACTAGTATGCTATTTTTACTGATGTTGGCTTCAGGTTTGGTAGCAATGCTTTCTATTAATTGACTAAATGTTTTTTAGAGGTTATTTAAATTTATCCCTCATCAATGATATGAGTCTTTAACCTTGCATCATTTTTGTTATTGTCAAAAAAATCAGTACTGCTTATAACAAATATTCAATCTTAGTTTCAATCCTAAGTCGCCAGCCAATATAAAAAAGGTATAGTGCGTCAACAACGGGAGACAACCAGCAACAAGGATTACATATTTAATCGTCATGCTTTCTACCCATGAAGTAAGCAAAGTTAGACTAGCACGTGAATAGTTGTCTTTCAACCTGTTACACCCTTGCAAAATTTGCAAGATAAAAACAGCAATTACATTTTAATTTTACATACATTTATATATGCCTATAAATGAAAAAACTCATTATTCGAAGTATGTGCCTGCCCTATCTTGATAGAACATCATATGTTAATTTGTTATTTGACAAGCGTAAACGTACCAAATATTCCAATTCCTAAAATGACTGTTCAGCCATTAACAATAAAACTACCTCTTCGTTAAATTAAACATTAGGGCATAAACAGTCGAGATCGTTTTACAAATTAAAACGGAAACAATTTCAAAATCAAATGTAAAATACGACACCATTAAATATGTCTACGCAATCAGATTCACGTAAAAGTTCCATTTACCGTCATTTACCAAGTTCTGCAATTACATTTCATTGCTTTAAAAGCATTCAGTGCCATTAAGTTAAATGGCGCCTTCCATTTTCAAGAAAGCAATTCCGCTTTAAAGCCCCTATATCCTTTACAAAACAAATTATCAGGATATCGCTCGCCAAATGTCTAAATACAACAGGAGTATATCCTACGGCTAATCCCTGTAGCCTAGCAAAACAATAATTTCTAATTTCTAAATGTCTGATAATTACCATTTGCAAAGACTTATGCATACTTTAAAACGTTTTGCTCAAGTTAGAGTTAAACTTCTGCCTCAGTCCAATTTTACGCCTTTTACAGCATAATGGATAAGGAAAGCAGACATCCGACATGGTGTCGAATGTAGCTAAAACAATTACCTTACAAGCTAGAGAGCAACACGATAGTAGATATATATGTGAATAATCTCTATCAAGTGCAAAGCACATTCAACAAAATCAAATATATAAAATCACATGGTTTAGGTTATTACATTTCTTTTTCGACAGACGAAATTTAGGACAATGAATATTACCTTTATACAGTCAAACCTGTGAACAAAGACCACCGTAGGTAAGCTATAAATGTGATGTTTGTTTACAGGTGGACTGTATTCAAAGGTGTTTCTACTATAGATTAACAGTGAACTGTGGTCTCCCTGTTGGTCTTTATTCAGAGGTGGTCTTTAACACATGCTTCCTATTCGCAGTTTATAGTCCACTTTATAAGAGATAATTTAAACGCAGATGCCTTTTCATCAACGAAGAAAGCTAAACACGACTTGCTCCTGGACAAAAGAGATAAACGAGTAGCCTGCCTTTCTCTATTTAGCATGTGTGTAATGCGACAGCGCTATATAGGCTACACTGAGGTAAAATAATAAATAAAGGCATATTTCAAGAAGATTATTTATCGATAAAGGTCTTTTTTTTCTGAAAAAAATGCCAATAACGCAACCTTTCATAATAAATCGCTATACACCCAAAATTAACAACGTTCTCTCCACATTAGTACATAATATTCTTCAAACATAATAAGAAATTCGATATATACATATATCAAAACAAGAGTGCCGAACTGTTACAAAATATGCCCGTCAGGGAGACCACATATGTAAGGTTTTCAGCGGTGGACATACCCTATAACTGATGTCAAACTAAATAACCTCCAAAACATAAATAATAGAATCTTTGAAAGTATTATAACTTTTTAAATATTTTGCAGTACCGTAAACCATTCAATAATCTATGTATAGTTGTACAATTAATGGGTGGATGCGATTTATTATAGAAAGCCTCTATATTGATTGATTGTGGTGAAATGAGGCATCGCCATAGTTTCTTCTTTGATATTGTATTTATTTATTTTCATTTTACGTTCATTGAACATATAATCTGTGTTTCGAGAATTAATTTGCTAAATGTAAGGAGTGCCCCTTTAAATCCTGATAGGTATAATTTTTCATCACGTATTGTTAGGTTTCCTAAAACAAAAAGAATGAAGTGCCACTTTTGCTAGACAGCAGAGATATAAAGATTAAAATTTTGGTTATTTTTCAGCAAAACAGCAAAACGACCACCTATGTCTTTTAAGTTTCCTTTTTCTTTTGTAAAATATTTTACAATGGTCGCTAGAAATTTGAAAGAACACTGATTGCCAAACATGTTTTTATAGACATATTTTGAAGATACATTTGGACTTTTGAAAAAACTGACACCTCTTTGATATTGTATCTTTAACATACATTGTAAGAATGTCTTGAAATATATGTGTTTTGGATGATTCAGCCTCTATTAATTGCAACACTTTAAAAAACCCGAGTGTTAAATGTATTGACACAGAAGAATGCCAGCAATAACATATTTATTTGCTATGCTATGCAATCAAAATAATCGCTACAAATTATTTGCCTTTTTATTTCCATCTTCCAGTTTATTTTTTGTATGCAGTTGTCGATTCAGTTAAAGGAAATGTGACTTTTTTTCTCTTCAGCGTAGATATTACAACATACAATACTATACAAGACTAAAGCAATAAATAACAAGAGGGCCAAGATAGCCCTATATCGCTCAACTTGCTACCATGGACTATAATAGAAAATCATCAATAGCAGAAAGGGTCAGTTTTGACTTTAGGCTCATGATTTGTCTTTATATAAGCCTATGTAAAATCAAGAGACCCCAGGGCAGGGTCAATTTTGACCTGGGGGTCATGATTTGAACAAGGTAATGCCACATGCTAAATATATCAACTCTAGGCCCTCTACTTTCAGAGAAAAAGATTATTTTTTTCCTACACAAGCATATATAAAAACAAGTGACCCCCGGGTTGGTTCAGTTTTAATCCAGGGGCTATAATTTGAGCTGTCTTGGTTGAGGTCCACTTGGTTATGCCACACGCCAAATATCTTAGTTCTAGGCTTTGTGGTTGCAAAGAAGAAGTTTTTAAAGTTTTTCCTATAAAAGCCCATGGAAAAACAAGTAAACCCCGGGCAGAATCAATTTCGACCCGGGTTTCATAATTTGAAAAATGTTGGTAAAGGTCCACTGCCACATGCTAAATATCTAAGCTCTAGGCCTTGTGCTTTCAGAGAAGAAGATTTTTAAAGTTTTTCCTATATAAGCCTATGCAAAACTAAGTGACCCCGGTTGTATATGGTGTTGAACCACTTGCGATCACAAAGGCATGTACCACACGTTGGCTGTCACATCTACAGGCTGCTGCAAGATTTGTTTCAAGGTATTGTCAATGTAAATACTAAAATAGGTTAACTGAATCTAATATATAAGACATCACTATGCTTTGAAGAAATGTAAGGTCTGATTGATCATTTTATCTTGGCTGGCTTTGTCCTCAGGTGAGCACAGTGACACCAGGTTAGGGCCGAAAACACTGTTCAGGGTCCTCGTCGATGTCGATGATTGTAGCTTACCTGTAGACTTTTGGTGTGCCCCGTCTGTTAAATGGTGTTGGGCTCATTGACTGGTTTTCCATTTATATGCTTTCAGGTATGTCTATATACTAGATACACTGGACTCACTGTATGCAGTGAGAAGAGAGCCAGAGTTGATGGGAATACGGTTGTGTCTGACCAATCATACAACTGTAGCCACTATTCTTCTGCTGACTGACATATTCAAGCCAGTGAACATGTTGTCATTGTATTTGCAAGTTAGTATATTTTTAAGCTTGAAACTGCATTTAATTTCTGTTAAAGCATTCTGACCTGTCACCAAAAATATTTTTCAATTCCACACTCCACTAATTTGAAAGGACCTATTGATTGCTTAGTATTATTAAAACACGTGTTCTTTGTTGAAAATATATATATACTATCAATTACTGAATTAGTTATATATCAATGAGGTTTAACATCATGTAAATTAAAATTTTGCTACTGCATGTATTTTCTCTATCTTTAGGAAGAGAATATCAATTTCACAACACTACCAGAGCATGTGAAGAACACAACTGCATGGGCTAGTGGAGAAGTACAGGAATTTGCAAACTAGTGACACTGAATTTACTAAATGTATGGTGTTGTTCGACGAGATCCACGACAGGACGAAGGCTATAACACCAGAAAGTTACCTACAAGAGACAGGTTAGTTATATCCTAACTTTATGATTTTGAAACTGATAACTTATTTGCCTGCCTCCAACTGAGGCTCAGAGCATCTTTTTCTTGAAGCCTTCAAGATGAATAATTGACATATTTATGATAATGTTAAATGTTTAGAAATTGTTACTATGAGAATGAAAATATAGTTTGTTTTTTTTTCTAAATGTATACATTATAATGCTATGTTTTTGACATTTTCTAAATGTATACCTTAGAATGCTATGTTTTTGACATTTTTTAAATGTATACCTTAATGCTAAGCCTATGTTTTTGACAACAGGAATTCCATTGATATATGACCTAGTCCAAGAGATTGAAGATGCCTTTGCAACAGGTCACCCTGTTTTGACCGGCTTTGGCTTTCTTAACCCATCAAACCTACCAGACACCATAACTGATCTGGCCAAGTATGGCGAGGTATGTTTTTGATGAATTTGCGAATACCTACACAAGCCTTCTATGCAAACATTAATTTTTATCTTGGTGCCTCCTTTTCAAAATTTCATCTAATGCCTATCTACCTGAATGATATGCATTGTAATTTGTAGATATTTTTAAATTCAGATTCCAATTACCAACTTGGCAAGTTTTATGTTTGAAATACTTTAGATATTATGTTTTTGATTAAAGGATTTACTGGGTAGGTTGGTAAACTTTTATGGCTCTCCGAAGGAAGACCATTTCCAAGGGCATGTCTCTCGAGCATCAGCATTAATGGATGCTTACCAACTGGAAACCGAGCTAAAAAGTTTCAAAACTCAGTTGTTCTTGCTAAGGTAAATTGATTGAATGTTTAGCTCTCTACGTTTCTGTTGAAAAAGTTTTTATTTCACATGTTCTTATGTTAAAAACAAAAATAATATCAAACAAGTTACTTTATTTGTACAACATATCTCTTTGAATTAGTTTTTTTTAATAAAAGGTGTTTCAAATTTAGAAAAGGTAATTATATTTAATCTTTATAAAGTCTTTTGATTGCAATTGATTTGAATTCAATTTCTACAATGTCAAATACTTTCAGATAGTTTTGTGCTACTAGACAACTTTGTTTTCAGTTGTTAATTATGCTGTTGTTTGTTACCAGTTGGTTTTAATTTCATTTGTTCAAATTTTTGTTTGCATTTTCAGCCCAGTTCCAGAGTGATATCATTTGTCAGTCAGAGTACTATAATGTAAAAAAAAAAAAAAAAAAAAAAAAAAAAAAAAAAAAAAAAAAAAAAAAAAAAAAAACCCCCCCAAAAACCACCCCCCACACACCACCAAAAAAAAAAAAAAAAAAAAAAAAAAAAAAAAAAAAAAAAAAAAAAAAAAAAAAAAAAAAAAAAAAAATATATATAAATTATTTTTTTTTTTTTTCTTAAACTTGAAAAGCAAAGATATTCTTATTTAAACTAGTATATGATTGTGAATGTGATCTCATTATAAGAAACACAATTTTTTAAGCCATTATGAAATTTATTTGAATTTTCAAACATGACAATAATCATGACTATAGATGTAAAACTACCTAGTACAGGAACAAAAAAACAAAAATAATATCAAACAGGGAATGCCACGTACCAAAAACGCAGCCTCCCCAAAACGAACCCCACGCACCCAGAAGTGCACACCACCAACACACACACACACACACCACACACACACAATCATGTACACACACTATATACACTACCAACACACCTAGCATACTAAGCAAACACACGAGGACAAAACGAACAATTAAAGGAACACAGTGGGGCACCGCCTTGGAAGTTAGTATATGTCAAGGTTGTAAAGTTTTTTGTCCAATTAATTTTGAAGTTTCTCTGTGCACATATACTAACTTGCAGCTATTTAATTTTTTCTTTTACAGGAGAAATGGTAAAACTACTGTCACAGATGTATATAAGGAGTTCCAGCGGGATCCTGTTCTTCCCATTAGTGTACAGACTCCTTAACTTCTCAGTGATAGTTACAGCTGTGGTTGAAAGGAGTTTTTCTCTGATGTCAAACATCTTGACCAAGAAGCGAAATCGTCTTAGTCAACGTAGTTTGGACGCTGTAATGCGTGTGTGCCACCAAAAAATTGAACTGAATAATGACAAACTAGAACGTTTAGTTGACAGCTTTAAAGGAATGAAGCATAGAAAGATGAAGTTGTAACTAAATCAAAGTGACAGTTTTATAAAAGCAATTTTCGGTTGCTGTGCATTTAAATGTGTTAAATTAATGACAATGCCGCATTAGTATTTGAAGTTGGTGCTTTAGAAATAAAGAAATATGGACTAACTCCTGCATGCAGTTGTTTATTTCTTAAATTGACTCTCCCAGTCAAAATAGGAAAAGTAATATTTGGAATGTTATTATTTCGTACTGGTAGCAGGAAGAGCTTGTAGTATTGGGTTAAGAGGAATTATTTCCTCATTTTTTTTCACACACCTATTTCGCTGGAATTTTACTTGAAAAAATGTGCATATTTCCACTTTAAGCATGTCAGAGAACATTGAAATGAAATAAATTTACCATAGGATAAAACTTTTCAAAATGATTTTTTTATTAAGTTTTGTTGGTTTTTCCCAATTTTGAAGTTTATCGCGCTAAAAATTCCAAATTTGAAAGGCATGGGCTGTTGCCAAAAAAAGTAAAAACACCACTGCCCCCGTGAGGGGTCAATTTTGATCCGGGGGTCATAATTTGAACAATCTTGGTAGAGGTCCACTAGCCAATGCTACACGCCAAATATCTAAGCCTTCTGTCGTGTGGTTTCAGAGATTTTTTAAAGTTTTTCCTTTTACCTATGCAAACCTAAGTGACCATCCGTGCGGGGTCAATTTTTACCCGGCGGTCATAATTTGAACAATCTCGGTAGAGGTCTACTAGACAAAGCTACATGCCAATTATCTAAGCTCAAGGTCTTGTGGTTTCAGAGAAGAAGATTTTAAAGTTTTTCCTATTTGTTGCCATAGCAACCAGAGTTCTGCATGGAATGGAATTTTTTTAACAAATTCGATAGAGCTTCATGCAAGGTTCATTCCTGCTAAGTTTAACAACATTGGCCCAGTGGTTTCAGAGATGTCGTTTGAAGGAAATGGTGGACGGACGTACTACGTACGACGGACGGAATGTGATCCTAATAACTCACTCTTGCACTTTGTGCAAGGTTAGCTAAAAACATGTTTATGTTATATGTAGAGGAACGACTGCTTGCAAATTACGGAACATGTTTTCATTTTTGAACTCGTGTCAACGCGGGGGTAATTTGATTTACATAGGTTTCTAAAACAATAAGGCCTAGAGCTAAGATATTTAACATACAGCATTGTCTAGCAGACCTCTACCAAGTTTGTTCAATGTCAATATTGGTCCCGCACAGGGGCCACTTGTTTACATAGACTAACATAGGAAAACTGTCGAAATCTTCACCAAAACCAAAAAGGTATAGAGCCTAGATATTAAGTGTGTAACAGTGTCTAGTGAGCCTATTTAAAGTTGTTTTTTTTTCAATCATGCCCCCCAGTGTCATCAAATTATTTTTTGTTTACGTTTTCTCTACTTAAGTTTGCAAAGCAGATATTCTTAAGTTACACAATTTATACTGGGACCTTTTTATATGACTATAAGTTCTAAAATAATTTTTTTTTCGTACAGTTTTTCTTTATTGTTTTACCGAAATCTAAGAGCGAGCAGCTTAAAAAAGTTTCAGACAAATCGTTATATAGTGCATTCCTTACAAGTTTAATGTCGGATTCACAGAAAACGTTGATGCAGACAATGGTAATTGTGGTGTAGTTTTATATTATATTTTGTCAAATAGAGTCTTAATATTTATAATGTCTGCACATGTACGTGAATGTCATACAAAAACTAAATTTCTCTAAAATGATATAATAAAACATACAATGTAAACAGGAATTTATGATGGAATCTTTTTTCTAAAATTTATGTTAGTTTCAGACCTATTTTAATTAGTTATAACAAATATGCATCCATAGAGTAACAGGATTCCTGCAAGGTGATATCCTGCAATGAAAGACTGTACATTTTAACTAAAATGCTAAGTCTACAGATTTTGTCTTGATTTACGATCTTTATAATGTGGAGAAGCAAGCGACATCACTTCCTGATATCAATAGAAGCCGATCCTAGATAGTTCAACCGTCTAAAATGTGTTCAACTAATGGCTGTCTCGATTATAGTCAAATGTATCTACACATTTCTTAGATAATTTTAACAAATGTTCGCCAAACTGTTCTTCTGTTACATTTTAAAGGATGTCTTATGTATTGAACAAATTTACAAAAGCATCTTAGAATCAGTAAACACGATTAAAAGAAATTGAGTGCAATTTGACATGGAAGGATATCAGATCATTTAGGATGTTGGAAATCTTTGACAAACAGACATTGGCTTTCATGTGTCAAATAATGTTTACAACAATCAAGTATTGTACAACAAAGAATTTTCAGTCAAAGTATGCCTGACTTTCAATTAAATTAAAATTCATGCAGGCATAAGATCATATAGTATTTTACATAATAATGTTTTTAAAATAGTACATGTACATAGACAGTAAAAATACAGACAATTGATGCTAAGAATATGTATAAACAAGATAGCACAGATGGCCCTATATCACTAACCTGGCTACGATGGACTATGATAGACGGTCATCAATAGCAAAAGGGTCAGTTTTGACAGGGGGCTTATGATTATCCTCTATATAAGCCTAGGTAAAATTACGAGACCCCGGGCTTGGTTAATTTTGACCTAGGGCTTTCATGGTAGAGAGTAACTTTGTAATACCACATGCTAAATATATAAGTTATGGGCCTTGTTTACTGTTCTTACATTAAGCCTACGTAAAATAAAGTAAAAAAATATTCCGGACAATGCAGATGAAATAGTTACGAAAGTGACAAATGCATGTGAATAAATCAGGTAAGCCAGAGTAAGAGGGTTCAGAACCAATGTCATGTGACGATACATTGAAAACGTAACTGAATGTGTGATAAGTAATCCAATAGAATTACCATTTAACTCGAAAGGAACTGAATACAGGGCAGTAACAAAAGCAAAAAACGGTACGACCAATTTACCTAGAATGAATTCAAGGGTAATAGGAAAACTGTATGAATCACAAAGGACAAGAGAAGAGGTCAGCTAGAAACAAAAGGTGTTATCATGCCAGAAGAATCTAGTGAAAAAAGCTAGAAGTGAGTTCAACAGTACATGTGCGATGTAACAGAAACCCTTTTAACCTGCTTTGGTTTCAGCTTCTTGAAAGATTTTAAAATTCCTTTAAAGCTGCTCGCTCTCACTTTTTACTGAAAAACGATACCCCTAGTAGCATGGGGCTAAATTTGCTATAATACCCATATAGAGACTTGAAAAATATCCTTTTCCTCTTTGAAATCATTAGGCGCCAAGGAGACACGTGGGTGTGTTTTTAATGAAAAGTCTAAATTAATATCTTCACCATAGTCTGAAGTTGCTCGTTCACACTTCCAGTGAAAGAAATAATGTCGACTAAATGATACAATAAAACAAAATATAAAAGAATGACTAGAATCAACAAAACAAGTAAAATGTAGGTAGCAATATCTGAAAATCTATTTAATTGTTTATGAGCTTGTATCGGAATTTCAACACTGTCTATTTCAAAAATGCTTTACAGGAATTTAGATTCGTTCTAAAATATGTTAAATCCGACAGCTCTAAAAACCTTGTTTTTATTTTCCCAAAATCTAAGAGCAATCGGCTTTAATTTTTTGGTATGTAGCATTACACATTTCCTTCAAATCATGCCACTGTGTTCATAATTATTCACGCTCTGAGTGTCACATGTTTTACTCTATCAGAAAACCTGTAAACGATATTTTGTTTGAAAACAATTGACCTATTTTTTGCGACATTTCATAAATCTGGAGTCAGATATATTCAAGGAATATATCTAACCCCAGATTTATGAAATGTCGAAAAAAATTTGGAACAGCATGCGAAAAATTCACAAAGTTTTACCGTCTCTATTTAAAATAATTAGAGTTTGGAAATCTCCATCGGCGATTTTAGACGTGTCTGCAATTAATAAAATCTTCAAAAAAGCTAATACTTGTGTGTAAAAAAAATATTAAATTTTCTATTTAGTCTTAAAACAATATAAACATATGAAGGAAAATGCAAAATAATGAAAACAAAAAAGAAAAAGTAAAAGACAAGAGCTGTCCCTCAAAAGTGACGAATGCCCCCGAAAGAGGTGCCTCACAGTCTGTGTCCTCTCCATGTGCTCAATAAATGTGCTATGTAATTTTAAAATCCTTCCATGCATGACAGAGTAACCATGCATACAGTTTTCCGTTACTTTAAACACGAAGTGTGACCTTGACCTTTGAGCTAGGGACTTGGGTCTTGCACGCGACACATCCGCTTGATGTGCTAGACATTTGTGCCGAATTATTTTAAAATCCTTCAAAGCACGATAAAGTTATAGTCCGGACACAAATGTATGCTTATATACAGGATTCCATTACCTATAAACTCTTAGTGTGACCTTGACCTTTGTGGTAGGGATGTGGGTCTTGCACGCGACACGTCATCTTGATGTGCTAGACATTTGTGCCAAATTATTTTAAAATCCTTCAATGCATGACAAAATTACAGTCCGGACACGAATGTGTGCATATATAGAGGAATCCATTTCCTTCCAACTCTAAGTGTGACCTTGACCTTTGAGCTAGGGACAGGGTGCTTGCACGCGACACGTCGTCTTGATGTGCTAGACACTTGTGCCAAGTTATTTTAAAATCCTTCAATGCATGACAAAGTTACAGTCCGGACACGAATGTGTGCATATATGCATATATATAGAGGAATCCATTACCTTAAAACTCTAAGTATGGCCTTGACCTTTGAGCTAGGGACGTGGGTCTTGCACGCGACACGTCGTCTTGATGTGCTAGACATTTGTGCCAAGTTATTTTAAAATCCTTCAATGCATGCCAGAGTTACAGTCCGGACACGAATTTGTAAGTGGGAACGGACAGACAGACAGACAGACGGACGGACAGACGGACGGTGAAATTTTAATATGCCACCCTTCGGGGCATAAAAATATTTGGTTCAGGCTGGATTCGAACCTTCGCCCTAAAAAAATTCAAAACATCTTCAATTTAAAGCTTAACAACATAGGCTAGAGCGTTAAAATTAAAGAGTTTCAAGTGGGGGTTTTTATTAGGAGTGTATTACCTTAAGTAAACCCTTTTCTAACAATTGTTGACAAAAAATTTGAAGCTCAAATGTAAAATGTAACAACACCTTATGAACAATTTTCTGTGAGACTGATGTTTGTGTAGTTCAGAACGCAGACAAATGAGTTTGACCTGGGTTTGATTTAATGTTTTGATGTTGAAAATAAATGTTATTAAAGTAATTTTATTTGAAAATAATTAATTATAATTAATTATTTTGCTTAAAATAATTGTAATTAATTAATTACAAACTGAAAATTCATGTAACTGTAATTGTAATTTAATTGGGAAGTTTTCAATTTAATTGTAATTGATTAATTACTTTTTTAAATAATGGTTCCCATCCCTGATATTGATCGTAATGGTTACTAAAAGACAAAAACCAGTTATGATCAAAAACTTTGACAGACACAATCAAGAAATACTGTGACTTCACTTTGCTTGCAAACAATTGTTTGGGGATAGTACATGTAGGTTGAGGACACTCCTGATAAAGATTTTTGGGAAACATTACTTTAATTTGTATATATCTCGGTCCGATCAATTTTCGGTAAAATAAGAATATTTTATACACAACAGTGCTAGTTGGAAAATGGCAAAACACTGCAATGCCCTTATTTAAGTTGACCTAAGAGATCTGGTCCCGTACTTATAAACATTCCTTAGGCACAATGTCATGCTCAGTACGAAATCATGCTCAAGCAATAGAGTCATAGGATCGGCTGTGATTAAATGAAAGAAATGCAAGTTAACGGTATTCAAAATAATCGTATGAAATTTCATTTTCCCAAACCCTTTCAGCAGCTTAAATTTTGATCCGGGATCATAATTTGAAAAATTTTGATAAACAATACAATGCTACATACCAAATATTTAAGCTCTAGGTCTTGTGGTTTCAGAGAAGAAGATTTTCCTATAAACATTCTATGTAAAACTACATTTAGATGACCCCGGTCAGGGTCAGTTTTAACCCGGGGGTCATTTTGGTAGAGATCTAATAGTATTAGACCATGTTACATGCCAAATATCTAAGCTCTAGGCCGTGTGGTTTCAGGGAAGAAGAATTTTAAAGTTGTTTCTATTTTTGTCTGCATGTAATGGAATTCTTTGAACAATTTTGGTAGAGCTTTACGCAAGGAATAATCCTGCATAGTTTCATTAACATTCGCCCAGTGGTTTGTAAGGAGATGTCGTTTGGATTAAAATGTTGACGGACGGACGACGGACAATCATCCATCCTAAAAGCTCATCCTGGCAATAGCGAGATCACCTAAAAAAACATTTTCAGTTATGAACAGATCTAGTTTCCCATCATTTGCAAAGCCATTATCGTGTCTTCCAAACAAACCTGGCCTAATTGAAACTGTCATAATCTGTATGTTGTTATTATACTAGAGACAGTTTATTATACGTCAACAGACATTAAAATTTTCACATTTTACAGATGAATATGTTTCCTGGTGTCCATTAAACATTCTGCTTTGTAAATACAATAACAAATATAAATTACTAGAGTTTCCGTAATGGAATAATGTTTTTTATTTTAATGGCGTCTCCAAAGCACCTTCATATATGTCATGCACGGTACTAAATATCAAAATAATCTACAGGGAACAGACATATTGATCATATAGATATTTAGTTTTAAGTATATCTGGATGTGTGACTACATAAGAAGTCTGTTATTGTGGAAAATATATCAACATGTTTCTACGGGAATTTCAAAATCTGCTTGCAATTTTTATAAGAGCTACAATACGTTAGAGCGGTTACATGTACCATCATGTGATTAAAGCTGGTCGCTCTTATGAAATGTTGTGAAAACTCTCCAAACTCTACGGAAATAACGTATTTTAGAATGATTATTCAAATAAAAATGCTGCAGTATTAATTCCTTTTAAGTAAATATGTAAATCATACGCTACAAAATTTTAATGCGTTACAAACGCTTTTGAATAGCCCAATTGTTACAAAATATAGCGTAACATTTCCGTTAAATCAAACCTAAAAACCTTTTCAATGTATTTTTGTCAGTTGCTACCTAGATTTTCACTGCTTTTGTTAATTCTAGACATAACATTTACATTTTATGTTTTAGTTTATCAGCTTTGATTTTTTGGCACCGGAAACTGACCGAGCTAAAGGCAACTGCTCATTACAGGTCTGTATTATACCTGTAATGTCCAATATTTATATTTATGTAAAAGTTTTTCATTTTTGAGAATTTCTTTTTTCAACTGCAACTGTGAGTGAGCAGTAATTCTTTTTCGGGATGAGGGTCAAGGTCACAATTACAAAAATAATGTTGTTTTTAGAATGTTTTTATATTTTCATTCTACAATGTCTACAGGTTCCATTTTTACGAATTTCACGGTGACTTTCACTTTAAAAACTGTCCCTTGCCTAGTTCGACTTATGCGTCAAGGGTGGCATACGCGTTTTACAAACAGCTCTTGTTTATTTTACACAATTTCTTAGTTTTATTCGGATACATGAGTGAATAAAAAGTAGAACTGTAGTTTTATGTTTGGTCAAAATTGATTTAAACATACAGAAGCAACTCAGTAGTCAATTTCAGGTCACTTGATTTATCATTTTACTGTAAGTCTCAATTTTCTGCTTGAAGTCAGTTATACATGTATTAACAAACTCAAAACAACCTATCCCAGGGTATATCTGTAATAGATCTGGTACACATGTAAGATTGAACTTTGTTTATTCGAATTTGTCGAAAGATGATTTCAACATAGTATTTAGAGACGTATTTCTTACGGAAAATTTTCACATAAAGATTGTGCACATTTTATTACAAACTGTTACGTTTATATTACACTGCGATATGCAACATCACGTGAAATGGGTAGCTCTTTTCCGCATAGAAAATGATTGTATTGGTTCGCAGCTTTTATACAATTAAACTGACATTAATTTAGTTTTATATCTTTGAAAATACTGCATGAATGCAAATTACTTGTTAAGGTATCTTGAAACGACATTAATTATTCATGAAACGATGTTAAATCATACCAAAACATTCCCGACTGGTGAAGGTCTCTTTAATAACGTTTAGCTCCATCATAAAGGGACATAAACTATAACTGATGCCAATCTAAATAACCCCAAAAACATAAATCATAGAATCTTTGGAAGTATTATAACTTAATCTTTGGAAGTATTATAACTTAAATATGCATTATAGTCATTATTGATAAAATCAGCGGTTTAAAATATGCTGCAGTACCGTAAACCATTAAATAATCTTTGTAGAGTTGTTGTTATACAAAGAATGGGTGGATGCAATTTTAGTAAAGGAATGCAATGTATATGCACGGGGAAATCATAGTCTTGTACAACCTGCAGCTATCCATACGGTGCTGTAGTATGCCAGTACGACAGGGAAGCAGACTAGGGGGAATTAATGCGTAGGACGGCTGCTTTGATATGGTCATGCTATAAGATCGCGCCAATATTTCAAGCAACCATATTTAAGTTTACCTTATATAAGCAAGTTAATGCCAAACTACACGCTTTGTCGGACAATTTCTGCAATTTCAACGTGCAATACACATCTCTCTCGTGTGTATGGAAGTAACCACAGTAAACGTAAAGCTTGTACGGACAGGAAACGTTATTAATTGTTAACCAGCAGAAAGCATTTTCAATATGACAACGTGTAACTATGTAAAACAGTTTCCGGGATGCATTATTCACTCAAGTGTGCTTGTACGGATCTAAGTTGGCCCTCCAGGGAAGGAACAATAACCCCTTCCTGTCTTATTTGTCAGATATTTGTATTTCTTTATATCTGTAGTCTACGTGGGTTGTTAACAATAAAGCCATATATCATTTACATACGAGTCTCCCATTAAGACAGAGAACGAACTCTGGTATTTTAAATTTTACCAGTAGGCCAAGCATTGGTCGTAAAGGAAAAAGCACGTAGTCATTGATGCAATCATAATTTTATGCGCTACGCCGCATTTTCATCTACCAACAAATTAATGTAATGACTCGATTCCTAAGTCTTCATATTTGAAACGCGTTTGTCAACAAAATATGGTATAAACGTTGTTTCATAAATGCTATGTACAATAGAAACGAGTTTCATTTTTTATGTAATCAGACTGTCTTGTTAATTCCCAACGGTTTCTGATAAAGGTTATATGATATATGAATGATATATCATGGTAGAAACATTTTGAATAGTGTTCTTAAATTTATAAATCGATGAACGCGATCCAAATGCTTTTGAAAATTCCAATATAAACATATAGTGTAGCTGTGCTGTGTAACCGACATTCTGCAAATTCCTACCTAGATTTTTGCTTATGTTTTGATTCTAGCATTTAGTTTTATATTTATGTACAAGTTTGCCCATTTTTTTTAAATATGTTTTTTTCACTGGACCCATTTGGTAAGTCACAGTCACATAACTTAATATCGGAATAAATCTTATAGCTTTACAGCTGCTCGCTCCAAGATTTAGGTTAAGAAATTAAAGTTATTCAATCTGTATGAAACTAACAATTTTTCGGAACATATAGTCATATTAAACGGTTTCAGTATGAATTCCTGTCAAGTAAGTCTGTAGATTTGAAAAAAACGCTACTAAAATTCTATATAAACATACAGTGTAGCGGTCCTGTAAAACCAGCTTTGCAAATACCTACTTAGATATTTAATTCAATTGTTGATGCTAACCTCTACATGTAGTTATATATTTTTTATTAGTATGTCAATTTTGAGATTTTTTTTCCAACTGCAACTGTGAAAGAGCAGCATTAAGTTACGAAATGAAATACTGCATCAAACTGTCTAAATGTGATAGCCATAAATCATAATATAATTGAATTATGAAATGAAAAACTAAAGCTTCTCTTTAGAGTCACTTGTTGAATTGCTTTTTAAAAAGATATTCAGTGCGTGGTTCCCGGTTTACAACGTAAACCATATAGCTATATGTAGTGTGCTGGAGACAAAAACCGTAAATAAGGTTACTTTAATTCTGGTTACATGTACTTTGTGAAGAAAAATAACGATTTTTTAGTTCACCTGATCACGAAGTGCTAATGTGAGATATTGTGATCGCCTTTTGTTCGTCGTCTGTCTGTCGTCTATCTATACTTAAGCTTGTGTATACAATAAAGGCTGCATTTTTCAATGGATCTTCATGAAACATAGTCAGAATAACTACCTCGATAAAATCTAGGTCGAGTTTGAGTATCGGTCATTCGTGGTAAAAAACTGGTCACGGGGTCAAATCGTAGAAAAACCTTGTGTATGCAATAGAGGTTGCATTTTTCATTGTATTTTCATGAAACTTTGTTTGTATGATTGCCTTGATGAAATCTAGGTCGAGTTTGAACATGAATTATCTAGGGTCTAGAACTAAAAAAACAAAAATAATATCAAACAGGGAATGCCACGTACCAAAAACGCAGCCTCCCCAAAACGAGCCCCACAGCACCCAGAAGTGCACACCACCAACACACACACACACACACACACACACACACACACACGCACACACACACGACACACAATCATGTACACACACACATATACACTACCAACACACACTAGCATACAAAGCAAACCACGAGGACAAAACGAACAATAAAGGAAAGTGGGGCACCGCCTTGGAACGGTCAGTGGCAAAAACACCACTGGGAGCTTAAACCGGTTTATGGTGCGCACCCAACCTCACCTTACCCCCACCATGTTCCAAAGTCACAAGACGTGTAAAAAAAGTAACCCTGCTAGGTGAATCTCTAACACACGCAATGGAAAAAAAGGCATGGATGTAAAACACAAAAATGCTCGTGTATAAATATTAAAAGAAACCTTGAGAACCAAAAAACGTATGTACTCAATGCCTTTGCAGAAGGCAGAGCACCAAGAGAAACACTTAAGGGCCCGACGAAACGGCCAGAGGACAGAAATAAAACAGTTCGTTCCAGTGGGTTTAAAACTGCCCATCACAGAGTCCTCCCTCTTCCGTCAGACACATCAAAGAGGGAGCATAGCGCAACTGTAAACGGGTTGAAACAAAATGCGGTGTGTCTCAAAACAGTTGGGTCGTACCTCTTTTAACAAAACGTTTTTAATTTTGCAAATAAGTTGGAAAATTGCCAGACCCAAATCTTACGAAGTTTGTAACCACACCCCAAAAATCGGGTTTTGAATCCTCTCGCAGAGAGTCTTTAGATTCTATGAATTTCAAACCAATCAGATTACGATAGTAAAATTTAGCAAAATATTTACGCATTTGTAATACGGGCCCTGTTGAAGAAGTTTTTTGTAATATATTGATTACGTTCATTGAAATCCTCAACTAACTACACGCTCTGGCAACCGAATTAACTGAGAAATGCCCCATAAGATGAGCTGAGGTCCCCCACCAAATGGGGAATTTCATACTAAAATAAATCACCCTCTTGTCTTTTTGGTATGTAATTTGTTAGATAGAGAGTGTATCTAAAATGAACACCAGATCCAATTGTTAGTTTTAATTAACTGGAGTTCTGGTGAAAATACCCCCCGAGTCACGTGGTGAAATCATAGAAAGACCTTGTGTATGCTACAACGGTAGCATTTGTCATTGGATCTTCATGATACTTGGTCAGTATGATTGCCTTGATGAAATCTAAGTCGAGTTCAAACATTCGTCATCTAGGGTCAAAAACTAAAAATATTGTCATTAGTTGCAGGTGAGCGATAAAGGGCCATCTTGGCGTTTTTGTTGTTCGGTGCTTTTGCCTGCTCATTTGTGTTATCGAAGCGCTGTAGCTAACTGCGGATTTATCCTTTGAGTTTTTTTTATTCTAGTCAGTAGATAAAAACATTTTTCAACATTTAGCGTTTGGCAGTATTCAATTTTGTTTCATACAGTGAAAATCCCTGCTGTCTGTGTGTACCGGGAATTATTATTCGACCACAAAAACAAACAATTCGATCCTAAATGCGATTAGATGTAGTTTCTTTAGTAATGTATCAAACATGTATATGTTTAATTCATGCAGGAGGAAGGTATCTTATTCCCTGAAGGTTGTCATATTAAAAACGCATCCTCCGTCCATGTCTGCGTCCTTCCATTTTAATTGTCCGAGTATAAGAGGTTTTCAAATCATATGGCACAAATGCTCGGCATATTAAAACGATCACGATACTGCATATAATTGCATTCTGTTTGTCTACGGGCTGTAATTCTGTCACGCATTTAAGTATTTAAAAACAACGTATCACACAGGTACTTGACACATGCGTTTTGACGTATACTATGCACATTACATTATGTAGGGGTTAAATCGGCATATTTAGATAAAAAAGTGTCACAAATGTTCAGCAAATTGATGAAAGACTCGAATCTCTAACAATGTCGCATTCAAGAGTTTAAAGGTCGAGCAATCCTTTATTCATGTAACTCTGCCATGCATTGAAGGGCTTTAAAATTACATGGCACAATTGTTTAGCACATGGCGACCTAATGGATATGTGATGCAGACTTATTCTGTTATAAAGTGAAGGATTTATAATAACTATGCACGAATGTTCACCAAGTGTCGTGCGCAAATAGCGGCTTCATACTATGAAGGTCAACGTCGGACACTGTGAGACACCTCTTCGGGGTCACTTACGGACAGCTCTTGTTTATCTTCTTATGGTATTTTAAGTATGTTGTATCATAAATGATCAGTTAATGATTTTCAACGTTTCAAAACTAGTATTATATGCTAGTCAATGTTCATATTATGGAAAAGTTAAAGTTGACTTTAAGCGAATTGTCAGCTGATTCAGATCACTGGAATTTAAGAAGAATAAACATGTGGTAATAGGCTTTGGTTCAACACTTAAGACATATTTTTAATGGTCAATTCAGGATAATGCGTTTCTAATTTCATAACGCGATCGGAAAAGTTTTTTCATCGAATGCAGATCATAAACGTGTGCCCGTAGTTTCTGTTATCACACTTTGATTCCTTTTACAAAAATGAATTTTGGCAACACAGTATATTCACAAGTAACAATTTATACAAATATAATCAAATATTGTGGAATTGTACGAAGTAATATGCTTTTTCATAAGTTGTGTTATTTGTGAAGTTAGTTCTTATTCCAATAGGGGATAGGGTTCTAGTCTAACTGTCCGCTAGAAAATAAAATGACCGAAATACGGCTGGAAAGGGCATTTAATCTTGGGAACATAAATGCATTGCCTAAAGATTTGTAACTGTTGCATTCTGTTCATATCTTATTACCAACTTGTATAGCCTTCGCCAATGAAAATTACAGAATGAAATAGCCGCCATAACAAAAAAAAAATCAGCGTCTTCAACGCTTTGATTCATATTGCTACAATGTATAATTTCGATATTCTGGGGATTTGGGCAGGGAACTGTTTGTTAACGAAAAAGGAAAATTCTTTATATTGATTGATATCATCAACAATTTGTACCTTTACTGTAATTCTTATTATTCTTGCCAAAACTACCATCATAAATACTTGTCGACCTTAGAGACTGTCATTAACGTCTGTACTTTTGAATATAGGAGACAATTTAGTCTTCGTCAGCTGACTTGCATTTTCTCATTTCGTGGGTGAATGTATTGTCTGGTTTCCATTATCACAGTCTTTTCTGTAAACGTATATCATAGATTTGCGGGTACGTTTTTTTTCTAGTTATAATTTATTGTGTCTCTTCTCGCTAATTTTAGCTCACCTGACCACGAAGTGGTACTGGTCGTGGTGAGATTTTAGGATCGTCAAATGTCCGTCGTCCGTCCGTTCACAATTAGTTTGTTTACACTCTAGCATCTACATTTTTGAAACAATCATAATAAAACTTAAACACAATGTAAACGACCACAATACCTGAAATGAGTTCGATATTAGACCTGATCGGATCAGTATTTCCTAAATTATGGCCCCTGATAACCATAATACAAGATTTAACTATGTTTACACTCTAGCACCTTTATTTCTTCTTTAATCGTTATCATCTCGCTAATTTTAGCTCACCTGAACACGAAGTGGTACTGGTCATGGTGAGATTTTAGGATCGTCAAATGTCCGTCGTCCGTCCGTTCACAATTAGTTTGTTTACACTCTAGCATCTATATTTTTGAAACAATCATGATAAAACTTAAACACAATGTAAACGGCCACAATACCTGGAATGAGTTCGATAATAGACCTGATCGGATCAGTATTTCCTAAATTATGGCCCCTGATAACCATAAATGCAAGATTTAACTATGTTTACACTCTAGCACCTTTAATCGTTATCATATTTACAGAGAATGTGTATGACTATAAGATATCGGACAAGTTATAGCATTCCAAAAGTTCCTTCTAGGGCACATTTTTCTATATATATATTATTGAAGTACAAACTGCGACGGTCTAAGCCAATTCAGGCATTAGTATCTACAATATTTAATACTCCACGCACCTGTTACTACGTCACGCTAAATCTGTTTTTATATGGTCACATGGTAAGTTCGCGCCAATACTACCAGCAACAATGTTTCTACGCTATGCAAACGATATGTAAATTAACATTCTTTCAGCTATTTGTCAAACTCAGAATGCAAAAGCAAACGCATTGTCGGGCGTTTTCTGCAAGTCCAACGTGCAATAGTTTATTTTATATATGTGTGCAATAGCTTACCTAGCCTAATTAATTTGGCGTTTCAGTGTGACCCCTTACACATATCTGATATTTTATAACTGTCACACCATTTTGTAAAGGCGGACACTATTAAATGTCAACCTGTAAAATCGGTTTGCCTTCGAAGTGCAAATAGTGAGACTATAGCTTACCCAGTGAAGTTACCACATAAAGGGAAATAACCACAGTAACGTAAACATGTAGCGTGTACGGAAAAGAACGGCTATATTGGTTATTAGTAGGTTCCGTCTAATTTTCAATATCACAACGTTTATTTATAACGAAACACACCGAAAAACGGCTTTGTGTCTTGTGTGTGTGCGCGTGTGTGTGTGTGTGTATGTGTTGGTGGTGTGCACTTCTGGGTGCTGTGGGGTTCTTTGGGGGCGTTTTTGGTACGTGGCGTTCCCTGTTTGATATTGTTTTTGTTTTTACGTGCTTCATTGTTCAGTCAAGTGTGTCTGTACAAATCTAAGTGTCCCTTCTTTGGAAGGAACAATGAGTTCAATTATGAGCTTGAACGGATTTGGATTGCCCTTGATTTAACAAAACATGTAATATATAAACTGTGTGTACACTCCAGCACCTTCGATTTACACTCATCCTAATCATTTTTGGCCTGGGGACTGAAAGTCCCATAGGCGTAAGTTATCATACCACATTTCAAACACTGCTGACAATTTAACTGTGCTATGTGCGAATAACAACTGTAAACATGCGCTTTGGGAAAGTAGTGCAAGACAGACCAGATCAATTTTTTGTTTGAATGTCGCATATGATAAGAACATATTACAAATAAAAACTGTACATACAACTTCAAACGATTGCAGAAAGGTCTATAGCTTACGGGCTGCATTACACAATTTTTTCTGTTTTAGAAATTAATGCGCTGTTAGCTGATTACGGAAGATAATCATATGCATATCACGGAAAAGTACGGATATTTACGGAAATTTACGGAAACATACGGAATTCGATATAAGAGTTTGTAGTTTGATTTTCAAATTTCTGATGTTATTTCATTGACAACTTTCTTATTTACGAACGATTACATATACAATGACTAAAAATAAATTTCTTTAAAAAAAGGATACAATTTACGTACATTCCCGAGAAGGAACTCACGTGATCAAAATCACACGCCATTTATCGAGGACACTGCATGTCAAGGCCCAGTGAACGGTTTCACCGATTACAACTACAAGGTAACCAAGAATTATTTTTGGTTTTCCTTGTTATACACATTGTACAGTACTTTATTTATATTTCATTGTTGGTATTGCTTTGTTTATTTCTGTTTTCAAGGTCTTGTCCTTGGTACACAATAATTTTCGATCCACATCATCAGATATCGCTTGAAGTTGAACAAAGCGCAGATTGAATTATTTTTATTGTTCTCTCAAACAATTGATATTGTTGACCATGTCATTATTTTTCATTTAACGTACGTTTTATAATAAAACAAACTTCCCTGCCACCCATATATTTGTGAATCATTCATTCTGTGTCATATACTAAATTTCGCCCTATGCACATTTCGACCTGCGCTTTAGGTAAGGTTCAGCGTAAATCACGAAGGTCAAAAGTTGTTTTTAAGGGAGTTAATCTATAGCCCCCAGGCCTTCAGCGCCCACAGCGCTTTGATTACAGCTATGTAATGATCGTTAGATCTAATTTGATTTCAATTAAGGGCTTATGCGGACTAGTTCTAGAATTATGGCCCTTGATGTAACAAAATTTGCAAAATTCAACCCTTAATGTCTTCACTATTTATAATCTTGCAACTTGGAAGGGATTTTCCTTGCATAAAGCTCTACCAAAATTGTACAAAGAATTCCATTCAATGCAGAACTCTGGCTGCTATGGCAAAAATAAGAAACACTTTTAAAACTTCTTCTCTGAAACCACAAGGCCAAACCATGTAGGTCAAGGTCATATTTGACAGAGCTATGCCCCTTTTTGTACTTAGATTTTGTTGGTTATTCTGAACTTCCATCTAGTTTGAAGTGGTACCGTAATTTCCGGACAATAGCCTGTGGCCAATACGTATTAAAATAATTTTCGTGGATGCAGCCTATTAATCGAAGCGGCCTTTATGACCTATTTAATTTTGCATTGGTAGTTTTAAGCCGCCTTTATATTATGTATAACAAGTACGTGTACAGTTGCCTACCAAAAGCGCGTCTCGTTTTAAAGCTGCTCGCAAAAAAATAAAGTTCTTCAAACTGTATGTAAATAACGTATTTTAGAATATATGGTCATATAAAATGGCCCCAGTCTAAATTCAAGTCACGTATATCTCTAAATTAAAAAAGATACGCTAACTAATTAAAAAGCGTTGCAAACGCTTTTGAAATTTCAATTTGAACATATAGTGTAGCGGTGCCGTGTAACCGATCTTTTCAATCGATTTCTGCAAATTCCTTTTGCTTATTTTTTCATTCTATCCTTAAGTTTTATATTTATAAATAAGAAGGTCAATTTTTCTGAAAAATAATTTTTTCAACGGTAACTGAGAGCGAGCAGCTTTAATTGGTAGCGTATTATTTGTAATTTAGAGATATACGTGACAGGAATTTATACCGGAGCCTTTTTATATGAATATATGTTCTACAATACGTTATTTACATACTGTTTGAAGAAGTTTATTTCTTTACCATAATCTGAGAGCGAGTAGCTTTAAACACCTGAATTCATGCACTGTATGTAGCGGAATATACGTTCAATTATGTTTCTAAAATCGTAAAAATATAGGGTACATTGTGTAGCAGCCTATAAATGGAGTGAAGAGGCCTATTGTCCGGTAACTACGGTATATGCGGACATAGTATTTTACAAAAACTGTAAAGCCATAATGTTGATGCGGGTAATATATCCCGATTAGCAACGTAAAAACTGTATTACCCTTCCTTTCTACATTTTGAAGGTTTCATTATTTTTGTAAAATATAACGACTGAAACTTTTGATTCGAGAATATGATCTGCTAGATGTAAGGTATGTCCCTTTAAAGCTACTCGCTCACAGTTTAAGGCGAAACATTATTTTAATGCCCCCGAAGGGTGGCATTTTAAAATTAACCGTCCGTCTGTGCGTCCCCACTTGCACATTTGTGTCCGGACTGTAACTTTGTCATGCATTGAAGGATTTTGAAATAACTTGGCACAAATGTCTAGCACATCAATACGACGTGTCGCGAGCAGGACCCACGTCCCTACCTTAAAGGGCAAGGTCATACTTAGAGTTTTTAGGTAACGGAATTCTGTATATATGTTATATATACGCTTTTATCACAATTAATCAATATTGTAATATTTAGTCAAGACTGCAATGCATAGCTAAAACTTTTATATTACTTCCAAAGATTCTTTGTTTTATGTTTTTTAGGTTATAGGTTATGTCCCTTTAAAATCGTATTTATTTATCATTTCACGTTCATTGGGCATATATACATTTAAGTAGCGTTTCTTTAAAAATAGTCAAATTTTTAGAAATTCTTTAGGGTGCATCTCTTTGGATTCATGTTGTGTGTTTTACATAACAAGTTGTTTCGTATGTTATTCCCCTGCCTAATGCAAGTTCGAATTCATTTAAATAGATGATGAGTTCGGCTTGAATCCTTAGATATAATTTAAACAATTACCCATTCAGTTTCTACCTAGGGAAAGGCTGCGTTTTTGGAGGCTGCGTTTTTGGTACGTGGCATTCCCTGTTTGATATTATTTTTGTTTTTTTGATTTCTACCTAGGGAAATACGAATGCATGAATGCAAATTGCTTGTTAAGAGTATTTGCAACGATAACTTCTTGTAAATTCTCAAACTGAGATTTCAAAATGGTTCTAAATGCGCATAGGCCCTTGAAAAAGTCTCTTCGATAACAATTATTCCGATCGTAAAACATTGCATATTTGGGCACGAGCACAGACATTGGCTTAACAAGACGCCAGTATACAAATCTGACGTCTGGAGCTTTTTTTAGCTCACCTGACCACAAAGTGTTTAAGATGAGCTATTGTGAACTCTTGATATTCGCCGTATGTCTGTCTGACCACATTTACAATTCAGTATGTAATAGAGGCTACATTCAACACACACGGGATCTTCTTAAAACTCGGGTCAGAATGAAGGTTTTCAGGAAAGCAAGTTGGTCGTCTCTGGTCAAAAACTAGGTCACTAAGTCAAAGCATAGGAAAACAATGTTTGCAATAAAGGCTGTATTTTTCATTTTATCTTCATGAAACTTTGCCAGAGTAATGCCTAGATAGATTTCAGAACACTTTTAAGAACTAGGTCACCGGGGAAAATCACAAACCCTTGTGTATGCAATATACGCTGTATTTGTCATTGGGTCTTCGTGAATATAATCTGTTTCGAGATTGTAATCTGCTAGATTTAGGGAGTGCCCCTTTAAGCTGCTAGCCCTTAGATTTTAACAAAAAATATATTTCTTCAAACTGTATGAAACAACATTTTTAGAACATATAATTTGGACACATGTGTCATGATTTGACCAATTTTGATAGCAGTTTACTAGAAAATGCTTCAAGACCATGTGGTTTCAGTTATTTTTTAAAAAGATTTCTTATAGAAATGTAATGCCAAATGGTTAGGTACAGTTATGACCCGGGGTTATGGTTTAATCAAATTTTGTAAAGTTCCACTAGGCAATGAGAGATATGTAAACTTCAGACTTTCTGTTTGTTTAACGTTTTTCCTATATAAGCATATGTAAACAAGAGGGCCAAGATGGCCCTAAATCGCTCACCTTGGTACAAGTCCACTTGCCTGGTGGAAGATCACTAGATAATGTTATATCGATAGGTTTTCTTATATACGTCTTTGCAAAACAAGTGACCCCCCCCCCCCCGGGCAAGATCAATTTTGACCCCAGGGATATAATTTGAACAAACTTTGAAGAGATCAACTAGGCAATGCCAAATATCTAAGCTGTAGGCCTTGTGGTTACAGAGAAGAAGATTTTTTAAGTTTTTCCTATATAAGCCTATGTAAAACTAAGTGACACCCCGTGCGACGTCAATTTTAACCCAGGGGTCATAATTTGAACAATATTGGTAGAGGTCTACTAGCCAATGCTACATGCCAAATATCTAAGCTCTAGGCCTTGTGGTTTCAGAGAAGAAGATTTTTAAAGTTTTTCCTATATAAAGCCTATGCAAAACTAAGTGACCACCGCCGCGCGGTCAATTTTTTAAAGTTTTTCCTATTTGTTGCCAATAGCTACCAGAGTTCTGCATGGAATGGATCTTGAACAATTTTGGTAAGTTTGCAAGGAACAATCCTGCATTGTTATAAATTGGCCTAGTGGTTTCTAGAGGGTGTCTTTGAACAATGTCATTATAATTAGAAAAGCTCGAAAATTAGATTTTTTTCATTTCTACCAAAATTGTTCAAAGAATACCATTCCATGCAGAACTCTGGTAGCTATGGCAACAAATAGGAAAAACTTTAAAAATCTTCTCTAAAACCACAAGGCCTAGAGCTTAGATATTTGGCATATAGCATTGTCTAGTGGACCTCTACCAAGATTGTTCAAATTATGACCCCCGGATCAAAATTGACCCCGCGCGGGTGGACACTTAGTTTTTGCATAGGCATATATAGGAAAAACTTTAAAAATCTTCTTCTCTGAAACCACAAGGCCTAGAGCTAAGATATGTGGCATGTAGCATTGTCTAGTGGACTTCTACCAAGATTGTTCAAATAATGACCCCCGGGTCAAAATTGACCCCGCGGGGATGGTCACTTAGTTTTATATAGGAAAATCTTTAAAAATCTTCTCTGAAACCACAAGGCCTAGAGCTTAGATATTTGGCATGTAGCATTGGCTAGTTGACCTCTACCAAGATTGTTCAAATTATGAGCCCCGGATCAAAATTGACCCCGCACGGGTGGTCACTTAGTTTTACATAGGCTTTTGTAGGAAAAACTTTAAACATCTTCTCTGAAACCACAAGGCCTAGAGCTTAGATGTTTGGCAGATAGCATTGGCTAGTGGACCTCTACCAAGATTGTTTAAATTAAGACCCTCGGATCAAAATTGACCCCGCACGGGGGGTCACTTAGTTTTACATAGGCTTATCCACAATGCCTAGAGCTTGGATATTTGGCATGTAGCATTGTCTAGTGGACCTCTACCAAGATTGTTCAAATTATGCCCCTGGCGTCAAAATTGACCTTGCCCGGCGGGGGGGGGGGGGGGGTCATTTGTTTTACAAAGGCGTATATATAGGAAAACTTATTTGGTATATAACATTATCTAGTGATCTTCCACCAGGCAAGTGGACTTGTACCAAGGTGAGCGATATAGGGCCATCTTGGCCCTCTTGTCCTATTTGTTGCCATAGCAACCAGAGTTCTGCATGGAATGGAATTCATTGAACAATTTTGGTTGAGCTTCATGCAAGGAACATTCCTACATAGTTTTATCAACATTGGCCCAGTGGTTACAGAGGAGATGTCATTTGAATCAAAATGTTGACGGACGACGGACAATCATCAATCAATAAAGCTCACCATGGCGAAGCCAGGTGAGCTAAAAAGTCTGAACAGATTCTGTATAGAAAATATTCTGGTTCATTGACACAAGAGTTGTACCAGAATTCTATAAATACATTTTTGAAATGTTGACTGAGAACAAAATCTGTACAGTATTTTGCGAAATATAAGTTAGGCCAAAACAAATCTGGGCAGAAACAAGAGCTATCCCTCACAAGTGACAAATGCCCCTAAAAGAGGTGTCTCACAGTTTGTGTCCTCTCCATGTGCTCAATAAATGCTATGTAATTTTAAAATCCTTCCATGCATGACAGAGTTACCATGCATACAGTATTCTATTACTTTTAAACACTAAGTGTGACCTTGACCTTTAGGGTAGGGACGTTGGTCTCGCACACAACACATTGTCTTGATGTGCTGAACATTTTTGCCAAGTTTTTTTAAAAGCGATCAATACATGACAAATTAGTCTGGTCACAAATGTATGTATATATACAGGATTCCATTACCTATAAAAAAAATAAAAGGACCCCCCCCCCCCCCCCCCCCCCCCCCCCCCCCCCCCCCCCCCCCCCCCCCCCCCCCCCCCCCCCCCACGTACCACCCCCCCCCCAAAACCACCCCCCCCCCCCCCCCAAACCCCCCCCCCCCCCCCCCCCCCCCCCCCCCCCCCCCCCCCCCCCCCCCCCCCCCCCCCCCCCCCCCCCCCCCCCCCCCCCCCCCCCCCCCCCCCCCCCCATCAAACCGCACAACATAAAGTAGAGTGTCGGCTTGATGTGCTGAACATTTGTTCTTAGTTATTTTAAAATCCTTCAATGCATGACATAGTTATAGTCCGGACACGAAGGTGTGCATATATACAGGATTCAATTACCTTCAAATTGTAAGTGTGACCTTGACCTTTGAGTTAGGGACGTGGGTCTTGCACGCGACACGTTGTTTTGATGTGCAGGACATTTGTGCAAAGTTATTTTTAAATCCTTCCATGCATGACAAAGTTACAGTCCGGACAAGAATGTGTGCATATATAGAGGATTTCATAACCTACAAATTCTTAAGTGTGACCTTGACCTTTGAAGCATGTCTCTTGCACACACCTTCTTGATTTGCTGAACATTTATGCCAAGTTATTTTAAAAGCTTTATATGACAAAGTTACAGCCCGGACACGAAAAATGTAAGGTCGGGCGCAGAGGGACAGTGCGATTTTAAAATGCCATCCTTTGCGGGCATAAAAAGCAGGAAATTTAAAAAACAAAACAAAAAAAAAACCTCGCATTACAATTTCTTTGCTGAACATTTGTGCCAAGTTATTTTAAACGTTTCATATGCATGACAAAGTTTCAGCCCGAAAACGAAAAATGTAAGGTCGGGCGCACAGAGGGACAGTGCGATTTTAAAATGCCATCATTTGCGGGCATAAAAAGCAGGAAATTAAAAAAAAAACAAAAAAAAACCTCGCATTACAATTTCTAATTTCTGTACAGAAAAAGTTCTGTACAGAAAAGTGGTTATGAATTCCTACAACCAGTGTGTGCAGTTTTCTTTAATACATGTATCAACTTCCATGCATTACTTTTGAACTTTAATCCTGTACCACGTTAAAGGGGCACTCCCTTTATCTAGCAGATGACATGTGTTAAATGAACGTCAACCGATAAATGAATACAATTTCAAACAAGAACCTGTGGCGAAAAATACCTTATTTTACAACAATTATTAAATGTAAAGGCCTTCAGTAATAAATTGCATCCATGCATTAATTGTATATCAACTCTAAATAGATAATAGAAAGGTTAACGGTAATGCAGCATATTTTAAGCCGCTGATCCTTGTCCTTAAAGCTGCCCGCTTTCAGTTACCGTTGAAAAAAAAAAATTATATACTTATTCATAAAGATAAAGCTAAAAGGCTAGAATAAAAAATTTAAGCAAAAATCTAGGTACGACAGGAATTTTTACTGGAGTCTATGACTTTATGGTTGGGTGCGCGCCATAGGGCCCCCGTGGTGTTTTGCCCTACTGACCGTTCCAAGCGGTCCCCCCTGGGTTGCCCTTTATTGTTCGTTTTTTCCTCGTGTGTTTGCTTTGTATGCTAGGTGCGTTGGTAGTGTATATGTGTGTTTGTACATGATTGTGTGTGTATGTCGCGTTGATGTGCGCGTGTGTGTGTGTGTGTGTGTGTGTGTGTGTGTTGTGTTGGTGGTGTGCACTTCTGGGTGCTGTGGGGTTCGTTTTGGGGAGGCTGCGTTTTTGGTACGTGGCATTCCCTGTTTGTTTTTTTGAGTATGTGTGACATTTTGCCTGCGTGCGTGCGTGTTGGTGGTGGTGTGCCCTTCTGGGTGCTGGGGGGCTCGGGGGGGGGGGGCGCGTTTGATATTACTTTTTTGTTTTTATGTTCTGAGATACGTTATTTACATACAGTTTGAAGAACTATATTTTTTTACCAAAATCTGAGAGCAAGCAGCTTTAAAGCTTGATGTGAAGCCGATGATGTAGCAGTAGAAATTTCAGTTTCTATTGCTTCTTCTGCCTAAGAGAGGAATTCAGCAGTTTATATTAGGTTACTCATAGTCTGTAAACGAGGAGTGTGTTTCATATCGAAAATAAAATATTGCAGATATATTTTTGCTATTTGACATGTCAACTGAAACCTTAGCTCGCAATTCCAGACAGGTTGTATATTCCCAGTTACAATATTTTTACACTTCAATTTTTTAATAATCTTTTCGTCTGCTTCACTGGCTGAAGCCGCCATTCAAACGCTCTATTGTATGAGTTTCTTAGCAATTAATGGCCCTTTATAGCTCACCTGGCTACTATTGGCTATAATACATGGTCAACAAATGCATCGCGGAAAGAGTCTACTTTATCCTTGGGTGTCTGATTTGAACAATCTTCGTAGAGGTCACTTCATAATGCTACATTCTAATTATCTAAGCGTTCACCCTTGTGGTTCCAGACAATATTTCTCAAAGGTGCTTGCTCTCAGATTTTGGGAAAAAAAGGTTCTTCAAACACAACATATTGTAGTACATAGAAGTCATATAAAAAGGTTAAAAGTATATAATTAGATTTTGGCCATGTAACAGATTTGTTTTAAACTTTTACATCTGATCATTTACACTCATTTATGTTTACTTAGTGCTTAATTCAAGTAAGATTTTCACTGGAGGTATTTTTAAAATTTGATTTCCCTATCTTAGTTGCCCGACCAAGACTTATTGATTCATAAGTAAAACTTGGAAAAAACACATACTTTGCCTAAGGAAATATATTAATATTATACATATCGTATCATATTTGTGAAATATTTGCATTAAAAATTATATATTTAGATGGAATTCATTAGAAATTCATGTTTGAAAAATTATTATTATCTTCCTTTACCTATCATGGGTGCGCACCCAAGATAGATTTGAAATAAATGAATTCAGAAGCTACACGTAGTTTTAAATCTTGCATTTTGGTTCAGAATGTTAAAATACTTATATACCTATACAATTCAAATGTAAAAGTAGAAATTATAACGAAATAAAAAAATCAAGAGCTGTCCCTCACAAGTGACGAATGCCCCCGAAAGAAGTGCCTCACAGTCTGTGTCCTCTCCATGTGCGCAATAAATGTGCTATGTAATTTTAAAATCCTTCCATGCATGAAAGAGTAACCATGCATACAGTATTCCATTACTTTTAAACACTAAGTGTGACCTTGACCTTTGAGGTAGGGACATGGTTCATGCAAACAACACATTGTGTTGATGTGCTGAACATTTGTGCCAAGATATTTTAAAATTAATGCATCAAAAAGTTATAGTCCGGACACAAATGTATGCATATATACAGGATTCCATTACCTATGAACTCTAAGTGTGACCTTGACCTTTGAGGTAGGGACTTGGGTCTTGCACGCGACACATCGGCTTGATGTGCTAGACACTTGTGCCAAGTTGAAATCAATTAATGCATCAAAAAGTTACAATCTTGACACAAATGTATGCATATATACAGGATTCCATTACCTATAAACTCTAAGTGTGACCTTGACCTTTGAGGTAGGGACTTGGGTCTTGCACGCGACATATTGGCTTGATGTGCTAGACATTTGTGCCAAGTTATTTTAAAATCCTTGAAAGCATGATAAAGTTATAATCCAGTCACAAATGTATGCATACACACATGATTCCATTACCTTCAAACTCAAAGTGTGACCTTGACCTTTAAGTAGGGACGTGGGTCTTGCACGCAACACGTCGCCTTGATTTGCTACACATTTGTGCCAAATTATTTTAAAATCCTTCAATGCATGACAGAGTTACAGTCCGGATGTAAGTGGGGACGCACAGTGCGATTTTAATATGCCATCCTTCGGGAGCATGAAAATACTCAACTTTTTAAATACTTTGATGTAAAAGGGGAGTAATATCAAAATTTTATAAAAGTTAATAAAATGTAGATTTCTACGGAAGCCCAATAGTGCCACTGTTTTTTTTTAAATGGATTTTTTCAACATAATTGTTTTGAAAATTCAAGATACTAAGTTGAAAATTCAACTTACTAAGTTGAAAATTCAAGATACTAAGTTGAAAATTCAACTTACTAAGTTGAATATTCAAGATACTAAGTTGAATATTCAGCTTACTAAGTTGAAAATTCTTACTAAGTTGAATATTCAACTTACTAAGTTGAAAATTCAACTTACTAAGTTGAAAATTCAAGATACTAAGTTGAAAATTCAAGATACTAAGTTGAATATTCAAGATACTTAGTTGAAAATTCAACTTACTAAGTTGAAAATTCAAGAACCTAAGTTGAATATTCAAGATACTAAGTTGAAAATTCAAGATACTAAGTTGAATATTCAACTTAGTAAGTTGAATATTCAAGATACTAAGAATATTCAACTTACTAAGTTGAAAATTCAAGATACTAAGTTGAAAATTTAACTTACTAAGTTGAAAATTCAAGATACTAAGTACTAAAATCAGTAACTTGCTGCGTTTTTGGTATGTGGCATTCCCTGTTTGATATTATTTTTGTTTTTATGTTCTGAGATACGTTATTTACATACAGTTTGAAGAACTATATTTTTTTACCAAAATCTGAGAGCAAGCAGCTTTAAAGCTTGATGTGAAGCCGATGATGTAGCAGTAGAAATTTCAGTTTCTATTGCTTCTTCTGCCTAAGAGAGGAATTCAGCAGTTTATATTAGGTTACTCATAGTCTGTAAACGAGGAGTGTGTTTCATATCGAAAATAAAATATTGCAGATATATTTTTGCTATTTGACATGTCAACTGAAACCTTAGTTCGCAATTCCAGACAGGTTGTACATTCCCAGTTACAATACTTTTACACTTCAATTTTTTAATAATCTTTTCGTCTGCTTCACTGGCTGAAGCCGCCATCCAAACGCTCTATTGTATGAGTTTCTTAGCAATTAATGGCCCTTTATAGCTCACCTGGCTACTATTGGCTATAATACATGGTCAACAAATGCATCGCGGAAAGAGTCTACTTTATCCTTGGGTGTCTGATTTGAACAATCTTCGTAGAGGTCACTTCATAATGCTACATTCTAATTATCTAAGCGTTCACCCTTGTGGTTCCAGACAATATTTCTCAAAGGTGCTCGCTCTCAGATTTTGGGGAAAAAAGGTTCTTCAAACACAACATATTGTAGTACATAGAAGTCATATAAAAAGGTTAAAAGTATATAATTAGATTTTGGCCATGTAACAGATTTGTTTTAAACTTTTACATCTGATCATTTACACTCATTTATGTTTACTTAGTGCTTAATTCAAGTAAGATTTTCACTGGAGGTATTTTTAAAATTTGATTTCCCTATCTTAGTTGCCCGACCAAGACTTATTGATTCATAAGTAAAACTTGGAAAAAACACATACTTTGCCTAAGGAAATATATTAATATTATACATATCGTATCATATTTGTGAAATATTTGCATTAAAAATTATATATTTAGATGGAATTCATTAGAAATTCATGTTTGAAAAATTATTATTATCTTCCTTTACCTATCATGGGTGCGCACCCAAGATAGATTTGAAATAAATGAATTCAGAAGCTACACGTAGTTTTAAATCTTGCATTTTGGTTCAGAATGTTAAAATACTTATATACCTATACAATTCAAATGTAAAAGTAGAAATTATAACGAAATAAAAAAATCAAGAGCTGTCCCTCACAAGTGACGAATGCCCCCGAAAGAAGTGCCTCACAGTCTGTGTCCTCTCCATGTGCGCAATAAATGTGCTATGTAATTTTAAAATCCTTCCATGCATGAAAGAGTAACCATGCATACAGTATTCCATTACTTTTAAACACTAAGTGTGACCTTGACCTTTGAGGTAGGGACATGGTTCATGCAAACAACACATTGTGTTGATGTGCTGAACATTTGTGCCAAGATATTTTAAAATTAATGCATCAAAAAGTTATAGTCCGGACACAAATGTATGCATATATACAGGATTCCATTACCTATGAACTCTAAGTGTGACCTTGACCTTTGAGGTAGGGACTTGGGTCTTGCACGCGACACATCGGCTTGATGTGCTAGACACTTGTGCCAAGTTGAAATCAATTAATGCATCAAAAAGTTACAATCTTGACACAAATGTATGCATATATACAGGATTCCATTACCTATAAACTCTAAGTGTGACCTTGACCTTTGAGGTAGGGACTTGGGTCTTGCACGCGACATATTGGCTTGATGTGCTAGACATTTGTGCCAAGTTATTTTAAAATCCTTGAAAGCATGATAAAGTTATAATCCAGTCACAAATGTATGCATACACACATGATTCCATTACCTTCAAACTCAAAGTGTGACCTTGACCTTTAAGTAGGGACGTGGGTCTTGCACGCAACACGTCGCCTTGATTTGCTACACATTTGTGCCAAATTATTTTAAAATCCTTCAATGCATGACAGAGTTACAGTCCGGATGTAAGTGGGGACGCACAGTGCGATTTTAATATGCCATCCTTCGGGAGCATGAAAATACTCAACTTTTTAAATACTTTGATGTAAAAGGGGAGTAATATCAAAATTTTATAAAAGTTAATAAAATGTAGATTTCTACGGAAGCCCAATAGTGCCACTGTTTTTTTTTAAATGGATTTTTTCAACATAATTGTTTTGAAAATTCAAGATACTAAGTTGAAAATTCAACTTACTAAGTTGAAAATTCAAGATACTAAGTTGAAAATTCAACTTACTAAGTTGAATATTCAAGATACTAAGTTGAATATTCAGCTTACTAAGTTGAAAATTCTTACTAAGTTGAATATTCAACTTACTAAGTTGAAAATTCAACTTACTAAGTTGAAAATTCAAGATACTAAGTTGAAAATTCAAGATACTAAGTTGAATATTCAAGATACTTAGTTGAAAATTCAACTTACTAAGTTGAAAATTCAAGAACCTAAGTTGAATATTCAAGATACTAAGTTGAAAATTCAAGATACTAAGTTGAATATTCAACTTAGTAAGTTGAATATTCAAGATACTAAGAATATTCAACTTACTAAGTTGAAAATTCAAGATACTAAGTTGAAAATTTAACTTACTAAGTTGAAAATTCAAGATACTAAGTACTAAAATCAGTAACTTGCTGCGTTTTTGGTATGTGGCATTCCCTGTTTGATATTATTTTTGTTTTTATGTTCTGAGATACGTTATTTACATACAGTTTGAAGAACTATATTTTTTTACCAAAATCTGAGAGCAAGCAGCTTTAAAGCTTGATGTGAAGCCGATGATGTAGCAGTAGAAATTTCAGTTTCTATTGCTTCTTCTGCCTAAGAGAGGAATTCAGCAGTTTATATTAGGTTACTCATAGTCTGTAAACGAGGAGTGTGTTTCATATCGAAAATAAAATATTGCAGATATATTTTTGCTATTTGACATGTCAACTGAAACCTTAGCTCGCAATTCCAGACAGGTTGTATATTCCCAGTTACAATATTTTTACACTTCAATTTTTTAATAATCTTTTCGTCTGCTTCACTGGCTGAAGCCGCCATCCAAACGCTCTATTGTATGAGTTTCTTAGCAATTAATGGCCCTTTATAGCTCACCTGGCTACTATTGGCTATAATACATGGTCAACAAATGCATCGCGGAAAGAGTCTACTTTATCCTTGGGTGTCTGATTTGAACAATCTTCGTAGAGGTCACTTCATAATGCTACATTCTAATTATCTAAGCGTTCACCCTTGTGGTTCCAGACAATATTTCTCAAAGGTGCTCGCTCTCAGATTTTGGGGAAAAAAGGTTCTTCAAACACAACATATTGTAGTACATAGAAGTCATATAAAAAGGTTAAAAGTATATAATTAGATTTTGGCCATGTAACAGATTTGTTTTAAACTTTTACATCTGATCATTTACACTCATTTATGTTTACTTAGTGCTTAATTCAAGTAAGATTTTCACTGGAGGTATTTTTAAAATTTGATTTCCCTATCTTAGTTGCCCGACCAAGACTTATTGATTCATAAGTAAAACTTGGAAAAAACACATACTTTGCCTAAGGAAATATATTAATATTATACATATCGTATCATATTTGTGAAATATTTGCATTAAAAATTATATATTTAGATGGAATTCATTAGAAATTCATGTTTGAAAAATTATTATTATCTTCCTTTACCTATCATGGGTGCGCACCCAAGATAGATTTGAAATAAATGAATTCAGAAGCTACACGTAGTTTTAAATCTTGCATTTTGGTTCAGAATGTTAAAATACTTATATACCTATACAATTCAAATGTAAAAGTAGAAATTATAACGAAATAAAAAAATCAAGAGCTGTCCCTCACAAGTGACGAATGCCCCCGAAAGAAGTGCCTCACAGTCTGTGTCCTCTCCATGTGCGCAATAAATGTGCTATGTAATTTTAAAATCCTTCCATGCATGAAAGAGTAACCATGCATACAGTATTCCATTACTTTTAAACACTAAGTGTGACCTTGACCTTTGAGGTAGGGACATGGTTCATGCAAACAACACATTGTGTTGATGTGCTGAACATTTGTGCCAAGATATTTTAAAATTAATGCATCAAAAAGTTATAGTCCGGACACAAATGTATGCATATATACAGGATTCCATTACCTATGAACTCTAAGTGTGACCTTGACCTTTGAGGTAGGGACTTGGGTCTTGCACGCGACACATCGGCTTGATGTGCTAGACACTTGTGCCAAGTTGAAATCAATTAATGCATCAAAAAGTTACAATCTTGACACAAATGTATGCATATATACAGGATTCCATTACCTATAAACTCTAAGTGTGACCTTGACCTTTGAGGTAGGGACTTGGGTCTTGCACGCGACATATTGGCTTGATGTGCTAGACATTTGTGCCAAGTTATTTTAAAATCCTTGAAAGCATGATAAAGTTATAATCCAGTCACAAATGTATGCATACACACATGATTCCATTACCTTCAAACTCAAAGTGTGACCTTGACCTTTAAGTAGGGACGTGGGTCTTGCACGCAACACGTCGCCTTGATTTGCTACACATTTGTGCCAAATTATTTTAAAATCCTTCAATGCATGACAGAGTTACAGTCCGGATGTAAGTGGGGACGCACAGTGCGATTTTAATATGCCATCCTTCGGGAGCATGAAAATACTCAACTTTTTAAATACTTTGATGTAAAAGGGGAGTAATATCAAAATTTTATAAAAGTTAATAAAATGTAGATTTCTACGGAAGCCCAATAGTGCCACTGTTTTTTTTTAAATGGATTTTTTCAACATAATTGTTTTGAAAATTCAAGATACTAAGTTGAAAATTCAACTTACTAAGTTGAAAATTCAAGATACTAAGTTGAAAATTCAACTTACTAAGTTGAATATTCAAGATACTAAGTTGAATATTCAGCTTACTAAGTTGAAAATTCTTACTAAGTTGAATATTCAACTTACTAAGTTGAAAATTCAACTTACTAAGTTGAAAATTCAAGATACTAAGTTGAAAATTCAAGATACTAAGTTGAATATTCAAGATACTTAGTTGAAAATTCAACTTACTAAGTTGAAAATTCAAGAACCTAAGTTGAATATTCAAGATACTAAGTTGAAAATTCAAGATACTAAGTTGAATATTCAACTTAGTAAGTTGAATATTCAAGATACTAAGAATATTCAACTTACTAAGTTGAAAATTCAAGATACTAAGTTGAAAATTTAACTTACTAAGTTGAAAATTCAAGATACTAAGTACTAAAATCAGTAACTTGCTGCGTTTTTGGTATGTGGCATTCCCTGTTTGATATTATTTTTGTTTTTATGTTCTGAGATACGTTATTTACATACAGTTTGAAGAACTATATTTTTTTACCAAAATCTGAGAGCAAGCAGCTTTAAAGCTTGATGTGAAGCCGATGATGTAGCAGTAGAAATTTCAGTTTCTATTGCTTCTTCTGCCTAAGAGAGGAATTCAGCAGTTTATATTAGGTTACTCATAGTCTGTAAACGAGGAGTGTGTTTCATATCGAAAATAAAATATTGCAGATATATTTTTGCTATTTGACATGTCAACTGAAACCTTAGCTCGCAATTCCAGACAGGTTGTATATTCCCAGTTACAATATTTTTACACTTCAATTTTTTAATAATCTTTTCGTCTGCTTCACTGGCTGAAGCCGCCATCCAAACGCTCTATTGTATGAGTTTCTTAGCAATTAATGGCCCTTTATAGCTCACCTGGCTACTATTGGCTATAATACATGGTCAACAAATGCATCGCGGAAAGAGTCTACTTTATCCTTGGGTGTCTGATTTGAACAATCTTCGTAGAGGTCACTTCATAATGCTACATTCTAATTATCTAAGCGTTCACCCTTGTGGTTCCAGACAATATTTCTCAAAGGTGCTCGCTCTCAGATTTTGGGGAAAAAAGGTTCTTCAAACACAACATATTGTAGTACATAGAAGTCATATAAAAAGGTTAAAAGTATATAATTAGATTTTGGCCATGTAACAGATTTGTTTTAAACTTTTACATCTGATCATTTACACTCATTTATGTTTACTTAGTGCTTAATTCAAGTAAGATTTTCACTGGAGGTATTTTTAAAATTTGATTTCCCTATCTTAGTTGCCCGACCAAGACTTATTGATTCATAAGTAAAACTTGGAAAAAACACATACTTTGCCTAAGGAAATATATTAATATTATACATATCGTATCATATTTGTGAAATATTTGCATTAAAAATTATATATTTAGATGGAATTCATTAGAAATTCATGTTTGAAAAATTATTATTATCTTCCTTTACCTATCATGGGTGCGCACCCAAGATAGATTTGAAATAAATGAATTCAGAAGCTACACGTAGTTTTAAATCTTGCATTTTGGTTCAGAATGTTAAAATACTTATATACCTATACAATTCAAATGTAAAAGTAGAAATTATAACGAAATAAAAAAATCAAGAGCTGTCCCTCACAAGTGACGAATGCCCCCGAAAGAAGTGCCTCACAGTCTGTGTCCTCTCCATGTGCGCAATAAATGTGCTATGTAATTTTAAAATCCTTCCATGCATGAAAGAGTAACCATGCATACAGTATTCCATTACTTTTAAACACTAAGTGTGACCTTGACCTTTGAGGTAGGGACATGGTTCATGCAAACAACACATTGTGTTGATGTGCTGAACATTTGTGCCAAGATATTTTAAAATTAATGCATCAAAAAGTTATAGTCCGGACACAAATGTATGCATATATACAGGATTCCATTACCTATGAACTCTAAGTGTGACCTTGACCTTTGAGGTAGGGACTTGGGTCTTGCACGCGACACATCGGCTTGATGTGCTAGACACTTGTGCCAAGTTGAAATCAATTAATGCATCAAAAAGTTACAATCTTGACACAAATGTATGCATATATACAGGATTCCATTACCTATAAACTCTAAGTGTGACCTTGACCTTTGAGGTAGGGACTTGGGTCTTGCACGCGACATATTGGCTTGATGTGCTAGACATTTGTGCCAAGTTATTTTAAAATCCTTGAAAGCATGATAAAGTTATAATCCAGTCACAAATGTATGCATACACACATGATTCCATTACCTTCAAACTCAAAGTGTGACCTTGACCTTTAAGTAGGGACGTGGGTCTTGCACGCAACACGTCGCCTTGATTTGCTACACATTTGTGCCAAATTATTTTAAAATCCTTCAATGCATGACAGAGTTACAGTCCGGATGTAAGTGGGGACGCACAGTGCGATTTTAATATGCCATCCTTCGGGAGCATGAAAATACTCAACTTTTTAAATACTTTGATGTAAAAGGGGAGTAATATCAAAATTTTATAAAAGTTAATAAAATGTAGATTTCTACGGAAGCCCAATAGTGCCACTGTTTTTTTTTAAATGGATTTTTTTCAACATAATTGTTTTGAAAATTCAAGATACTAAGTTGAAAATTCAACTTACTAAGTTGAAAATTCAAGATACTAAGTTGAAAATTCAACTTACTAAGTTGAATATTCAAGATACTAAGTTGAATATTCAGCTTACTAAGTTGAAAATTCTTACTAAGTTGAATATTCAACTTACTAAGTTGAAAATTCAACTTACTAAGTTGAAAATTCAAGATACTAAGTTGAAAATTCAAGATACTAAGTTGAATATTCAAGATACTAAGTTGAAAATTCAACTTACTAAGTTGAAAATTCAAGAACCTAAGTTGAATATTCAAGATACTAAGTTGAAAATTCAAGATACTAAGTTGAATATTCAACTTAGTAAGTTGAATATTCAAGATACTAAGAATATTCAACTTACTAAGTTGAAAATTCAAGATACTAAGTTGAAAATTTAACTTACTAAGTTGAAAATTCAAGATACTAAGTACTAAAATCAGTAACTTGAATTTTCAATTTAGTAAGTTGAATATTCTTAGTATCTTGAATATTCAACTTACTAAGTTGAATATTCAACTTAGTATCTTGAATATTCAACTTACTAAGTTGAATATACATCTTGAATTTTCAACTTAGTTATGTTGAAAAAAATCAATTAAAAAAACAAAGTGGCACTATTGGGCTTCCGTAGATTTCAGATAGGGATCTAACTTTTGTTAATTAAATACAGCTCTAACAGAATATACAAAGAGTAAGTTTTGTCATTAAATGTTGCGTAAAAGTAATTGACCATCTTTCAGACACGGATATCTGTAGATTTCAAGTAAAACGCTTGCAAATTGATATTCAAATATAAACAATAGTGCAGCGGTGCCGTTTAACAGCATTTTCAATCGATTTCTGCAAATTCCTACCTAGATTATTGCTTATATTTTGTCTTTTGCTCGCGCTCAATTACTGTTGAAAAAAATATTTTTCACAAATATTGAAATTCATATTTATAAATATGAAACTAAAGGCTAGAATAAAAAAAATCTAGGTAGGAATTTGAAGAAATCGATTGAAAAGGTCGGTTACACAGCACCGCAACATAGTATGTTTATATTGAAATTTCAAAAGCGTTGAATTTGGAAGCGTATTTTTTTAAAATTAGAGAATGTACGTGCCATGAATTTACACTGGAGCATTTTTATATGACCATATTCCAATCAGCATTATTTACATACAGTTTAAAGAACTTTATTTTTTTTACGACAATCTGAGAGCGAGCACCTTTAAATGTATGTATTACAGCCTTTAGTTTTATATTTATGTAATACAATATCAATTAAAAAATGCAACGGTACCTGAGAGCGACCAGCTTAAGTTTTTCCCTTACATGTAAGTCTGTGTGAAATTAAGTGACCCCCCTGCAGTGTTATTTTTTGAAAACTTTGGTAGAAAAAAAAACAAAAATAATATCAAACAGGGAATGCCACATACCAAATGAGGTCACTTAGGCAATGCTATAGGCCAAATATCTCAGTTCGAGGCTTTGTAATAACACACACACACACACACAATCATGTACACACACACACATACACTACCAACACACACTAGCATACAAAGCAAACACACGAGGACAAAACGAACAATTTAAGGAACACAGTGGGGCACAGCCTTGGAACGGACAGTGGCAAAAACACCACTGGGGAGCTTAAACCGGTTTATGGTGCGCACCCAACCTCACTCTTACCCCCACCATGTTCCAAAGTCACAGGACAGTGTAAATAAAAGTAATCCCTGCTAGGTGAATCTCTAACACACGCAATGGAAACAAAAGGTATGGTATGTAAAACACAAAAATGCTCGTGTATAAATATATAAAAAGCAAACCTTGAGAACCAAAAAACGTATGTACTCAATGCCTTTGCAGAAGGCAGAGCACCAAGAGAAACACCCTAAAGGGCCCGACGAAACAGGCCAAAGGACAGAAATTAAAACAGCTTCGTCCCAGTGAGATTTAAAAACTGCCCATCACAGAGTCCTCCCCCTCTTCCGTCAGACACAATCAAAGAGGGAAGCATAGCGTCCAACTGTAAACGGGTTTTTTGGTTCTCAAGGTTTGCTTTTTATATATTTATACACGAGCATTTTTGTGTTTTACATACCATGCCTTTTGTTTCCATTGCGTGTGTTAGAGATTCACCTAGCAGGGATTACTTTTATTTACACTGTCCTGTGACTTTGGAACATGGTGGGGGTAAGAGTGAGGTTGGGTGCGCACCATAAACCGGTTTGATATTATTTTTGTTTTTAAGCTCCCCAGTGGTGTTTTTGCCACTGACCGTTCCAAGGCGGTGCCCCACTGTGTTCCTTTAATTGTTCGTTTTGTCCTCGTGTGTTTGCTTTGTATGCTAGTGTGTGTTGGTAGTGTATGTGTGTGTGTGTACATGATTGTGTGTGTGTTGGTGGTGTGCACATCTGGGTGCTATGGGGCTCGTTTTGGGGAGGCTGCGTTTTTGGTATGTGGCATTCCCTGTTTGATATTATTTTTGTTTTTGTAGTTTCAGGAGAGAGGAAAGAATTTTATAGACTAGGTATAAGTTTACCAGGCAATGCTACAAGCTCAAGGGTTTGGTTTCAGGGAGAATAATTTTCCAGTTTTCCGATTAATCTTATGCAAAACAAAGTGATCCCCGTGCACCCTCACTTGTGACCGTATGCACGGGTGAGCTAAATTAGATATAACTGTCTAGTACTAAACATGGTTGATAAAACCGGCATTTTTGCCCATTATTGTTTCCCTTCGCTGTACAACTGTTATATTTGGTTCACCAAAAATGCTTTAATACATGCAAGACTGAATGGAAATACAATTGAACTTAAAGCTGCTCGCTCTCAGATTGTGGTAAAAAAAATAAAGTTCTTCAAACTGTATGTAGGCTAAATACCGTATTTTAGAACATATAGTCATATAAAAAGGCTCCAGAGTAAATTCAGGTCACGTATATCTCTAAATTTCAAAAAAATACGCTACCAGCTTTTGAAATTTCAAATATGAACATGTAGTGTAGTGGTGCCGTGTAACCAACCTTTTCAGTCGATTTCTGAAAATTCCTACCTAGATTTTTGCTAATTTTTTCTTCTAGCCTTTAGTTTTATATTTATGAATAAGAATGTCAGTTTTTTTCAATTTCTGCAAATTCCTACCGAAGTTTTTGCTTATTTTTTCATTCTATCCTTAAGTTTTATATTTATAAATAAGGTCAATTTTTCTGAAAAATATTTTTTTAACTAATTGAGAGCGAGCAGCTTTAATTAACTGCAGATGAGAGCACTGATTCAAACCGAACTCCTGGCCATACGTTTGGTACGAATTATCCGAATTATATTTTAGTAAAAAAAAAAAAAAATATCAAACAGGGAATGCCACGTACCAAAAACGTAGCCTCCCCAAAACGAGCCCCACAGCACCCAGAAGTGCACACCACAAACACACACACACACACACACACACACACCCACACACACAATCATGTACACACACATACACTACCAACACACACCAGCATACAAAGCAAACACACGAGGACAAAACGAACAATCAAAGGAACACAGTGGGGTACCGCCTTGGAACGGTCAGTGGCAAAAACACCACTGGGGAGCTTGAACCGGTTTATGGTGCGCACCCAACCTCACTCTTACCCCCACCATGTTCCAAAGTCACAGGACAGTGTAAATAAAAGTAATCCCTGCTAGTAAGCCAGCTTGTTTGGAAACGAACTGTACCTGATCAAAGCTCCTTCCATTACTTTTGTTTTCCTCCAAATGAATAAGTAGTGTTCCACATAAAGTCTGTTTTTAAAATTATGTGCTTTTGGGCATGAACTGTACGCAATTTACACTGGAGGTCAAAATTAAGGAAACAAAACTGATATCTAAGGCAGATCTACAAATCATATGAGTAAAAAATTTCCGTACATAATTGCCTTGATTCTCTTCCTTATTTTCAGTATAAAATTTGTATCAATCGATCATTTTCAATTCATGTAACGAAAGTGTCTAGTTAGTACCAGTGTCTTCATAAATGTAAAATACGATAGCTTTCGTGCACAGATAGCAAGAATAAGCTGCGATATTTATGGAAGGGTATTTAAGTAAATATTCTGTTCATGTAACTGACAACTGTATTCGTCTAAATGACAAGTGATGTGTGCTTACTTATAAGAGACTACTGCATCGTGTACATGTATGCGTACAACCCCTAGAACTGATGTCAAACGAAATAACCTCCAAAACACAAGTAATAGAATCTTTGGAAGTATTATAACTTAACCTATAACCTAAAAATTTCAGCTATGCATTCCCAGTCATTCCCGATAAAATCAGTGGTATAAAATAAATTGCAGTACCGTAAACCAAACACTAATCTGTGTACAGTTGTTGGTGGTGTGATTTATTACAGAAATCCTTTAAATCGATTAATTGTGGTAAAATGAGGCATTTTTCGCCATAGATTCTTCTTTGAAATTGTATTTATTTATAATATTACGTTCATTGAACACAATATATGTTTCGAGAATATTATCTGCTAGATGTAGGGAGTACCTCTTTAAACTAAATTGATAGTTAAATATTACATGTATTCAATCTACGAACAAAAAATTCATTTCTAGTTCTAGTATTCACGTGTAGTTGCGCAAGTGTTGATTAAAAAAAATCTAAAACTATTAAACAATATCTTACCCTCCCCTCCGCGCCCACCGTAAAAAAAAAAAAAAAAAACCCCCCCCCCCCCCCCCCCCCCCCCCCCCCTATCCCCCCGCCCCCTCTCCACTATTTTTTTTACATATACACCCCCCCCCCCCCCCCCCCCCCCCCCCCCCCCCCCCCCCCAGTGTTGATTTAAAATTAAAAAATACACATTAACACTGTGCTTAATGCAATGTATTATTTCATTTTCTGTTCGTTTTTTTTTTTTTCATGGAAAACTATCATTTTGAATAAAAACAGTAATTATACTCTTGACGCAAATTAGGCATTCTTTCAACACCATTTATCAATTGAGATACCTACTACGTCACGTACTGTATAATTCTTATCATTCTTTCAAAAAAAGTATCAATAGCAATCGACGTTTTTGTCGATTATGAGACAAGGAACATTTAGTTACGAATGGATCTATTTACGCATCAAGTGCAAAGCCATAATATGTTTTCCAAATAAATCTGATACACCGCTACTGTCATTATCGTCTGTATTTTGTAATACGATAGACAATTTATTATACGTCAACTGACAGTTGCATTTTCTCATTATATGGATGAATATGTTTCCTAGTGTCCAGCACAGGGGGTCGAACCATACCCCACCCACCTTCTACTGCCTATATAATATACAAGGGATAAAACTCGCTCCTTTCAAGAAACACACCCGGTCTGCTATCAGCTAACTTTTCTCTATAAATAAATGACATATCAGCTTAAACTTGGTCTTGTTAAATCGCCGAAACATTATTCTACCCAATAAGTATTACCATAACCTGTGTCAGCGAGCATTACGTTCATTAGTCATCTCTACACTTTCTGAAAGTTGAAAAATTCTGAAGGTAAGACACAGGTTTGTCCGGTCAAACGGACCGTGTTCACCCCCCTGTTCTGTGACATTTTGCCTACTTCGAAGCAAATAAAATCATCGATTTGATAAAACAATGTTTTTCATATTACTCACATGCATGAAAGTGTTACCAGAAACTACGGGGAACTTAGTACAGGCGAGTTCCCAACCACGTCTTGCTCATTCATTTCGAAAACGCCATTTTGGTACCGTCTCGAAATGGACTATTTGATTGGTCGTCTGATTGATGATGCAACGTACCTGTATCCAATGGGCCAATCAAAATCAATGTTCTGTAGAAGTCACGTGATACCAAAAAAAACAACAAAAATGGCGGTTAAGATTTACTGCAGTACCGTAAACCATTCAATAATCTATGTTAAATTGTACAATTAAAGGTTGGATGTGATTTATTACAGAAAGCGACTTTTTTAATATTAATTTTGGTATAATGAGCCATTTTTGACATAGGTTCTTCTTTGAAATTGTATTAATTTATCATTTTGTGTTTATTGAACACATAATCTATGTTTCGAGAATAATATTATTCTGCTAGATGTAGGGAGTGCCTCTTTATGGTAGATTCGTAATAAAACCAGATACTTCAAGGTGCGATTTCAAAGTGAGAAAGGATCAATAGAATAATTGTTTGGTAGCTTTAATGGAGAAATTTAATTTGGCAAAGCGGAGGAATTTATCGGGTGAGTTAAATTAATAGTTTTCCTATTTATCCTGTCACTTGCAGCATTATCGGCCCGATGACTAGGCGCCGGATTAATTTAGTGATATACGGCAGTTGGCCACGTGACTTGTATGTGATTGCCGGACTACTAAATTGAAAGAAAAATAATCTTGTGGCTTTTTTTCTACCCAAAAGCAAAGTACAGTATGAAATTTAGAATTATTTGCAGTCACATAATAAATAATTTCCGTTAAACTGGTCCCATTCCGATTTTATTAAGTCATCAGTTCAAGTCTACTTCACCGATGCAATGTTTTGGTAACCATGATTTGTACATAGTGTATTGAATTGAAAGATTTCTCAGTTTCAATTTATTACTTCGGCTAATTCATGGGTCACAAATAAGGATCAACAGCGTTTTATTAGAGAATGACTTCACATTATATTAGTAAGATAACTTAATTGTGCATAAACAGGATAGAAGAATGGTCCTATTTGTTTTCTGATTTTGCTCTGATCTGGTATTTTTTTGTCATTCAAGAGGCTGAATTTGTACATGAATGTCAGCAGCTGTTAGTTTTGTAGGAATACTATTAATTTGAAGACTACCCATTAGTGTCAGTGACGGTGTTTTCTTATTCAAGGAAAAGGAGCTTGATCGACTGAAATGAGATCTTATGTCCGTAACTTCTTGTTTTGTCTGTGAAGGAACAAAGGTAAAGACAGCATCAATGTAAGTTTTAAGGTCTTTGAATTTGAATTATTTTTACCGAAAAACGTGTGCAGTGCTAACAAAGTTTGAAACGTCGTTGAGAAAATCGGAACGGTTGCACGAGGCATTTTGTTTTGACTGTAATCAAAAATTACACTATCAGAAAATGCAAAGCTCCAAATGCGGGATTGCTCACAGGGTATACAGACTCAAAATCAGAATCTATCAAATTTATTTGCGGTATTGTAACAGGAGATATTTCCTCGTTTTTAACATTATTCTGACGTAAATAAAATCAGAAATGAGAACTACTTTTTGTCTGCGTGTGTTCAGTCTGCATGTTGTTTACTAATGTTAAACATTAGTTTCACAATAAAACCAGACAATTCAAGGAGTGTTTTCAATGTGAGAAAGAATGACAGGATAACTAGTTTGGAAGCGAGGATGTAGAAAGTTTATCTGGCTCGGCTCCGGAATTTATCGAGTTCGCCTTCGGTTCACCTGATAAGTTCCTCCGCCTTGCGAGATAAACTTTCTACAACCTTTTATTCTCTATGTATAATGACACCTGTGTTGAACCCTTCTTCCCAAGCAGAAGAATTATTCAACGAGCACCACATTTCTGGCCATGCTGTGGTTGAAAAAAGATCTGTGAGCGCTGAAGGCCTGGGGGCTATAGGCTGACTCCCCGAAAAACAACTTTTGGCCTACGTGTTTTGCGCTGAACCTTACCTAAAGCGCGGGTCGAAATGTGCAGAGGACGAAATTCAATAAATGACACAGAATGAATGATCATAAATATATGGGTGGCAGGGAAGTTTGCTTTATTATAAAACGTACGTTAAATGAAAAATAATCACATAGTAAACATTATAAATTGTTTAAGCCAATAAAAATTATTGTGTACCAATGACAAGACCTTGAAACAGAAATAATCAAAGCAATACCAGTAATGAAATATAAATAAAGTACTGTACAATCTGTATAACAGAGAAAACCAAAAATGATTCTGGTTACCTTGTAATCGGTGAAACCGTTCACTGGGCCTTGACATGCAGCGTCCTCGATAAATGGCGGGTGATTTTGATCACGTGAGTTCCTTCTCGGGAATGTACGTAAATTATATCTTTTTAGAGAAATTTATTTTTAGTTAAATATATATGTAATCGTTTGTAAATAACAAAGTTGTCAATGAAATAACATCGGAGATTTGAAAATCAAACTACAAACTCTTAAATCGAGCTCCGTACGTTTCCGTAAATTTCCGTAAATATCCGTACTTTTCCGTGATATGCATATGAGTATCTTCCGTAATCAGCTAACGGCGCATTAATTTCTAAAACAGAAAAAATGTGTAATGCAGCCCGTAAGCTATATACCTTCCTGCAATCGTTTGAAGTTGTATGTACTCTTTTTTTATTTGTAATATGTTCTTATCATATGCGACATTCAAACAGAAGATTGATCTGGTCTGTCTTGCACTACTTTCGCATAGCGCATGTTTACAGTTGTTATTCGCACATAGCACAGTTAAATTTCTTGCAGTGTTTGAAATGTGGTATGCTAACTTAGGCCTAGGGGACTTTCAGTCCCCAGGCCAAAAATCATTTGGAGTACTCAACTGTCTTGCATTTAAATGTTCCAGCAAAAGATGCCATTAAACAATAGTCTACTGTAATATCTTTACAAAACAATGAATGTATGGTCATAAAATGGTCACAGTGAGCGATATATGGCAAGCTTTGCCCTATTGTTTCATGCCTTTGTAGAATTTTCAATACACAATGCAATAGCCTCAAATATCACTGGAATCTTTATAATTTCTGTTAGTCCGAGGGCTGGCTAAATAATTAAAGCTGCTCGCTCTCAGTTATCGTTGATTTTTTTTTTTTTTTTTTGAAAATTGACATACTTAATTCAAAAATATAAAACTTAAGGCTAGAATCAATCTGATTAAAATCGTCTCCTCAAAAACGCTACGCTTCATTTCAGAAGATCGTGAACTTTAGTCAGATTGGGCTAGAATCAAAATATAAGCAAAAATCTAAGTAGGAATTAGTAGAAACGATTAAAAATGTCTTTTGCACGGCAGAGGATGAGAAAAGAGATTGAGACAAATTATGGCCCTTGTTTGACTTTGAAAATTTGGTTAAAGTTTTGCATGCAAGGTACTCTCGTGCACATTTCTCAGTAACCATTTATAGTATTGACTTGAAACTTCATAAATGTCTTAGGATTGTCATACGGTCAAGTCAGATAACTCTTGCATGAATTTAGTGCAAATTATGGCCCTTGTTTGACTGTGACTATCATGCACATATCTCAGTAACCACTTTTGGTATTGGCTTGAAACTTCATTAATATCTTCAAGGTGTCACACAGTCAAGTCAGAAAACCTTTGTATAAATTAAGTAAAAGGTATGGCCCTTATTTGACTTTGAAATTTGGTTTAAGTTTTGCATGCTAGGTACTATCATGCACGTATCTCAGTAACCACTTTGATAGTTATATCAAACTTAGCAATAGTGTTCAGGGGGAATTTGTATCAAACAATGAATTTACCGAAAATTTAATATATAGTGATATATTTTGACATTTTGTTATTATTCAACTTTTCTAGTTTATAATTTTGTTTTGCTATTGTACTGATACAAATTTTGGTTTATTAGCAAGCACCCACCATAGTCGAGCGTGCTGTCTTATGGACAGCTCTTGTTTGTAATGAGGCATACCCTGAAACTTCGTGCGTTATAGCTCACCTGAGCACTCTGATGATCTATTCATCCGGACAAGAAAATGCATCTCAGCATGATGATGAAAAAACAAGTAAGTTATAGTTATTGTTCATTGCACTTCATTTCATCGTGCTCTATCACTGTATGAAGTTTCAAGTATATCCCTTTAATACCTTTGCAACTATTATCAGGACAAAAAAAATCACTGAAGGGAGAAAATTTAACAATAAGGCAACAGATGGTTATAGGTATTGAGCACTGCAATTCCAATGAGTATCCCCTTTCAAGACAAGAAAATGTGACATAGGGGGGATAATTAAAAAAAGACAATGATTGGGACAGATGGACAGACTATTTGATTTTTATATGCCACTCAAAGTTCTTTCGGAGGCATAAAAACACTGTTTTTGTTACTGAACAACACATATCTCCATTTCCTGAGCCAAAATTAATTTTACTCAGATGTAACAAATAATTTAATTGTATCGCATGAATCAATTAACATAAATATACAAGTAAAATACCGTATAATACAATAACAATACAACATTTCTTTTTTGGAGTCGGCAAAAATCAACATATACTCTCCAGGAGCAACCCATTTCATTCTGCAAGGTAATCAGATAAGGTAGTCTCAATATATGAATCACTTGTCAGCTGTGACTAGGACTTCGAAAAAAAATATACATGGAAATAAAATATTATACATGTACCTTATGATAATTGGTGTGATTTTCATTCAAGAACTTTTAAATAAGAGACAAATTTCATGTAATAAAGACAGGTTATAAATATTATGATTTTTTTTTTATAATTTTCATTGGAAAAATAAACATTTTTTCCATTTTTCACGTAGAAAGGCCAAATAATCTTATCAAATAATGTAAATGTATGATCTGTTGCAATTTTAATGATTAATTCGGTGTTGAAAAAAAGTTTAACATAATTATAATATAGATAAACATATTAGTGTGGTTTTAAAAAATTTCACTTACATCACCAAACTTGGATTGCTCCAGATCCCCTTGGGGCTAAAATTACAATTTACAAGTGCAAAGTGACCACTTGTGGTCAAAGACAATAAACAATAGCATTACTGACATAATGACCTAAGTGAAACTAAATTAATCCTAGATACATTGCTTTCTGTCCCCTACAAGTGGTTATAAAATGTGCCAAATTTTATGCCCAAAAGGTATAAAGCATCATCATCATCTCTACACTGAGATTCCTTACACTTAGCAGATTATGTGTTACATCATGTTTTGGTTAAGTGGTGAGGTTAAGAACATAAAATAATTCAAATACGGTTTTAGAAGTTTAACCATAACATGGGTAATTTATTTCTGATAACGAAAATTATAAGTATATTCCTGATTTGCAGTATAGAATGCAGAAAATATGTATCCAGAATGAAGAGTAACTACACCAAAAGGTGTTTCCAAAATGAAAGTGGTAACAAAAGAAAACAACTCAAATCATAAACAGTAAGTAAATAAATAATTATATATAATAATTAATAGTAATTAAAGTTCGAATTGTTTCATGAATTCCTTTTCCACCTCATTTTCATATTTTGCCTTTTTAAGTTTTAACAGTTCTTTAAGGGTATTGTCAATACTTTCTAAAGTTGATCTTATGACTTTCAGCTCTGACACCTACTCCCACTCCATTTTCATTATGAAATCTTCAGTACCATAAATCAATAAATAAAATAAATCATGTGTCTTTCTAGAGTTAACTTTGCCAGGTGATTTATTGAAAGAATAAAGCTTTTTATGCGCCCCAAGGGTGGCATATTAAAATCGCACCGTCCGTCCGTCTGTGCGTCCCCACTTACAAATTCATGTCCGGACTGTAACTCTGTCATGCATTGAAGGATTTTAAAATAACTTGGCACAAATGTCTAGCACATCAAGACGACATGTCGTGTGCAAGACCCACGTCCCTACCTCAAAGGTCAAGGTCACACTTGGAGTTTGAAGGTTATGGAATCCTCTATATATGCACACATTCGTGTCCGGACTGTAATTTTATTATGCATTGAAGGATTTAAAAATAACTTGGCACAAATGTCTAGCACATCAAGACGACGTGTCGCGTGCAATACCCACGTCCCTACCTCAAAGGTTAAGGTCACAATAATAGTTTTTAGGTAATGAAATCCTGTATATATGCATATATTTGTTTCCGGACTATAACTTTATCATGCTTTGAAGGATTTTAAAATAACTTGGCACAAATGTATAGCACATCAAGCTGATGTGTCGCGTGCAAGACCCACGTCCCTACCACAAAGGTCAAGGTCACACTTAGAGTTTATAGGTAATGGAATCCTGTATATATGCATACATTTGTGTCTGGATAATAACTTTTTAATGCATTGATTGATTTAAAATATCTTGGCAAAAATGTTCAGCACATCAAGACAATGTGTTGTCTGCATATACCAAGTCCCTACCCCAAAGGTCAAGGTCACACTTAGTGTTTGAAAGAAATGGAATACTGTATGCATGGTTACTCTGTCATGCATTGAAGGATTTTAAAATTACATGGCACATTTATCGAGCACACGGAGAGGACACAGACTGTGAGGCACCTCTCTCGGGGGCATTCGTCACTTGTGAGGGACAGCTCTTGTTCTTTTGTTCTTTATTTTGAAGGCCATACTGAAAATTAGAATATATGATTTCATATGTTCAAATGTGTAACCTTCGGTAAATAAAGCTTTTATTATTATTATTATTATTATTTTTATTATTATTATTATTTCCACTTTAAACAAAAATTTAGAATTTAGGTTATTACGAATTGAAGATCTGCCTAATATTTATTTTTGACATTTTGTATAAATAACGTAGAGGACCTTTGTTTGCCCTTACTGGATACTGACTATATCTAACGAAATATGATGCAATTTTTAAAAAATGTAAGGACAGACAGGCAGACAGACAGTGCGCTTTTAATATGCCCCCTCTGGGAGCATAAAAAGTAGTTCAGGCAGCATAAATTGCCACACTGTGACTTACATGAGATATATATCATCACTGATAAAACATTTTACTGATAGAACACAGTAAATCAGTAGTTAGCATAAATGAATACAACTATTATATTAAACAATTTGTTACGTAGTCGTTAAATTTGTAACTTTATCTTTTTTTTTTTTTTTAATTGACTGTAGAACAAGTTCTAGCAATGCATATTAACTACTCTAAATGACTGCTTCCTGGCGTTCTGACCAGTGCACACATCAAGAGAACAGACTTGTGATGGTCATATACATGTACTTGTAGTCAAATGCAGCTTTCGGGATTTTAAACCATAAATACTTCTCATTCTCTTCTGGTAAATCTGAAATGTATTACATTTGTACCAAAAAAAGCTGCATTATAAAACAGATTTAAGTTAAATCCCAACTTGGTAAGGAACAAGGGATATATTTAGCAGGAAACACTTTGGGAATGTTTTCTAAAGATGATTGTTCCACATTTTTAAGTTGTTTGTATCTTGTCAATGTAGCATTTTCTGCAAAGAATTATAATATATGTCTTCTTTATATGTTTAGCACTGTTTCAATGTACAATAATTTGATTATATTACACATATTGAAGTTACTAAGTAATTATACCCCCGAAACGAAGTTTGGGGGGTATATGTAGGAGTCACCCGGTGGTTGGTCGGACGGTCAGGCGGTCTGTTGCATTTTCCTTGTCCGGAGCATAACTTGAAAACTACTAGTTGGAATTCAATACAACTTCATACAATGGTCAAGCACATTGAGAGGAAGTGCAGTGCACAAGAACCATAACTCCATCTTGACTCATTACAGAGTTATTGCCATTTGTTACTTTTCCTTGTCCGCAGCATAACTTGAAAACTACTGGCTGGAATTCAATTTAACTTCATACAATGGTCTAGCACAATGAGAGAAAGTACAGTGTGCAAGAACCATAACTCTTTCTTGACTCATTACAGAGTTATTGCCCTTTGTTACATTTCCTTGTCCGCAGCATAACTTGAAAACTACTGGTTTGAATTCAATTTAACTTCCTACAATGGTTATGCACATTGAGAGGAAGTGCAGTGCACAGGAACCATATCTCTATCATGACTCATTACAGAGTTATTGCCCATTTTTACTGTTTATTGTCGCAGAGCATAACTTGAAACCTACAGGTTGGAATGCAATACAACTTCATACAATGGTCCAGCACAATGAGAGGGAGTGCAGTGTACAAGAACCATAACTGTATCTTGACTAATTACAGAGTTATTGCCAAAAACAATTATCTTTTTTAGTTTTATTTTGCAAGGTGTTCTGTTACTACGAATTTCCTCAGTTTATAAAGAAGTCTTTCGGGGATATTAATCACATTTAGTGGTATCTCTAGTTTACATTTAATGTGCAGTATCTATAGGAAACTATATATATCCTGAAAGTAATCAATTTAATTAAGCAACAAAACATACCTTTTGAAGTGCCTTTGCTGACATTTTGTGCAATATTTTTTTCAGTTCTGTCATGCATAGACCTCAGTCTCTTTATATGTAAAGTACATCAGCACATTCAAATTATTTCGAGTCAGTCAGACATTTTGAAGTTTACAACAAATGTGTGTGTTGTAAATGTAATGCATGTTATATGTGAACCAAACTGCAGTATGACACATAAATAGACATTTGCGAGGTAAGGCGGAAGGCGATAGTGAATGGCAGAGTGTGAACATTTTATAGGGAACATCTCAAAATTAAGGACATTTCAATTTAGTGATTAGTTGTCGTATAATAGGTTATTTTTGCAAAGACCATAATTTCGGAGACATAATTATCATTGCAAATTTATTTCATATTTGCGTACATAGAATTTAAAGGATTAGACCGATTTCTTTTCGCCTGCAAACAAGAGATGCGCATACTCTAACCGTCTGGGGGAGTAATTCTCGTGGGTGCCTCCAAACAGAGCTAATGCTCCTGTAACATTTCATTTCACAAATGGCATGTTCTACTTTAATTCTATAACGAGCTATATACTTATTCAAACGGTAGCACTTCCTTCTTTCTGGACCTGGTTTTCGTTGCAACTGTGCCGCAGTATACGGAGTCATAACAGGATATCGATTTAGATAAATCTTGTCTGCTAATAGCACGCACTCATTTGGAAACAGTAAATCATTGCCAATTTGACGCATAAATCCAAACTGTTGGGCATCATTTTGATGCCCAAGGAAGCCACATTCTAGATACCGAATTCTGCCAGTGTTATCGGTGACGATCTGCGTATGAATACAATGGTAGCTTCTGTGTCCAGAATAGAATTGTTCCTGATTCACTGTGGGTCTATATATCCGATGACTTGTACCGTCTATAACACCAACAGCTATTCCTATTTTGCTCCAATTGTTCCTCAAGTTTCTCCATTCATTCACCGTAGGGCATTGAACGTAAATACCAAGGGATGTGTATAAAACCGGAATTAAAGACATGATAACATCCGTCACGGTTGATAGGCTGACATTGAATAATGCTGAAAGTTCACTGTAGCATAGATATGACCGAAGCCAAATCATGACAAGCAGCACCCTGTTTCTTACCGACAAAGTATGGCAAGGGTTAACTGGTACATTTAAGTTTATAAACTGCAATAGTGTCTCTGGGGTTTCTCCTGTCATTTCAAAAAAATCAAAACGTTGCAATGAAACTAAAGCGAACACATCACGTCCTGTGTAGTTTACGTCAAAGTCCACAAAAAGTATATTTCTGATGTTCAGCAAAGGATCATCTGGAGGTGGACGACATAGCAACAGAATAGCGTTTAAAATCAAGTGATTATATTCAGAAATATCTGGAGGCGGTTGAGCAAGATCAGCAATCAACTGAGACAATCGTCTTCGTCGTTGAGGATTCATATACCTATAATAGATTAAACATACAAACCGGTATGAAACAATGATGTTTGGATCAATTACCTTTATTTTAGATATGAATCATTTCTCATCTAACTGACTGAATATCAAGGTTTTTACATCAGATATAACAATTGTGTAATGGCATACTGTGAATTTTATATGCCTACATAATATTTACGGTTTACAGTACAGTGTACTACGTTTTAGACTGTCAATATAATCAGCACGATATTTGCGTGCAAAACATAGGCGTGACATAAATATATCGCGGAAACCGGATTTATCAAAGTAAATTATCATGGAGTTAAATCATGGTACACATTATTTTTATCTATTTTTGTTAAAAGACATAATGAAAACAATCTCTTTAACATACTTACCTGCTGTAACTCACGTTTGATATCAGCTAAATCACGTTATCATCAATTACTCATAGGTCCACCGCATGGTTTTTGTTATTTTAATTTAACTGCGACCCAGTCAAAGTTTTATTTGTTGGCAGTGTAACATAAAATTATATTTTGATAAAAAAGACAATGACAAATTATGCTTTTAAAAATATCTAAAATTATTTCACAGGTACTATTCTACACAGGAGAAAGAGACCAGTTAAAATTGCAAACGAGGTAATAGTTCTTTTTCTCGGGACCTTTACAGCAAAGGCACAAACAAGCAATTAAGGGACAGATTGTCATCAAAACTTGGACAGCTGATGATCAAACAGCCTAATTCTACCGACAATTTAGAAATACGGTAAGAAAATTATAATAAAAAATAGTAATAAAAATTGTGCGTAAATTATGAAGCATTGTCGTTTTTAATGTGCTCCGCCCCTATCAGAAATTGTTCGGGAGAATCATAATCAATACAATAAATTCATAAAGAGCAAAATGCCAAAAAATCTAAGAGAACTGGGAATTAGCTCTGATGACGATTGAAATTTATAGTAGAAATAAAAAGATTTTAAGATTAATTTCTCATTAAAATCTAATATCCAGATTATTTGTGTTTATTTGTTTATATGCACCCGAAGGTATGTTTTGCCTTGTTGATCGTATTCAATATACTTTTGAGACATTCCCCCGGAAGTGTCCGTTAACTGCTGTTCACATTATGCTCTCCGCCTTACCTCGCAGATGTCTAATACGAAATAAACTGTAGCGGTCTTCAGTGTGGTCTGTTTCTTAACCGTATTGCTGATAACGAACTTTGTTCACACTGAACATTATGTTCCTGTAAATGCAAACCATTATTTCTTTCATTGTTATCGATACCCTGCTGAACGCCTTCAACTCTTTCTAGAAACGCGACCATTCGATCCTCTAACTTTCCAATCATTTTTGTTTGGAAGTATCCACTTGCCCAACGACAATAATATAACAGTTTTTATTGCTGTTCAAAAATTTATAAGAAACACCAAACATTTAAACAATTAAGTTATTAACATTATTACTTGTAGGCCATCCAACAACCATTCTCATATCTTTCGACCCTTCTCCACTGTTTTTGTTTTTTAGCTCACCTAGCACAAAGTGCCAGAGTGAGCTATTAGGGTCGCATTTCGTCTGTACGTCCGTCCGTCCGTCTGTCAACACGGGGTCACTTAGTTTTACATAGGCTAATATAGGAAAAACTTTAAAAATCTTCTCTGAACCACAAGGCCTAGAACCTAGATATTTAGCATGTAGCATTGGCTAGTGGATCTCTACCAAGTTTGTACAAATTATGCCCCTGGGATCAAAATTGACATTGCCCGGGGTGTCACTTAGTTTTACATAGGCTTATATAGGATAAACTTTAAAAATCTTCTTCTCTGAAACCACAAGGAGTAGAGCTTAGCTATTTTGCATGTAGCATTGCCCAGTAGACCTCTTCAAAGTTTGTTCAAATTATGCCCCTGGTTTCAAAATTGGCCTTTTCATAGGGGTGGGGGTCATTTGTTTTACAAAGACGTATATAAGAAAACCTATTTGGTATATAACATTGTCTAATGTTCTTCCACCAGGCAAGTGGACTTGTACCAAGGTGAGCGATATAGGGCCATGTTGGCCCTCTTGGTCTGATTTATCTCGATATTAATGATAGAAATTAACTAGACTTGTTTTGAACTTGTAATTAATTAATTACCCATTGCGTTTTGTATTTATTTTGTTTTGAAGAAGTTAACACCTCTGCCAAATTGTTGATAGTATAGTTAAAGGGGAGAGCCGTAAGTTGTTCGAACTTGTGGCTCAATCCTTTTCCGATATATCTATTATCTCTATATAAACATGTTTTGTGTTATATGTTGTGAATACTATGTAGATCTACAATATTGGCAATAACCTATGTTTAAACCAAACCAACGAAATGATTTTTCCAATTTTAGCCCACTATTCCAATTACAAGATGGCCCTATATCGCTCCCCTGCAACATACTTATGACAGTATGTGAAGATCCATTGACAAATGCAGCCTCTTTTGCAAACACAAGGTTAAGTTTGGTAAGACAGACAACAGACACACGACGAACACCAGTCAATCGCAAGAGCTGATCTTTCAGCACAAAGTATTGATCCTGTCACTTGTAGCATTATCGGCCCAATAACAGGGTTCCGGATGCAATTACTTTTATTCGGCAGTTGATTACGTGACGTGGTGCTACTTAATTGAAAGAAAAATAATCCTGTGGCTTGTTTTCTGCTCAAAAGCAAAGCTCTACACGTGTATGAAATTTTGTATTATTTGCAGTCACATAATAAATAATTTCCGTTGAACTGGTCCCATTTCGAATTTATTACGTAATCAGTTCAAGTCTACGTCTCTGTAAAATTTAAGGTCTTTGAATTTGAATTATTTTTCCGATTATTTTATGCAGTTCAAATAAACGTTCAATGTGAGAAAGAATGACAGGATAAATTATTCTACGCTCATTGAACGCATAATCTATGGTCTGCTAGATGTAGGGAGTGCCTCTATAAGGACTGAGATGTCTTCAGTACTTCGAGTATTTAACTGCTCACCTTTATTAAACAGTTACACTCATGGTAATTGGTATGACCTGTATACTTTAAATGCACATTAATACGATATTACAGTACACACACTCACTTTTCGGGAGGTTCTTTCCAGAAAGATTTCCTGTGTAAGTTTGTGACATCCGTGCCCACTTTCTGTTGCAGTTTTCCGTCTGAGGATACTGCCTCCACCAAAACATCTATTTCAGTACTACCCCCTTTACTTTTTTGGTAATTTTCTTTGGCACATCGAATGTTGACTTATCATCTGACACAGGCATTTTGCCGGGAATATGACGTCATAGGAAACAGGTGGTTTGACTGTGTCTCGCGTGAATTACGGTCTACGACAGCAGCGACATGGATCCTGCAACACTGTTCATAAAACGGTCGTACGACAATGTCATGTAATTTCATAGCGTAAAGAAACACTTGTCCTGGTATGAGTGCGCTTGACCTCGTTAAAAAAACACGTCATCCACTATATTCTAAAGTTTGCTCTCATGTTTCTCACTTAAATCAAGTTTGCCCTCACTCTACACCTACCCCCCCCCTATTTTTTTTTTTTATTAATAAAAACCCCCCCCAAAAAAAATAAAAAAAAAAAAAAAAAAAAAAAAAAAAAAAAAAAAAAAAAAAAAAAAAAAAAAAAAAAAAAAAAAAAAAAAAAAAAAAAAAAAAAAAAAAAAAAAAAAAAACAAACAAAAAAAAAAAAAAAAAAAAAAAAAAAAAAAAAAAAAAACCCCCCCAAAAAAATTTTTTTTTTTTTTTTTTTTTATAAAAAAAAAAAAAAAAAAATAATTTTTTTTTTTTTTTTTTTTTTTTCCTCAAAAACTGGCGGAACAGTTCATTTTTGTTTAATGTAGCGGTCATGGACTATTATCTTGCCTTACCATTTGAACAAACTGAGCACACTGTCCATGAGTGTTGCAGAAAAAATAAAATTAAATAATTTTTAAAAAAAGGGACGCTACTCTTAGCAGTTTGTGTTGGATAACATGGCGGATGTCACTCCTTTCTTTATTCAGTCTACTGGGTACTTCAACGGTAAAATATGAAAGTTAAGATCCGGGGAAAATAAGATCATATTTTGTTAGCTTGGTTCTTAAATAAATGTAAAATAACAAGACATAGCCGGAAAAAGCATAATCCCGACCTCGAGCTCCTATGACACATCCGGGTAATTGTCTCTTTCAGCAGTTTTCGTGCAGCTAAGTAAGTCAACTATATGAACATAGAGAGATTTGGATAATATATGTACGGCATAAGGTTATATACTACATGTATGTACATATAAGTGTACAAAATAACAAGTTACAGCGAATGATGATTGTTCCCATGCATACATACTAAACAACTAATGCTATTATATAATAATGCTTGATGCTACACGTACTGCTATTGAACTATTCTGCGGACAATTCGCCGATTTTGCGAGGATACTACTTAGAGAGACAGACTTATCAGTACTTTTATAGTACTGTTCAACAGTTCCATACACTTACTAGCGTGTTCATACATACATGCTACACGCGTCAAAGCGCTCAAGAAAAGTCCTTCAGTTATATTTAATAGTGTGGACTCCGAAGTGTGTTTTAAAACTTACGAAAACTTTAGAATGATTTTGAAGTCTTCCTGAAGCTTTAAAATGACATCGAATCAGCTCATAATGAGGTTAACATACATAATAGTAAGGAGGACTGCTCACACTGGGTCCAGACTATGTATGCGGTGTCCATTTGCAATTCTAAGAATAATGCAGTAGACGCTACTTAGAATAAAGGAGCTTGTTATCGTGTAGACGTGGCTACATATTAAAATTAATTCAAATATGATGGAAATGATAGATGATTATATAGAGTTTAGCATGAATTATTCAAATAGCATAAAGCGCTTTCAGATATATAATTCTTAAATGTTTTATTCTGACTCTTGAACTATTTTGTGTCGAAAGATTTCAGAAGAGTGTAATTAGTATTATACGTAAGAAAACAAAACTAAAAACTCCATATTTAGTTGTGCTAACGGACACCTAAAAAAGGATAAAAACAAAATTGCAGCGTTCGCGTTTCAAGCCAGACGTTATTGCCGACACAAATTACCGCAGAAGAAACAGACCTTGGAGTCTGGATATTATTTACGACTCCCAAATACCTAAAACGAGTTTCGTACTGAGTGGGCTAGACTATATTTTAATCAAATGTGGAGATGCAGACAAAGTACAACCTGCAGCCCATTTTTTCAAGACACTTCATTAATCGGAATAATAGAAGTAGCACTTTTACTTCGGATATTGACAGATTCCATTACAACATGGTCTAAGGCATTTTGAAAGTGATAATCGATATGGCAAGATGACTAAAATATTAATTGAACTTTCTTGTTAATTCGGGTTTGTCAAAAGGCGAATTCAGCAAAAAGATGTGAAAATTATTTTTTTGTAGACAAGTTTTCTTTTGACATTGTGTGCGCTTTTAAAAAAGTTGTATCTTTTGTTATCCCCTGCCAGATGCAACATCTCAGAGGTAGTTCGTTTTCATTTAAAGATATTAATAAGGTCGAAAGAAAGCCTTTTATGTAGTTTGAACGGATATATTTTTTTTTCAGGGGTAATACTGCGCGGATGCTTTTTTGTCAGCGCACGGGGGTGGGTGGCGGTGGGGTAGTGGTAACGATGTTTTGCAGTTCTTTGTTGAAAATATTTTAAAAGCGTGTAGATTGACATATGTAACGTCTAGAAAGGTAGACGTTTGCATTTACTTCATACATGAAACACACTTCAATGTAAGGGAAAAACGTTATGTCCGCAGAACTAAGTAGTAAACGTTAACAGATATTTTAAAAAACGCAGTTTTTGCGTTCAGAAATATTTGCCGCGATACAGTTGTCTTGTTTCTATCACAGTGACTGCTACCATAAGTCAAATGGTTTTATTAAATAACAAACCTTTTGCCATGGGGTGCAAATGTCTCCACTAATTATTGTTCGTATGACCACTTTTACAAACGAGGCTTACCATTGGCTAAAATGTTACTTGCATAAGAAGATTCAATGTTTTGTATCTGGCCGTCCAAAAACAACATCACAATTGCAAAACGTTCAGAGAAACTTGAGTTACATTTACAGCAGATAGTGATACCGATCACGAGCATGCATGGTCTAACACATGACAGAAAGCTTGATATTTTCAAATTGCTTTTTTTTTTGGAAAATAGTACATTGTAAGTCAGTCTTTATAAGTAACAAAATTATAAAACATGTTCTTACAACGAAGAACAGTCACTTTCCTGACAACGTCTTATTTAGTTTTTACTAATTTATTTAGCCGGATTGTGAAGAAAGCTTGTAGCTTACCTCCGCTTCTTAGAAAACCCAGTATCGGTGTCATATGAGGCGGTACGATCGTGACTCCAGTGGGGATCGAACCCGCAACCTCCGGGATGAATAGCAGACACCCTAACCTCTACACCACCGCTCACCGTTTTATCATTCAATATATTTCGTTAAGAAGCAATTATGATCATTTTGGATCTGGAAATGTAATCATCGGGGAAACGCAAGTTGCAAAAGCACGTGGATCAGAACCTAATGAAATGTTGTGAAGCGTTTGCTGTTAGATACTTTTAAAACAATAGCAGTATTTAGTTTTGTCGAGTTTGACAAGAAACTATACTCGAACGTGTGCACGTTCAGACAATATGCGCATTCGGGCACAACGGGGTGTTCGATTTTAATTGTTTCTTTTTTTTATAGCTCAGATAGGATATAACAGCACTACCTGACTATTTCAGCGGAGTTCAAAGTGACAGTATGCGCATCTTTCTGCACATAGTGTATTTTTGGTGACAGTTTTATAGAAGCAATGTTACACCTATTTGAGCTGGATTTATAATTGCAAAAAATGCGCATAATTCCGCTTTAAACTAATCTTTTATTTGTCATAGTTTGTTTTTTACCTCGAACTGGCTATTTTAACAAACCTAAGCCGGTCCTGAAATATTGTCAACAATTGTTCTGCAGGGTCTTCCCTGAAAACTCTTATTTCGACAGGAAACCGTTTTGACGTATATTTAACGAGACAGAAGATTAATACAGTAATGTGTCTTATTTTCAAACAACAATTGACGACGACCGCCTTCTTAAATTGTCATATGGCATGGCAAAGTACGCCTGCGAGTCATATAAACTAGAAACAAACTGTATTTCCGTCGCACAAATCTCATTAAATGTAACGAGATGGCCCGAATGTATTATAAATATACGACCAGGAGTTTCCTGTTCACACACAATATCGGTTCTTGCTAAGTAATTATTTCTTTCAGTATTTTTGTTAACAATGGTTTGACAATACGGATCAATTGAAAAGAATACTGTCATCTCTTTTAGCATCGTTTGTCTTGTTGTGTGTTTTAAAGCTGCTCGCTCTCAGTTACCGTTGAATTTATTTTTTTTAATTTGATATACTCATAAACATAAAACTAAAGGCTAGAATCAACATATAAGCAAATATCTAGATAGGAATTTGCAGAAATCGATTTAAAAAGTCGGTTGCACGGCACCTCTACACTATCTGTTTATATTAAAATTCCAAAAGCGTTTGCAATGCTTTTAAATTTGGTAGCGTATTTTTTTAAATTAAGAGATATACGTGACAGGAAATTTTACTGGAGCCCTTTTATATGACTATATGTTCTCAAACTCGTTATTTACATACAGTTTTAAGCACTTTATTTTTTTACCAAAATCTGAGAGCAAGCAGCTTTAAGGATTTAGGATACCAGGCATAGAACTAGTGCGAGAATCCAACACACCTGTATCTGCAACAAACTGTTAGCCTTTTACCGGTCCATTTAACAGGAATGAACAAAATAATGTCTGAGACTTACAACGAAACCTTACATTTTACCGGTGTTGGTTTATCTAATTGTAAAGAAATTTCTGATTTAGTTGGCAGTTGATTGTACAGCTAATTCATACTGTATAACTGCATCTGTTTAATGTTACCACTCCGACAAATCATAGTACATGCTTACATAACATCGCTTCCAGTTGTAAAATATAATTATAACACTATTGACAATTTGACAAAGAAGGATTTGAGCGTGGCATACCTTACAGGTATACGTATGCTAAATACATTTTCATAGCCTAACATTATAAGTTTTCGGCCAATGAGACTACCCAAACTCTCGCCGACTGCTGAAATGCATTTATTTTGCAGTATCACCCTAGTCCTACATAAAAATAGCAAAATCTTTACAGTCCAGCAGCCTCTCTTAACAACACCTCTGAAGAGCAAAATCCTCTATACAAAGGCAGATGTTTTATTTCCCAATGCCGTTGTATTTGAACAAATTTACCTCCCTAGAGCAACAAATACTCTACACCAAACAGAAACTGATATTCCCTTCGGTGTTGTTGTGGAGAGGTTGGACTGTACATATTATCAAATACTTTATGCCATCAATTTGGTGCTGAATTACACCACCCCCATTTTCGGGGCACTTCTAGTGGTCACCGACGAAAAATGTCAGTATTTTCAAATACCAAATATTTTAGTTTTGAATTATTATCCAGACATGTCTCGTCTCATTTTATTCGTAATAAATCATCCAGCGATTATTTCAAAGGAACTATTCCCGTATGCATTCTTTTATCTAACAAAGTGTAGGTCTGAATGCTCCCTAGACATAATATGCATAATAGCCTGCTTCCGGTTCACACCTTTTTAGCATACTCATACCTTACAAGTATTTTTGGCTATTGAATTTCCCTCCCACGTAATTGTCACATAATTCACGAGTGCGCATGCATTGGCATTGCTATAAAGAAGTCACGTGAAGTAAACAAATCGTAGTAAAATTTAAAACACTCAGTATCAGTAACAATAGTGTTTAACATGTGATAGAGCAAGAACGTCAAGGAATGCGCAGAATGCTATAGCATCAAAGCAGCAAAGGCATATTAGCGCCTTCGACATGTTTTTTTATTAACGTGTTAGAAGGTAAGTGTTTTTTTACTTTTGAGCTTTGTCATTCAAATGCTTATGTCACATAAAGAGACATGGTCGGTAGCAGGGCTCGAACCCACCCTGAACCAATGGAGGTTGAGCTTCCGGAAAGCAAATATACTGAAATTTCTTTACCGCACCCCGACTATCAAAAGAGTCTTGAAAGGTAAATACGATTTCAAATTTGAGTTTCACATTATAAACTACACTGTATATATTTATAAATTCGCTTTAAAATTGTGAACCACCGATTATTTAAATAAGAGAAGTTTGTAGTACTAAATTCAAAACAACTTGCTCTGTAAGGAGTAGAACGATAAAATCCTTGGTTAATGTCACAAAAAAGTTTTTTTTTTCTTTTTATGGGGAGTCTCTATACCTTTTTCACAACATAAATCTACTACGCGTAATGTTAGCTTTTCAATTTACCCATTAAAGTTTGTATTGTCGGCATAATAGTAATAATAATAGCTCGTCTTCAACAATAAAAATACATAATGATTTTCACACTAGCCCACTGTGTTTGAAATGCCTCTTTAACGGAAATTAAAATGAACATTCAATGTTTTCTCAATTTCTACAAATGATAATGTTTATGTCAGATGGTAATTCATCTTTTCAAATTGTAAACGATTGTATATACTCGGTCATTACTACAAACCGGTGCTCCATTGAAACCATAAAGTAATTTAACCCCCCGCTTATCAATTCAATTTCAAACTGATTTCTATCAGATATAGGAATTATAACCATGGAATAAAGAGAATATTGAAATCAAAATTGTTCGAAAATTGTTTTTGAAAGATTAAGACGTGTGTAAATGTAATTGGTGTTAAAAAAAGCGACAGTATAGGACTTACAAAAGGAGTATCTTGGTGAGTGTTAACCATTTGAAAAATATACGAAAAGATATAAAGATTGTGTAACGGTTAAATATTATTTTCCTGAAATTGAAATAGAATTTCTTTAAATAACAATAATTACAAAGTAAAATGTAAATACATGTAAAGTTAGATTCATTTCAACTATAACTATGTAAATTAAATTATTTTCTAAGGAACGCGTGAGACCCGAAATAAACATTTTCATACCAAAATTAATTAAAAAAATGTTTTAATTACCAACGACATTTCCTTCTCTGTGTCGCAAGAGCAGTGAGAGCAGGCAGAGAATGCAAACATGTGGGTTTTCTGTTTGAATGATTAAAATCCCAAGATCACTTTGAATTTACTGATATAGATAAAAAATTAATTATTGATAGTATAATGATATTTCAGGTTCTATTCACTCTAAAACAAGCTTTGTATATGCTTTCATATTCAATGCAAGTAAGACTTGTCAGAAAGTCTTTCTAATCTTTGCAATCTCATTAAAAAGTGATATGCTTCTGAACGATTTTAAAACAAGTGGGATGTTTGGTCAATAAGGTATTTCTGCGAAGACTTTTGATAAAACGAGAGCTAATTGTAAAGTTAACGTGATCCTAGGTCTTTCAACATTAATTCTCAATTTACGCTTTAATTGTATCACACCCCAATCTATCCCTTTGTAATATAGGACTTTTGACTAAGTTATCCACATCAGTTGCTCTGGATCTTAATCACAGTGGACATATACAAAAATGTAACCACAGAGGAGTTGGTCCCCAGCTCAGTTAAGGGAGCCAGATTAGGTCCCGGGAGACTTTAACGTCTTTAACAATGGCTACGATTATAGTTATTACTATTTGCTTATATGTTAGATTACTGGTTATATATAATTTGTTTTCCTATACCAATCCGGTAAACCGGATATATATGTTTCACTTTTTGCATAATGAAGAAATTTTAATTTGCGTATATAATATCGTTATGGATATCCCGTTTAACGTTTACCCAAATTGAAAAAAAATTATATCTCTTTTCCGGTTTCACAGATGATAGGTTTGTAAACATAAACCATTAAACTTCCGAACCGGACACACTGTTTCAGGTTTGTAAACATAAACCAAAAAACTTCCGAACCGTACACACTGTTTCTTTCATTTTTGTATATCACATTAACTGCTGTTAAACGTAACTGATGCAATGTTAAGTAAAATATGAATATAAATAGCATATCATTCAGTTTTACATTGCTCATTACTACCTAGTGCAGCAGTACTTTGCACAACAACAACAACGATACTTTATTCGGCATCAAATAACATTTATAGCCGTCAAAATATATATATCAAAATATGTAATAAACCAGCAACTAACCATCTTCACCACCTAACCACTTGTTATATTTTCCTCTTATTGCTTTAGAGTATATTAAAGAAGCTGTTTGTTTTATTTTTTCTATGCAATACGTTCTCAGTTAGCCAGGTTTACCTTGTAGATTACTTTTGCCAGTTGGAGAGTTTAGAAAAAAAAACAGACACTTGCTTAAATATCAGATCTGTGTAACCAGTTAGAAATTAACCTTAAATAAAACGTAACCGTTACGTTAGATGACCGTATCAAGGAGACTGTAGTGCATGGTCTTGTGATCTCCAATGTTTTGTTGTTGTTTTTTTGTATCCCAACACAATTTTGGGTCTCAGATCTAGAACCTGTGATGTGAGCATTTGTCAAAATGTTGTCCATGGAAAAATTTCAGACTAACAAAAGTCGCTACTGCTCCGAGATTTGCACTATACATTCGAGAAAATAATCTGCAAGATGTAGGGAGTGCCCCTTTAAACCAATCTGTACATTCCCATCTCTGTCATACAGCCCTAATTAATGCATCACAACTATCTATGCTTCGAGAAAATAATTTATTTTTCGAAAATATAGATGTGGATTTTTACCTTGGCCAAAATTTCGTACTTTTCCGTCTACTTTTTGAATTCTGGGCCCCAGGTCCTCAACTACCTTCTGAGGAACCCGGTTAACTCTTTTCGGATCTGGGGCTCGTCATGAGCTGAGACTAAAGTAGCCGGAAATGTAAATGAAAGACCCGGATAGAACCACACAGATTACGTTGTAGACATGATAATTTCGGGATTTGCCATTTTTATGTCTATGCATTTGTTAACGTGAAACATAAATTTTTCGGTAAAGCAACAAAATTTGTGAAATTCATTGCATATAGCAATTTGATAGCTAGGCTGACAAAATAATGATTATATGCTCAGTACGAATAAACAAGAAATAAGCCATTGTATTTGACAGACAAATAATCGAAGGAAACCGTATACTGCTCGGACAAGATATTGTAATTTCCGACTTAATTATGGGCCTGACTATGGTTGAGAGAATTACATCAGAGTTTTGTTTACATTGCGGAAATTTGTCGTCTTATCAAGTTTCCGTGCTATAAATACGTTTCTACGATTTTCCTGGCATAAATTGTGTTAGCACAACTTATTCTGAATTCCCTTATGATACAGACTGCATTGCAGAATATATCATTACTGGTGGTTGTTATGTAACAACATATTCCTGAACGTCATGCGTTGATACAAGTAACAATTTGGATCTTTCAATAGCAAAACTGTTCGCGTTATTATTTTTGCCAGGAATATATGTTGATTCTACGTTCCTTTTCTTGCACACTTAATTTCAATTTACGTTTTGTCTGCCTTTAGTATTAAATATTATCGATATTTCTAATGTTTTCAGACTATAAAAGCGTAAAACGCAAATTTTAAAAAGAAAACAAGAAAAACTATGATACAGCGGGCCTATACACAAAGCTTTGAGGTAAATATTTTGAAATGAGAGCTACAAATTAACTTTACAGAATTTATAACAGAGACAGAATAAATTTATATTCCAGGTTCGTGAAAAGCAAATACTTACGGAAGCGTATAATGGTCGACAGTTACTGTTTACTAGACATGTGTGTGGTAATATTTTGACTTTGCTTAATAATATTTTGCAATTGTGCTTATGTCATGATAAAATAAAACAATTGATTAAAACGGCTGTTTGTTTTCGTAAACTATAAAAAGAATCAAATATAATATCTTGCTAAAACATTATAAACAAGCTTTTTCCAATACGACACATCTTTATTCATCTTCTTATCTGACGTATTTTTCTCGCGCAAAGCTGAAACCGAAAACAATGATTTACTCTAAATCCCTCGGCCATAAAGGTACGAGGCCCTGGTCTATTTCCTATCTGTCCCAAAGATTAAGTAAAGAGACAATGTTAATCGCTGACAATTTCTATAATATTTTGCATACGATATGTTCCATTAAAGTAGATTATAAATCAATATACAAAGTGACCTAACTTTTGACCTACGCTTGCCTGCTAAAGTTCGCAAGACAAATTCGTTTGCAGTCAAAATGACTGATGCCGGTTTGTAAATGTGGCAAAATAGTCATACATGTTTCTATTATTTACCGGTTCCTACTTTTGGCCCCCAAAAAGTCCCAGTTTAAATCTAAAATAAAGTGCATCCAAACAAACATTTGATTAATTTTGGCAACCTGATTTGATTCATTGCTGTAAATTCCAGTTTGATATTCTATATCAAATATAATCCAGTTCTGATGTACAAATTAAATGACATAGTGCATCCCAAGGATTGGGCCAATTTGGCTTCTGGAGTTATCACTTTGTCTATTTTTTTCCTGTCTTATTTTGCTCAAACATGAAATAGTTTCTTTCTTGTCTATATTTTAAAAATACATTCTAACCACAGTTGACTGGGTACAAAGTGATATTGAATATTTTACATTATTTGACTGCTATGATTTGACCCCCCTTGCCTGGTTTTACTTTGGTCGAGAGATTCAAAAAATATCTGACCAATTTTCATGACGATTGTTCTTATAGTTCAGACGGTAATGGACAACGACAGACAATACAAGCTCTAGGGAGTAACCGAGAAGATTTACACCAGTACTACTCTAGTTTCACCGATATCGGAGTAATTTTATACTGGCCGATTTCAGTAATAAATTATCTTACACAAGCATGTTAAATCTTTCATACAATAACCATAGTTCAAAATAATTTTACGTTCTATGCTATGGATACGAAAGATAAATAATCATGCAATATTTTATTACTATCTTGCATTCGTAAGAGCTAAACATGATGAACGATATTTTCGATAAATCTCCATATATCTAGCAATGGCGACCATTTCGCAGCCGAAATACTTGTCATATGCTTTGTACATTAACATTAGTAACTGTCTCTAATAGAACTATATCATTTATAAACAAAAACATATATGAAAAACTTTCATAATCTTTCCCTCTTCCGTTTTTATCAGGATTATTAAATTGTATTACGAGCCCTGTTTCATTCAGCGTAAAACGACAATGTTAACGCAAAATAATATCTTCTGCGCTATTTCCATTAAAGTGTTGTTAGAATATACATGCTATTCTATTATTGCACAAATGTTTGCGTCAAATTTTTGTAAACAAGTAACACAAATTCAACTACTAAAAATGGTGTGTTATACAAAAGTGCATCCCGAGCAAATGAGTAGCTTTGTAACCCAATACACTCCAAACTCTGATATGATACCCAGTATGAAGAAACAGAAGTCTTCCCAACCATTTAGTTGATTGGCTATCTTTATTTTATTGTAGGAAAGTCAGATTTAAAAAAGACCCCCAGCGACTGCATGACAGCAGATTGTTACCTTCCACTTCAAAAGACAAAATCGGTCATAGTAACGTAAAGGATCCACAATACCCAAATTTTGACCGACATCGGTTTTATACTGACCGAACAATAAACTTTTCACTACTTTTAACTTTACATAAGCATAATAATTTTACTTTATATATAAAAGATAATACCAAATTTTTACGTTAAAGCTATACAATGCAGTGGTTTAGCCCATAATCTATCGTACATTTAAGGCGATTTTAATGCATTTCATAACTTTTGTTCAAGAACTAAAATTGCTTCACTTCATATGAAATTTTCACCCAGTAAAATACACTATGTGCAGTAAGATGCGCATAATGTTGCGCTTTCACTCATTTTAACCTGATTCCTTTGAATAGTTTAAATTTCATTTACACAAGACATAATTTAAATAGCAATCAAGACAGCGTTGTAGTTTTTAGCATTCTGCACCATTTTTCGGTTCCCAATGAGTATACTTAGTTGAACTAAATTCATAAATTATGATATTACCCATAACAACTTCAATGTTTTTGGTTATATTAACTGAATTTGCATATGGCATACTTATACCCATCAGAGAATCGATATCGGATTTTGCTATCGTTCACCGAAGCTGACACTGAATTCAAATGTATCCGGAAATGACTGGAAACCTCCTGTAAGTGCACACTTTTTCAGTCTGGGGCTATTTGGTAATTTGTAATAAATTTGTTCCAGAATTGCTAAAGCTAGCGCAAAAATATCTTATGTTTGCATCCGTAAAAGGAAACTTCCAACAACATTTTTTTTTGAAAGAAATTTCGTTGTTTTCCATAGTCATGAGCCACATTTACTGTGTCAATCCTGTATTTGTAAGACTAGCGTGAAATTAAAAATTTTGCTTTTCGAAGCGTAATTTTGGACTGTTTCTGCTAAAACGGGAGATCTGCGCATGCGCTTGGCGTTAGATATTATTCTGATCTAAGTCGTTAAAAATAACAATTTCTTATTCACAAGACATAAAACAAGCCTTTATGCGTACATCGTACAAATCTATAACAGTGACTGGTTGCTGGTTACTATCAGATGAAACAGAGACAAGTACGACATTCTGACGTGGTCAATTTCAATATGGTGACTTTAAGAATTTACTTTCGTGTTTTTGTAACATCTGAGCCCGTTAGTTGTACGGCTGATTTAATTAAACTTATAAAACTGTCTGACACTAGTTTCTTCTTCAAACTAACCAGTAGCTGTTCAGTACTATATTATTGCAAGTTCATCTACAAATTTGCAATCTGAAACACAAGTTTGTGAAAATGGCAAATCAGATTTCATTTCCTTGACATTGGCCTTCATTTTGTGTGCACATTTTAACGTCTTGGATTTGAGTAGTTAAAGGTAGATAATCAGATTTTGGCCATAAAACAGATTTGTTTGAAACTTTAACATCTGATCATTTACACTCACTTATGTTCACTTAGCGCGTAATTCAAGTAAGATTTTCAGTGGAGGTATTTTTAAAGTTTGATTTCCCGTATTCTGGTTGCCAAACCAAGATAGTTATTTAATCACAAGTACAAATTTAATAAACATACTTTGCCTGAGGAAATATATAAATATAAGACCTATTGTATTATATTTGTAAAAAAACTGACATTTACAATTATATATTTAGATGGAATTCATTCGAATGGAATGCAAGTTTGAAAATTATTATTACCTCCCTTTACCTATCTTGGTTGCGCAACCAAGATAGATTGGTAATAAATGAATTCAGAAGCTACATGTAGTTTTAAAACTTGCCTTTTCGTTCAGAATGTTAAAATAATAGTATATCTATCCAATGCAAATGTAAAAGTAGAAATTATATTGAAATAAAAAAAGAAATACTCAACTTAAATACTTTCATATTAAAGGGGAGTAGTAACAAACTTTTACAAAGGTTATTAAAATGTAAATTTCTAATAGAGATCTAACTCTATGTAATGGGTCTTTTTGTTCCCTTAATAAATCTCTAACAGAATATACAAAAAGTAAATCTGTCACCAAATGTTTTTTAATGTGATTGACGGCCTTCGAGTTCCCTTAGTAGTTGAACAGAATTTCATAAAATAAGTGAGTGAACATTTTCACGTCTTGGAGTGAACAATTCGGTATATCGCTTGGAGTTAAACATTTCAGTACTCCTTGCCTTAAAGGGACACAACCTATAACTGAAGTCACACTAAAAAACCTCCAACACATAAATAATAGAATCTTTGGAAGTATCATAGCTTAACCTAAAAGTTTCAGCTATGCTTTCACACTCATTATCGATAAAATCAGCGGTTTAAAATATACTGCATTACCGTAAACTATTCAATACTCTATGTAGAGTTGTTGTTGTACAATTAATGGGTGGATGCGATTTATTACAGAAAGCCTCTTATATTTATTAATTCAGGTAAAATGAGACATTTTTCGCCATAGGTTCTTCTTTTATTTATCATTTTACATTCATTAAACTCATAATTTATGTTTCGAGAATATAATCTGCTAGACGTAGGGAGTGCTTCTTTAACACATGCCAACACAACTGTCCAAATTGTACTTTCAGTGCATTTATTACATTTTGCAACCTCCTTTCACATTTGCTTTTCTAGTTTGTAGAAAGTTTTACTTACAGAGAATAATCATTTCACGTTTATGACTTTTCACGCTTGTGACCATTTTAATATTTGGAGGACCTACAAATAATAATAAATTCGTACCCAAATCTCTTGATGTAAAATCAGGTTTTTATGTAACGATACTTACTTTCAACAATAGTCATGGATGTCTGTTGGTGTCTCTGATTGTTGAAGAATTAATAAGCAAAGGTATTAAATGCAAACAGGGAATGCAACAGGGAAGGAAATTGTTAATTCAGAACAAGGCAGGCTGAAACAAGCTATAACATCTATGATACTCTATTACAGTTTGGTGATATGTTTCCGTGTTTGAGTGACTATTAAGATGTTTCCGTGTTCGAGTGAATAAGGACGCTGACACGAAATTATAAGACACCTAAGTGATTGAGTGTCATGGGTTTAAGCCCACTGCCGACCTGTTTCCTCAGCAGTGTCTGACGGACAATAGAAATCCGGTATCCCTCACCCAGGAATGATGGTTAGGGAAACTGCCTGCCTGTAACTAACTGAAATACTGATGAAACGTGCGTTAGATCTTAAAATCAAGTGTCTGGGTCAATATGAACCAAAACCAAATGTGAGAATTTTTATAACTAGTATATTAAGTAACTATCGTTACACATAAACTCATCTCGATGACCGAAAACACACAGACGAAATGATTACGCCTTTCTAACGCAGCATGAATTTTGTGCCGAGATAAAAAGAGACCGAAAAGTAATGACGAATTACTTCTTCTTTCACGAATTACGCCTTTCAATGATGCCTTTTTGTCTTTAGAGTAATGGGAAATATACTGACAGCAAACTTGTAATATGCAATTAGCATTTTAGATTGATTGCCAGTAATGTGCGATTTTCTTTTATACAATAACGTTAAATTGCATTACATCAAACGAAGACGTTTATTCGCAGAAAGTGTTTTCTGTTATTTGATTAGCCAGTAATCGATTAGCATATTACGGTATTCAGTTTTTCGAATAATCTTTGTTTCTCTCTTTGCAGACACAACATCTGTTACCACCACAAACTAGATATAGCAATATTTGTGCAGATGTGCAGCAGTGGGACAGTTGGACTTTAATTATATTACTTATATGGATAAAAAGGTAAATATCTCCTACGTACATTTTAAACATGTGGATTAACTCAGCAGATGAATTATTGGGTCTGCGTTTTACATGTTTGTCTATGCTATTGGAACTACATTTTTGTGATTTGGATGCAGTCGAAATGAAATCGAAAGGAGCCACATTACTGTGTAAATTTGTTTTTGTGACAGTATATTTATGTGTATTCACTAGGCTATGTGGTATTTCAGTTGCGTCACAAGAAAACAACCTTCGGACAATTCTCATATTATTTAGTAAAAGTCAATTAAAGGGACATACCCTGTAATTGATGTCAAACTAAATAACCTCCATCACATAAATAATAGAATCTTTGAAAGTATTATAACTCAACCTAAAAGTTTCAGCTATGACTTCCCAGTCATTATCGATAAAATCAGCGGTTTAAAGAGGTACTCCCTACTTCTAGCAGATTATATTCTTGAAACAAAGATTATGTGTTCAATGGACGTAAAATGATAAATAAATTCAATTTCAAAAATGAAACTATGGCGAATAACGCCTCATTTTACAATCTATGTAAAGTTGTTGTTGTACAATTATTGGGTCAATGCGATTTATAACAGAAAACCTCTATTTTGATCAACTGTGGTTAAATGAAGGATTTTTCCCCAAAGGTTCTTCTTTGAAATTGTATTAATTTATCATTTTACATTCATGAACACATAATATGATCTGCTAGATGTAGAGAGTGCCCCTTTAATAAAAAAAAACAACTTCTTTAAAGAGGCACTCCCTACATATAGCAGATTATATTCATTTTCTCTACAGAAAAACAGGATCATAGTCAAGTTTGGTGAAAAAAAAGACAGTAAACTTTTATTCACATTTCATGGGTGTATTTTCCTATTTTAGCAACTTTTGCAACTTGTTTACGTAGCTCTCGAGACCTAGATCACGTATGACTATGAATGAGATCAATATAGCATCTCCACATTTATGAGCATGGCTATATTTGACCATGTTTACAGTCCAAAATAAAATCTGCCAAACATTATCAAGGTTTAGATTAAAACTGGTTGTAACACGCTGGCGTTTACTCGTCATTTAACTTTTTTCAATCATTTGTTGGCCGGTTATCAAAATATAGGAATACCAAACTCCTTGCGAAAACTTCGATAAATAGACAAAAATAACAAACAACAGACAAACCAAATACTAAATATACATTTTTTATGACAACATACATATAACAGAGTAGGGCACGAAACATTCCTTGAAATTCTGCAGATACTAAAACCCAAACAATTTGCAATTTTCTCACAAGACGAAGGAAATCTAAAATCTTTGAAATGGATTGACCTTGCACAATCAAATGTACAACAAGTCATATGTTGTTGTATGGTCAGCTTGGTCATGCAACTACAATAACTGCTACAGCTGCTTATGCAAAACTTTTGATATTGTGTTGTAATATTTGAACGTAAAACCTAAAACAACAGATTTAGAATTCATCTTAATCAGTCGTATTTTTATTGAATTAGATTATGATTTCTGTAAACAGTTACGTAATTGAGAATTACCCGGAGCATTTGCAATACGACATTGGTAATTGCCGTACAAATCCCGTAACACTAAGCGTATAATCGGAGGCACGGAAAATGGTATCATCTATCTAGAACGCACAAAACCGTTTAATATAATTCATAAAATCGGTAAACTAATTCATTACGAACATGGGATGGCCGGCTCAACGATATAAAAACAGACTACACATTATTCTACCAAATATCACTGAATGAATATGATAGTATAACATTGGTTTTCTATGAATATTTTATAACTGATTTTGTGAACAGCGAGAGAACCAAGAACATTCACCAGATGCATTGGCAAATGCAGTGCTGACGTCTGCCAAAAGCAAATTATGTTTGTTCAAATAATACGTTGTTGTATATTTGCACATGCGATTTATCGTAGAAGTTCACCAAAGAAGTTCAGCAAGATGCATAAATTGCTAATTCGTTGCGATCTACTTTTGTTTACTTTTCTTAAACAAACATGAAATGAAAACTGGTAGGTGAGGTATTCGAGAGTTTAGAGCCAGAACGAGCCAAAACATAATTTTACCAAATTAATTAATGTCTAAGTTTCTTGGACAATTTGCAGACATTTTATAAATCTACTAGTTTCAGTTCTAATTACGTTAAGAGGCAAGTATTTTGAATTTATCGTGTACATGAAAATGCGACCAACACCTAATGTAATACAATTCCACATTTCCATACATGCACTGAACAAACATGCATTTCTTCTTTTTAATGTTTGCATTCCTATTTTTAGCTCACCTGAGCACGGGGTTCAAAAGTTAGCTATTGTGATCGCCTGGTTTTCGTCGTCTGTCTGTCTGTCGTCCGTTTGTACACACTTTACCTTATGTATGCAATAGAGGCTGCATTTAACTGGGTCTTCATGAAACTTAGTCAGTATAAATGCCTTGATAAAACCTCGGTCGACTTCGACCATGGATCATCTAGGGTCAAGAACTGGGTCACAGTGTCAAAACATAGATAAACCTTGTGTATGCTTTGTAGGTTGCATTTTTCATTGGATCTTCATGAAGCTTGGTCAGTATGATTGCCTTGATGAAATCTTGGTCGAGTTCAAACATAAATGATTAAGGTTAAAAAATTTGGGAACGGGGTAAAAATCATAAATTAACCTTGTGTATGCTTTAGAGGTTGCATTTTTCATTTGCCCTTCATGAAACTTGGTCAGCATGATTGCTATGATTAATGGCACATACCCTATAACAGATGCCAAACTAAATAACTTTCAAAACAAAAATAATAGACTCTTTGGAAGTATTTTAACCTAACCTTAAAGTTTCAGCTATGCATTCCCAGTCATTATCAATAAAATCAGCGTTTTAAAATATACCGCAGTTCCGTAAACCATTCAATAATCTATGTAGAGTTGTTGTTGTACAATTAATGGGTGTATGAGATTTATGACAGAAAGCCTTTATATTGATTGGGGTAAAATGAGGCATTTTTCGCTATAGATTCTTCTTTGCAATTGTATTTATTAATCATTCTACGTTCATTGAACACATAATCTATGTTTCGAGAAATTATAATCTGCCAGATGTAGGGAGTGTCCCTTTAAAGCTGCTCGCTCTCAGATTTTGGTGAAAAAAATAAAGTTCTTCAAACTGAATGTAAATAACGTATTTTAGAATATATGGTGATACAAAAAGGCTCCGGTATAAATTCATGTCACGTACATCTCTAAATTTCGAAAATTACGCAACCAAATTCAAAAGCGTTGCAAACGCTTTTGAAATTTCAATATAAACATATAGCGTAGCGGTGCCGTTTAACCGACCTTATCAATCGATTTCTGCGGATTCCTACCTAGATTTGTACTTATATTTTTATTCTAGCCTTTAGTTTTATATTTATGATTAAGAATTTCAATTTTTTTGAAAAATATTTTTTCATCAGTAACAGAGCGAGCAGCTTTAAAACCAAAAATAATATCAAACAGGGAATGCCACGTACCAAAAACGCAGCCTCCCCAAAACGAACCCCACAGCACCCAGAAGTGCACACCACCAACACACACACACACACACACACACACACACACACACACGCACACGCACACGCACACACACACGACACACACACACAATCATGTACACACACACATATACACTACCAACACACACTAGCATACAAAGCAAACACACGAGGACAAAACGAACAATTAAAGGAACACAGTGGGGCACCGCCTTGGAACGGTCAGTGGCAAAAACACCACTGGGGAGCTTAAACCGGTTTATGGTGCGCACCCAACCTCACTCTTACCCCCACCATGTTCCAAAGTCACAGGACAGTGTAAATAAAAGTAATCCCTGCTAGGTGAATCTCTAACACACGCAATGGAAACAAAAGGCATGGTATGTAAAACACAAAAATGCTCGTGTATAAATATATAAAAAGCAAACCTTGAGAACAAAAAACGTATGTACTCAATGCCTTTGCAGAAGGCAGAGCACCAAGAGAAACACCCTTAAGGGCCCGACGAAACAGGCCAGAGGACAGAAATCAAAACAGTTTCGTCCCAGTGGGATTTAAAACTGCCCATCACAGAGTCCTCCCCTCTTCCGTCAGACACAATCAAAGAGGGAAGCATAGCGTCCAACTGTAAACGGGTTGAACACCAAACATGCGGTGTGTCTCAAAACAGTTGGGTCGTAACCTCTTTTAACAAAACGTTTTATAATTTTAGCAAATACAGTTGGAAAATTGCCATGACCCAAAATCTTACGAAGTTTGTAAACCACATCCCCATAAAAATCGGGTTTTGAAATACCTTCTCGCAGAAGAGTCTTTAGATTACTATTGAATTTCAAAACCAAATCAGAATTACGATAGTAAAATTTAGCAAAATATTTACGCAATTTGTAATAACGGTAGCCCTGTTGAAGAAGTTTATTTGTAATATATTGATTACGTTCATTGAAATCCTCAACATAACTACACGCTCTGGCAAACATAGGTTCTTCTTTGAAATTGTATTTATTTATCATTTTACGTTCATTGAGCACATAATTCATGTTTCTAGAATTTAATCTGCTAGATGTAGGGAGTGCCCCTTTAAATTTAGGTCGAGTTCAATTGGGGGGTCATCTAGGGTAAAAAAAAAATTAGGTCACCAGTCACTGTGCTTATACATGTAAAACTGATGCTGAACTGAGTTTGAACACAAAATGATTAATAATATATAACTTGTAACACCTTAGAATATAAGAAACAAAATAACTATAGTTAAAAAGTAATCTTGGATATTTAAAGAAAATGTTTAAAAAGGAATTGTTTAAATATTGCAACTTTCTGTTGATCCAAAATATCTGTAGAGTTTATCACTACAGTTGCTTATAAATATGTTCAACGTTACAGTTATACTGAACAATGATTGACGAGGTACGGATATTAGATTTATATACTATTGTAAATTCAAGAGATATGAAAAGCTACCTAATGAATAAAGCTTGTGTTATTGTAGAATCAACCTTTCATTATTTCATCCTACAAACTGATCGCTCCCAGTTGCCGTTGCAAAAAATAGAATTTTCAAAAATGACATACTACATTGTAATACATAAATATAAAACTAAAACCTATAATCAACAATAGAAGTTAAAAAAAAAAACTCGCTAGAAATTTGCAAAAACAAAAAAGGATTGAAAATGTTGATTTTACGGCACCGCGACACTATGTTTAGAAATTCAAAAGCGTTTGTAACACTTCATTATTTTGAAGCGTTTTATTTCAAATCTGCAGATATGCGTGACAGGAATTCATATCGGATATATTGGATCTTTTTTATACATGTAATACTATAAATCTTTGTTCTAAAATATGTTATTTTCATATAGTTGAAGAACTTGATTTTTTTTACCAAAATCTGAGCGCGAGTAGCCTTCGATTCACAAAATGGCAGTCTGATTTTATATAACAAGAACATTTTGAAATTATTTGAAACAAAAACGAATTCTTGACTGGTAAGTCAATATGCAAGAAAACAGCAAAGTTACTGAATGTTATTGATTCACGTTTTATGCTATAATGGGGAGGCTCGGAACATGAACAGTACTTGTATGTTTATTTCGGTTAACAATTACCGATATTTAGGTGTAGGAATCGACATGTTCAATAAATGCATTTACTGCTCTGAACTGAAACTCCGAATCTCTAGTATATTTGTAACATATACAAATGCACGTTTTTGTATTGTTCACCGATTCCTGCCAAATACTTGTCTATTGTCAGTATTTTGGCGAAAAACTAATGAATCTGTTTTTATCAGTCACGTTTTGAATGTAAGAATGTTGAGGCAGATGTTAAGGGGTAAACTTTTACATTATTCGCCTAAAATCACAAATTGAGTAATCCGCGTTTGAAGGTTTTGTAGAAAGTTGATATAAAATAGATAGGTTCTAGTGCTCTTTGCTTTTAAATTAATTAGCTTTTACTGGTACCAAAATTACTTCTAATACATTATATTATGTAATATACAAGCTCATACTTGAAGCCTGCAAACGGTGTAACATTCTACAGAATTACAAATCTTACGAAAAAAAAAATGAAAGATAAAACATCACATGTATAATATGTAAGAAAATCTTAAAGAATCTTCTCAGAACTCGGAGAGGATCGGATGTTTTTTGTTTTACATACAGATGTGTTTAAGAAAAATCTATTTGAAAATTAATCTTGTTAGAACCCTTATAAGTTTACAACGTCTTGTTACAAGTGTACCTATGAGGTCAAAATAGCAGCCCGCCTACCTCGTGTCGAATGATATATACTCATAACATTTAAAAACGCAACACTACATTTTGCGGTTTATTATACCCCCAAAACGAAGTTTAGGGGGGTATATAGGAGTCACCCGGTGGTTGGTCGGTCGGTCGGTTGGTCGGTCGGTCGGTCGGTCGGTCTGTTGCATTTTCCTTGTCCGGAGCATAACTTGAAAACTACTTGTTGGAATTCAATACAACTTCATACAATGATCAAGCACATTGAGAGGAAGTGCAGTGCACAAGAACTATAACTCCATCTTGACTAATTACAGAGTTATTGCCCTTTGTTAGTTTTCCTTGTCCGGAGCATAACTTGAAAACTACTGGTTGGAATTCAATACAACTTCATACAATGGTCAAGCACATTGAGAGGAAGTGCAGTGCACAAGAACTATAACTCCATCTTGACTAATTACAGAGTTATTGCCCTTTGTTGCTTTTCCTTGTCCGGAGCATAACTTGAAAACTACTTGTTGGAATTCAATACAACTTCATACAATGATCAGCACATTGAGAGGAAGTGCAGTGCACAAGAACTATAACTCCATCTTGACTAATTACAGAGTTATTGCCCTTTGTTACTTTTACTTGTCCGGAGCATTACTTGAAAACTACTGGTTGGAATTCAATACAACTTCATACAATGGTCAAGCACATTGAGAGGAAGTGCAGTGCACAAGAACTATAACTCCATCTTGACTAATTACAGAGTTATTGCCCTTTGTTACTTTTCCTTGTCCGGAGCATAACTTGAAAACTACTTGTTGGAATTCAATACAACATTATACAATGATCAAGCACATTGAGAGGAAGTGCAGTGCACAAGAACTATAACTCCATCTTGACTTATTACAGAGTTATTGCCCTTTGTTACTTTACCTTGTCCGGAGCATAACTTGAAAACTACTGGTTGGAATTCAATACAATTTCATACAATGATGAAGCACAATGAGAGGAAGTGCAGTGTACAAGAACCATAACTCTATCTTGACTCATTTCAGAGTTATTGCCCCTTTGTTACTTTTACTTGTCCGGAGCATTATTCGAAAACTATTGGTTGGAATTCAATACAACTTCATACAATGGTCAGCACAATGAGAGGAAGTGCAGTGTACAAGAACCATAACTCTATCTTGACAAATTACAGAGTTATTGCCAAGAACAATATCTCTTTTTAGTTTGTTTGCAAGGTATTCTGTTACTACGAACTTTCTCAGTTTATAAAGCAGTCTTTTGGGGGTATTAATCACATTTAGTGATAGCTCTAGTTTTTCATTGGTCAGACCAAAAGGTACATGGTATGGTTCTTTCCATGTTCAGTATGACAAGCATCATATGCTTAGTCAAACCGAAGCTCACTGGTTCAAACATGGGCCCTATTTATTGGAAACTCAAGTACATCCCCATACTGTGAATTTCACAAGAACACAGAGATAAAAGACGGTCTGAGAGTACACGTGTAAAAGAGTTAAATCCGTTTTGCATTGTGCTTTGGCCTTTCAGCGTCTAAACTTATTTTCCTATTTAAACATAAGCTCAAAAAGGGAACAAAAAGGGATCCATTTCTAAAAGCATAATAACATGCTTGAAACTTGATTTTCAAAACATCATTTATTTTAAAAGTTTATACCAATTCGTGTTTCTTTTCTAACTGAAAATTAAACAGTTCTTTATTCACATTAACGGATAATTTAATTTCAGATGAAATAATACGAGAAAATATTTAATTGCAGAGTACTGTTTTTGTCTGAAATAGCATATTGCGATAGATTTTGCACCAATGAAAGCTCATTTTCTTGTATATTTTTTCATTGAAAATTGTGCAATATTCACGAAATGTCACCTCAGTTCTTCAAAATTCATCAGATAAAATTCGCTAATTTTGATCGTTCAAATGGTGTTTTCATTATCAAACAAAGCGTTATTCAGCCAAGGTTTAACAAAACTACAAAATGAATAGACATTATGTAGAAACCGGATTTGTACGATTTTCGGCGATTTTGAAAATCCTTATTCGTTTTGGTAATGACAAACTTTACCCTGTTTAGTAAGTTTCTAATTGTGCCTTTATTCTTAACATTCTGTTTTGTTAAGCTTTACGAAGAAAAAACAACAATAGAATACAAAATGTAAATGCAAATATTTACTTTCTCGACTTTTGCATATTTGTCGTGTCATGTTACACCACAATACCATACTCTTTTTAGTTAAAATATTAGACTAAAAATGTTGCGTTTTTAAATGTACTGAGCTTAATATGACACCTTTATTACTGAATGCGGTTTGAATCTCTGTGACTATTAATGAATGCTTAAGGTTAATGAATCTCTGTGTCTTGACTTCTTAGGCAGTTGTACTCTGGCGAACATACTTCCATGTAACATGTATTTGTTTTCGATAGCCGTCTGTCTCGATAACACACATTAGCTTCCACGCTTAATTCAGGGGAAAAAATTTGGCATCTAACAAGTCTACATACACTTAGTTCCAAAAGAAAGTGTGCACTTTTTAATTGTAACTATTTTAACACCCCGTCCTTTCTCGTTTAAAAACAACCACTTAAAACGAGCGCAACTCAAAATCTAAAATGTTCGCCATATTGTACGTAAACAGATCTCATTTTGGTACCAAATATATAGGCGTTCAGAAAAGTAGTCGATTAAAATCACAGAAAACAAAGTGCACACTTTCTTTTGGAACTGAGTTTATGGTCTATCTAACATAATGTTAGCTTTCTGTTATTACAAGATCAAAATTACTACTTGCGTTTCGTAACGGAGTGTGATTAACTTGTAACCAATCAATAGAAAACATTTTGACATTGTTTGACTGTTAAAAAAAAGCTGTGAATATACGGTAACTGTTGTTGTTTTTACTAATATGGACGCAGAACAAAAGGACTTCGGTTGATTAACATTTAAATTAATGTGATTTTCCATTGTGCAGATATACGTCATTTTATTACCAACTTAGATCCAGATGTCTATTTTGAATCACAAAAGTTAATAATACTTATATTAGATATTGTAGGATTTTTTCAACAAGAGTACAAATGCATACAGTACGCAACGGTATTTATGTATATCAGTACCTTATTTTTTTTAAAATAAATTTGTATGTGTTTATCCCTCAAGACCAAATATGTCTTTTCTTTTCTAAAATCTGGAAAGATATAGTTTGCAATTATCGAATACAACAAAAATGTTCAGTAGTCAACAAGTCTGTATACACCGCTTTCAGAATGCTTTGACCATGGAATAATGGTAGACTAAAAACAATTTTAAGTTCTGATTACTGTGCAGACACCAAGAAGCCTTTGTATCGACAAAAATAAGACTTTTAGCACCAAGATCAATCCCAATTCATCTTCGTTAATCAACTGTCGGAGCACGTGATGCATTAACTGTGGTAATATTCCAACATAAAACGACAAGATTTCAATATTTTCATTAGCGAAAGAATGACAAATTGACTTGTAATGCATCTTCACATAAGTGATAATCATACACATTTTTAAAATTTCGCTATGTATTTCTGTTTTTGATTGATATCTAGAGACTGACTGGCGACAAGATCATTTCTGGTTTATCAAAAAGAATAAGGGAACGACAGAACTTCGATTTTGAATGATACTTGCGTAAATATTTTCTTTTATTAGATCACGTATCTCCTGGGTATACTCACAGTGATACGGTTTCATGACATATCTCGTCATGTTTTCTTGTATGTTGTACATCTTTTGAAATTGTTTTTTTCTATGAAAACTTTATATCTTTCACCTCACATTCCTGAAAATAAATAAGAAAGTGTCTGAAAGTCAGTTTGATTCCTCAATTCAACGGAAGTTTACACGACTTTAGTCACATTTATATTACAGGACGTCGATTAAAGTGACATGCTCATCTTACTGCACATAGTGTATTTTTGGTGACAGTTTTATAAAAGCAATTTTCGGTTGCTGTGCATTTAAATGTGTAAAGTAAATGATAATGCAGCATTAGAATTTGAAGTTGGTGCTTTAGAAATAAAAAAAATGGACAAATCAAATAATAGTTACTTCCTTCGGAGTGATCTCCCTTGTGTTGTTGAAGTTGTTGGTAGAGATTTCAGCAGTGTAGTGGAAGGGAAGCAACTCCTGCATGAAGTTGTTTTTTCTTTAAATTGACTCTCCCAGTCAAAATAAGAAATTAAAGTAATATTTGGAAAGTTATTATTTCGTACTGGTAGCAGGAAGATTTTGGTGTATTGGGTTAAAAGCTTTTATTTCCTCTACCCTTTTTATACACACCTATTCCAGCTGGATGTTTACATGAAAACAATTTGCATAATTCCACTTTAAAGGGACACACCCTATGACTGGTGTCGAACTAAATAACGTCCTAAACATAAATGATAGAATCTTTGGAAGTATTATAACTTAACCTAAATGTTTCAGCTATGCATTCCCAGTCATTATCGGTAAAATCAGCGGTTTAAAATATACTGCAGTACGGTAAAACATTCTATAGTCTATGTAGAGTTGTTGTTGTACAATTAATGGGTGGATGCGATATATTAGAGAAAGTCTCTATATTACTTAATTGTTGTGAAATGAAGCATTTTTTGCCATAGGTTCTTCTTTGAAAATGTACTTATTTATCATTTTACGTTCATTGCACACATAATCTATGTTTCGAGAATATAATCGGCTAGATTTAGTGCCCCTTAAAGGGGAAAACTTAATATAAGTTTATCGCTCAGAATTTAAAGTTGAGTAATCCAAAATACCAATTAAATGCTAACGCGTATGAAGGTTTTGTAGAAACTTGATATCAAATAGATAGGTTCTACTTGCCTTTATTTCTAAACTAATTAGATTTCGCTGGTAGCGAAGTAATCTGTCTGTAATGGTAGGTCAGACTTGAAGCCTGCAAACGGTTGTATCATTCTCGAGGATTACAAATATTTTAACGAAAAGGAAGTAAAATCATCGCTTGTTTGACACAGAACTGTGTGGGAAAATTTAAAGGAATCATCTCAGAAACATGAAGCAAGGAGTGTAGATATAGATAGTTGGCGTATTGTATTCTGCAGTAGGCGGTTCTAATGATACCCATTGGGTTACAATTTGGGTAGACTCGGTAGTTTTGTACATAGAGGAGTATATACGAAAACTCTTTTAAAAAATAATTCTGTTAGAACTCTAAGAAATTAGCAACCACGTTTTATTTTGGAAAACAGGTTTGCCTCTCTAACAAGTTTACATATTTTCCATCTTACTGAAAGCAATGCTACCTTTCTACAATTACAAGATTTAGATATTTACTTGACATTTCGAAACGGAGAGTATACTATTTGTGAACAATCTATAGTTAACTCTAGACACATGTTGTGTTTCGTTGATTAATTTTCCTGCCAGTATAAAATATTATTATGTTTAGAAGTACAGTACTGTATCTTTTTGCATACAAAAGAAACAATAACTATCTTGAAACTATACACGTGATTTTGATATATGAAAGAACTTTTCGTAAAAAGTTTATACAATAAGGAGGGCCAAACGTCGAAAGCACCCCATGACCGGGAGGCAAAGAGAAATGTTGTGAGGAGGAAACGCCCGCCTACACATCCCCAAGGAGCCGACCATGCATCTACATCAGGAAAACACTTACCTGCTTTTACTATAAAATATGTTAGTTGAAATATTGACCGTTATAGGTCAGAGATACACTTATAGTTAACTGTTTGGTGTTTACACATGTTGATATATATGACTTATTTACGTACTAAAATATCAACTCGTGAAAGACTGAAAACGCCAGAGTATTTTGTTGACCTATTTAAAACGTCATTATCCAATAAAAATGTGCCTTACAGAGTAAATATTTCGATCCTTAAATTATCCTGTACATTCTTCTTGTCATTTCATTGGCTGTTGAAATGTTACCTACTTTCGGTGAAAAACGAGCTTAACATGACTGCGTCGGAAAATGAGAAAAAATGCGTCAGTGTACAGGATTTTCCATCTTCATTTGTAACGAGATTGTTGGGCGATGTCACCTAATCGGTAACAATAATGATCATTGTACCTTTTTGGATTGAATGTTAAGCATCACTCCATGTTGGTTTAGGTACGGTTAAATCCAGTATAAAACAACATCTGATAGTTTAACGTGGTATGCCCTGTACATCCGGATTATTATTATGCACTCCATTTTCATTGTATAAACCTCGAGCTAAATTTACAAATATCAACCTAAATTAGGCATAAGCGTTACACAAGTTCAATAAATTGTTCCGCATTAGACAGGAAAGGTATACCGTATTTTACTAAACGGCCTTTGACCTCCCTAATACCTCATCAATGATAAATTAGTGAGAGATATTAATTTGCTTTATTTGTTGTCATTTGGTATTTGGATTTTTGACATGCTTTGACTGATAAAAGCAGCAAATGTGTGTCTGAAGGTGTATAGATGCAAAAAAAGAAGTTTCGGTCGATGATATTGGAATTAATACGGTTTTCTTTTGTACAAATGTACGTCATCTTACTACCAAGTTAGAACGTTATTAAGAAACGCATTTCTATTTTGAATCACACTAATAATACTTCTGTTAAATGTTGCAGGTTCTAGTAAAACGTGAATATAAATGCACACAGTATGCAAATGTTGCAATATCTCGATTTACTAATTGGTAATTTTTCTAATTTGTACCCGTATCTCTTTCAATCAGAAAAGGCAAAGTTTGCAATGATAGAATACAGAAAAAACATGTTCAGAAGCCATCCGGTCTGTATACACCGTTTTCAGAATGCTTTGACCATGAAATAATGGTTCTCTAGAAAACAATTTTAAGTTCTGTTTTCAGTACATACACCAAGAAGCCTTTGTATCCACAAACAAAATAAGACATTTAACGCCTCGATCGTCGTTAATCAACTTTCGGAGCACATGAAGAATTAGGTGTGATAAATATTCCCACCATAATCGACAAGATTTCAATATTTTCATCAGCGAAAGAATGAAAAATTGACTTGTATTGCACCTTTACGTAAGTGATAATCATACACATTTAAAATTGCGGTATGTATTTGTGTTTTCGATTGATATCTACAGACAGGCTGGCGGAAAGATAATTTCTGGTTTATGACAAAGAATTTGGGAGCGGCAGAGCTTCGATTTTTACAGTTGAATGTTATGATATTTGCGTAAATATTTTCTTTTATTGCATGGCATATCTCCTGCGCCTGTATACTTTTACAATCTGGCACAAATAGCAACTAATACAATGAAACAGGATCATGGCAAATCGTCTCTTGTATGTTATACGTCTTTAAAAATTGGTTAGTTTAAGTAGACTAAATTGTCTAAAAACCTCACATTCATGAAAATAGATAAGCAAGTGTCTGACAATTATGTAGTTTTAATGTCCTCAATTTATCGGAAGTGTGCAGGATTTTAGTCACATCGGTAATGCAGGAAGTTGATTAAAATCTTCACATATTTCAAACGAAGAAAAAAATTCTTCTTTCTCAATACAGTAAACTCCGTATATATCGACTCCGGATATAACGTAACTTCGGATAAAACGAACAGTTTTTTTGGCCCGATTTTTTCCCTTCTTTGTTTAATGTAAAAATATACGGTTATATCGTACTCCGGTTATAAGGAACTTTGGATTTAAGGAACAATATTTCCTGGCCCAATAATAAAAAATGTACTGTAAAGTGATCGTACATATCGAACTGCAAATATGTTCCGAAGAGTTAAAAAATTCTGTTGATTTTGCATTTTCTTTTGCCGTTTGCATTGTATTTTTCATAGCGCACTTGTAGTTAATATTCATTAAGGTAAATCATTACACATATGTTACCTTTTAGTTAACCAGTTAAATGAGAATACAAATATAATTGCCAAGTGCGATATTCAAGTAATAATATATTACGTAAATAATTGTGAGCGTTTCTTTAAAAGCATGCAGACGGTGTTTAATCGCAGATTGGGAAAAAACCTTGGTAAATATTTCAAGTGGCAAGTGAGCAAAACTCAGCTTTCTGCACCATAAAACATTTACATTTGTACATGTATCATGGAGAAGAAACATGAAACTTTTACATTATAAAACAAATTAACAGTTATAGATCTTTATAACTCTTCAAAAGTATGAACATCAAAAGCAACTATAAATTGATGGTTCGGAATTAATTACATTTGACTTTAAAAAGACTTGTTCGATATATATTTTAGTTCGATATATAAACATCGTATATAAGGAACTTGTTTGATATACGGATATAAAGAACTCCGGATATAAGGAACAACTTTGATAGGTCCCGATGAGTTCGTTATAAGCGGAGTTTACTGTATTTTGTCAAATCCTCTTAGATTATTCATTCAAATTTAATTACTTTATCACTTTGGTCCCCTCAACTAAGTTGATTTTCTAAGTATCACCCGGTGTAAGGAAATCGATTTTTAAAAAGGCTCTACGAGAATAATTCTCTAAAGAAGAAGTCTATGTAATGTATATTACAAATAAGTGTGAAGGTAAAGTTCTTTTGTCGCTATCTATTGAGTGTTCAGGCAAACCTGAGATTGACGACGTTCATTTTTGTTTTTGTTTTGGTTTTTCATGCAAAATTGCATACTTTCGGAATATATTTTGCAACCATCTTTTACAATTACTTGACAATATAATATTAGACTATCATTTCCCTAGTTTTGAAATTGCTTTACTTGGGCGATTTTATATGAAAAATTTACGTTTTAAAATGTATAAATGTGCCTAATTTTATTCTTGGGTATCGTTTTGGCTAGACATTTAATGTGATGTCATATATGTAGCATTGTCTGGTACGAGTTGGCTTGCTGCTAGGTAGTCGAGAATCTTACCCAGCAGATGTCTCGTGAACGTTTCTAATTTAGTTTTAACTAAGCGATACTGTGAATATTTTGTCGTCAACTATACAAGAAGGTTCAAGTATTTCCTTTATTTGTGTTGTGCGACCGGATATTCTCACGCCAATATTTTTTTCTCTCCTCTGTTATGTATTCAAACCTTCTACTACGTCTTACACTTCTGGCTGCATAGTATTAGTCACTTAATATCATTCCATGATAAAAACATCTATACAATTTCAGAACATTAAACCCACGATGCTCTTATGTAATCATAATGTCAATACTTACTAATATTGTGCCACATTAAAAATAATAAATATTATAAATGAAAGTATATCTACTTTAAAGCTGCTCGCTCTCAGTTACCGTTGAAAAAAAAATGTTTTCAAAAAATTGACATACTTATTCATAAACATGAAATTAAGAATCAAAATATAAGCAAAAATCTAGGTAGGAATTTAAAGAAATCGATTGAAAATATCGGTAACACGGCACCACTACACTATATGTTTTTATTGAAAAATCAAAAGCGTTTTGAACTTTGTAGCGTATTATTTGAAATTCAGAGGTAAACGTGACAGGAATTTATACTGAAGCCTTTTTATATGACTATATGTTCTAAAATACGATATTTACATACAGTTTGAAGAACTTTATTTTTTTACCAATATCTGAGCGCGAGCAGCTTTAAGATGACGTTGTCGTGTTTTTTTTTTCGTTTTTTATGCTTGCTTTTTATCATTTGATTTTGAGACATACAGTCATATAACTTATGACAACCAATAAAAATACCCAGTATTTAAAAGTATGATAATATTAAAGTATAATGTACAGTATGCTAGTTTTTATAAACTGAACACAGAGAAAAGACAAAACTCAATTTGATAGAGAATAGAAAAATGGAAAAAATGAGAGACAAAAGACTGTGTTCTCATGTATACATGTACATATCATACTCAGAATCATTTCATTTTGAAAAAAGAGAGAAATAAAAATGTTCATGCAAAAGACGTTTTAACCATTTTCTGTCTGTTCTTACTGTTGTATTGTTTTATGTATTTGAATTTAGGATATTTTTGTAACTATTTCATTATGATTCTTTATCCATATATAAACCTAGAAACTCACATTTTAAGTTATGATATTTTATGTTCTTGTACTCTTAAATTTAAATGATAAATAAAACAGGAAAAGTGTGGTGGTTCTTTTTTTTTAGTTTTGTTTGAAAGATATAAAGTTTTGTGAAGTAAATAATAGTATTTATTGTTTTGAGAATGATATACTTCTAGTATAAACTATAAATTTCAGTATTGAATATTGCATAAGAGCAATCTGGCACGTATCGATAAAAAGTTAGATTGTAGCGCCAGGGTTATTTCCAAATCATTCTGTTAATCATCTTCCGGAGCAAGTGATTTATTAACTATGGTAATGTTCACACCATAAAGCGACAAAATCTCAATATTTTCATTAGCGGAGGAATAACAAATTGACTTGCTGTGTGTGCACTTCCACGTTAGGCACATTTGAAATTTTATTGTGTTAGGAATCTTAAGACAGACTGGCGGAAAATATTTTGTTTATTACAACTTATTTAGAATTGGTCAAACTTTGATTCCTTTGTTGTCTTAAACATTTATGTTATCTACCGAGACAACTAAAAGAGACCTGTAATGACACGGTCAAAGAGGACCACAGACATATTTGTCTTTTAAAATTGTATATGTAATCCATTGTCTGAGTCTGAGTCCATAGGGAGAGGGGGATTTTGGACAAAAATATATCACTGCTACAACTTATTATTAGTCTCATGTAAGTAAAGTTCTCAGTTTCCAACTATCTCGTCTCGTCTTCTTTGTGTGTCTGTTTCTGGTGCATCGGAAAATTCAATACTTTTTGGTTAACTGTCCCAGAGCGCGTATACTTTTAAGACATTTTACTTTTCAAGTAGAATTATACCACGGTGGGGAATCACGTGATCAAAATAATCTCTAAACAAAAGTAAATCTATGAAAATGTTAAAAAATAATGAAAGTTGTTTAGCTTTAAATATGAAATGTAGCCTATCTTATTGCGACATTACTGTATTCTAGAACTACATAAGTCTCAATCATAGTCTCCTTCCGATTGTAATAAACACTTCAGTACACTAAACTAATTTATTTTTTAAGTGTTCAGCACAATCAGAAGGTGATTGTTTTAGAGACCTGAGTAGTTCTAGAATACGTTAATGCTGTCATAAGATAGGCTACTTTTATAATCACAGCTGAGCACTTTCATTATTTTATAACATTTTTCGTGCTATTTACTTTTTTTAGAGATTTTTGATCGACCCCACGTGTACGGCATCAAATGAAAACTTCAGCAACCGGAGAACAATCTTAGACAATAAAAACATAAATACGTCAAGTGTGCCAGGTACATATATATCTCCGTTTCTGGCAGGAAATTTTATTTTAAAGGGACATACCCTATAAGTAATGTCAACTAAATAACCTCCAAAACATTAATAATATAATCTTTAGAAGTATTTATTTTATAACTCGACCTAAAAGGTTCAGCTATGCAGTCCAAGTCATTATCGATATAGTCAGCGGTTTAAAATATACTACAGTACCGTAAATCATTCAATAATCTATGTAGAGTTGTACAATAAATGGGTGGATGCGGTCTATTACAAAGGCCTTCTATATTGATTATTGGTGGTAAAATGAGGCATAAGTCACCATGGGTTCTTTTTTGAAATTGTATTTATTTATCATTTTACGTTCATTGAACACGTCATCAATGTTTCGACAATATGATCTGCCTGATATAGGGAGTGCCCCTTTAACTTAATGAATTAAATGAATGATTCCTATAAAACGTTTCTGTAAAATACTAAAAACGTAAACTACTCTTGATACCTACTCAGATCGCCAGGGTACTCTTGGAATCAAGGCGTAAAGTGCCAAGAAATCCAAGAATTAGAATAGTTTGTTCAGTATCACGAAAATTAATGGTTCATAAAACTTTGTCATTGCGATTGTAGCATCGATCATCTCCACAAACAGATCGTTTTTAGTATTCTGAAGTTTATTGCCTTAAAGCTGCCGAAACTTCAACAAATTCGTACTCTCGTCTCTTCAGTCATCCCTTCACCTGGTGACATCATATACGATCATACCCTATTGGCAAAGGCTAAAAGACAGATTGCTGAAGGTGTCTCGGTACTCTACGGCAATTACCCATGCATCATCGCAATTTAGCCAAAATTTCTATTTCCTACCTTTTGATTTTGATACTTTACTTTGTCATTACAACACCTGTCTATATTGGACATGCCATAATCTCTTAAAGTGATATTACCGTTCAAAGTGACCATCAAAATTTTAAATAAAACATTAATCAGTGATTTATACTCCTAGAATTTTAACATTGCCATAGTTTTAACCCAAAAATAACGATCTGTATAACAGATTCATTCACATTGAATATATAAGAAATCTGTAAAAATTCTTTTTCGACTATCCTAGTCAAAAATAAAAATTCCACCCTTTCGGTTATGACCTGATTGTATATCTTAATTTGTATTTGTCAATAACAGAAATAACTTGGTAAAACTTATTTCTTATATGTTTTTAAAGCATCCACTGTGTTTTGAGCATCATTCTTAACTATAAACTGATGTGACCATTTTGAAGGGTAATATAACTTTAAGGAATAGATCTACGGGAACTATAGCCCTTGAACTGACCAAAATGGTACCGATTTCTTCTCTACCAACAGTTTGTACAATTTTTAGAAAACATAGTCTAGATGTTTAATGGCATGTTTTATATATTACCTGTTTATATGGGTTTGCCAGCATTAACTCTAAACCATAGTTGAATTGCAATTACAACCTGATTTACCACAGATGTGACGGCAGTATTTTGTGAGAGTTAAACACGCTTGTTTCCTAAATATATATACTAAAATGACTTTTAAATAGCTATAAATAATACAACAGCTTGTAACAGCTGAAGACATCGGCTATGGAAAGCCGAGACTAGCTAGGGCTTTCTGGTTGATATTCAGCCGAGTTTGTGCCGTCATGGCAGTTGCATAATAAAATATAACAGGGCCTACACCAGCTTATTTGTCGGAAGTAAACACCTATACGAGTACATCTCGCAAGATTGCCCACGTGATGTTAAGTTGTAACCTTTCTTTAAACTGGAACTTTTGGCAGGTCATTGTTTTTTACGCATTTTACTTTCAACTTTTGAAATATTCGAAATATGTCAAATTTGATTTAAACAGGAAAGATATACAATTTGAAAGCACAAAACATGCAGTACTTACTTTCCAATTATACTGGCTCAAGGTCATCAGTGTCTTATATGGGAATCATTGTTTATCCTGCCCCTCTTCATATCTTCAAAACTGCTGAAAGGGTTTTTATGAAACTAGAATCAAATAATAAATTTGTCAAAGTGATATGCAGAACACGTTCACAGGTTATTGTCCCACCTTGGAGTCTACGGTCATATGACAATTCACAGGTTATTGTCCCACCTTGGAGTCTAAGGTCATATGACAATATCTTTTAAACTCCTCGAGGTTTTTTCATTAGACAATTATCGTTCAGGGAGCAATTTAGCCATGATGCCATACCTCACATACCATTTGAAAGATTATCATAAATCTTTTGTCAACTGTTCGTCTTCGAAGAAAACTCCCTGACAAGGTAAATTAAGGGGTCAGATATATTTAGTTACATTGTATCTTTATTTAGAGATCTATTTTTGTAGCATCGCTCTCAAATGTTTTGCACAAGTGAATGATCGTTGTACCATTTAGTGGCTGTTTGAATCTAAAACAAACCATATCCCTGCCGAAAAGTCTGAAATCTAAAATGAGTTCAAGTCGCAAGAATGTGAAAGTTCTAGTCAAAGAAACTGTTAAGTTAAGCTATAATTCACTGAACGAACAAGAAACAGCCTTTAATATTTTTGAACATAATGTATGTAGCATGTGTTTTAAATACAGCTTGGCGTGACGCTGCAACAATTGACATAGTTTACTTTGACATAACGATGTATGTCTTACCAATACATGAATTTAATGCATTTCTTGTCATACTTTATCCGATGATATTGCTTAATAGATTTTCTAGAAAACTCTTGAACAACCCTCGTGTATGATGTGCGACATATGTTACCTTACAAATGATTAAGAAGTTGTACCAAGTCACATTTACAAATCGATGTAAAGCTACTCTCAATATTTTTTTTATTTTATGCTTAAAGTACGTTTATTTTCATGTTGCTGATCGAATTTAACTGACCTACGTCTGTGTGCGTTTGTGCATACTATCAGCATCAGGCTCTCAGAGAATAAACAATATATTTACATAAGGAAATACTAGGGTTATTAAAAATACAAATAGAAAAGAATAATATTATCTTAAAAGTAAATATTCTTTGATGTATGAATGATCACAAATATTTGTATGCCCCTAAGTAATGCTAATATCTAGATGGTACGAGAGAACTTTTTTTCTCTCAATAGCTTTATGACTGTAGGCGCTTATCCATTTTTTTTCAAAGACCTTCTTCATTACGAAGTAATTGATCTTCTAAGAAGTCTTTGCTCAGACAGGAACGATTTGTTCTGGGTTACTGATAGTATAATAGAGATCGTGTCTGTAGGGAATATCAGGATATCTCGCCAACAATGTACGAAAAGCCAGCCGTTGCATATTGTACGTTTGTATAACATATTTCAAAAACAATGAAAAGACAAGCTGCTCGCTCTCAGTTACTGATGAAAAAAATATTTTTCAAAAAAATTGAAATTCTTAATCATAAATATAAAACTAAAAGCTAGAATAAAAATATAAGTACAAATCTAGGTCGGAATTCGCAGAAATCGATTGATAAGGTCGGTTAAACGGCACCGCTACGCTATATGTTTATATTGAAATTTCAAAAGCGTTTGTAACGCTTTTGAATTTGGTAGCGTATTTTTCGAAATTTAGAGATGTACGTGACATGAATTTATACCGGAGCCTTTTTATATCACCATATATTCTAAAATACGTTATTTACATTCAGTTTGAAGAACTTTATTTTTTTCACCAAAATCTGAGAGCGAGCAGCTTTAAAGACGATAATGGAAATTAATTATCATCCGTTAATAAAAGAATCACATACATAATTAAATGTCTGCCTCAGTAGTCGAATGGTTAGAGTTGCTTAACCACTGTTACATGTACCTCTCGTATATCCACGATAATTGGATCGAGCCATGTTATAGGCTTGTCTCTATTTAAAGTTGAAAGTTTCTTTCGGAGGATAGGAATCTATTACTGGTTCTTCCCAGAAAAGATGGATAGATGAACTGTCCACGTGTTAAAATAACCAAAACACGCTTAGGACGGCCGGAAAAATCTTACAACAACAACAACAATACAGAATTAACTTCTTCTTGCAGCCGACTTAGCAAAATAGTTACAGTCAAAAACATTGCAGATACTCAAGTTACTCGAAATGTGCTTAAAAAGATGATGAGAGCCAACAGGTTTGAACCAAAAACTTAGCTATCATTCGCGTTTAATTTTTAACCCGTCATACAATGACTTGTAAATCAAATGTGACATGTTGTATATGCAATGTTTTGAATAAAATATTGTTCAAACCAATAACTCTAAAAAGTAGTTAATTTACAAAGCTGATTATACTAGTTTTGATATGGTGACTTAACGATTATCCAAAAGAAAATATAACAGAACTTACAAGTGAAAGTTTCATAACATTTTAATACTGCAGAGTCATAAATAACATGTTTATTATCCCGTAAGATCTTCATTAAAGAGACAAGATTCGAGTGAATATTAAATCCATATTTTCCTGTAAGTACCAGCTACTAGTCAAATAACCATTGGTGATGTGTGGTTTTCTGTAACCGCTGTATAGAATGCAAGATCGAAAGCGACTTAAGGGTGAAAGTATTTATTCAAATATCTATCTGTCAAAATGTGAAAGAAAGGCAAACCAAACGTTTACTCGTTCGCATTTCATTTAGTTTTTTATAACCAGGAAGCAACATTTATAATTACGGTTTTATTTACAGTATAACCCATAATTATTGGATCCTAGAAATAAAATGTTCTACGAATCAACTGCAGAGCGGCATCCTATACTCTGTCAAATTGCAAGTGTCACAGTTAATTTTCCAAATGATAGTGATAAATTCACCAAGGAGATCTCGTACGTCGGCAAGACGACGACTTCTGGATGTTTTCGTTAATAAAAGGATGGCAGATTGTCTTAGTAGAAACACTTAACTAGGGATGAGGCATCATTATATTGTCTTCAGGAAAAATTCTCTCTACGGCGTGACAGGGTATGGTCAATCAGTCGGGGGAAATATTTAGAGGTATGTACCATAGTCTTGTACTGAAAATTGGAATATACATGTAATTGTTTTTTTTCTCAAAATCAAGATTCAGTAGGGGTTATAACTTAATAAGAAATTTGACTTTCTTACACACTTTCAATTACTGAACATTGGATTTTTCTTCATACGCTATTGATGAGGGCACAATAGCTTTACGATAACTTAACGGTCTTAACAGTAATTAATTGACTTCTAAAATAGACTAATTTACAATTGCCTAGTGTATATTAGTTATTTGGATGTGTTTAAAAACTTTCCTGTGTTTTGTTGAAATTGATTATTTAACAGCATGTCTGTTTGACTTTGTTACCGAAAGGTACCTGTACATGTGTGTTGTTGAGTAGATTGCAACTATAACATAAAATGATAACAGGTTAGCTGTAAACTGGTTATGCATATAACATATCTCTGTTCTATAGGGGGGATGTAAATGTTGATACAGCCTTTCGTTCTATTATTTGCTCGTTTTCACAGTTTCTTGTGTTTCTCGATGTGCAGTTGTTGGCTTATTTCGTGATTGTTTAAAATCACATGCACCGTAGAAGGAGAAAGTGTAATTAAATGGGAAAAATTAGTACACACTAACCTTATATATCAAGATAGCTATATATAACGAGACTTCTTACTCGAAGTAAATGTTTCAGCTGTCATTAAAGACATCAAAACGTGTGTTGCTAGTTTGATAACCGGATTATTCTGAGACATATTTTTTTCTCTGTCATCATCGTCTAATATACCTTAGGGAACGTTCTTTATCTTAGAGAGCACTATGTTAACATATTGTCGTGAATCATTTAAAACCGCGATTCTTGAGACAAGCATATTGTGTTGTTTTTTTTCATCTGATTTTCCATGGAAGGTTCACAGGGAAAATCCGCTTTAATTGATGTAAAATGTATTGATCATTATCATATGTAAGGGTTAAAAGAAACTTATACCATGTGTCGTAAACGATAAAAGAAACGGCATACATTAAAGCTACTTGCTCTCAGTTGCCGTTGAAAAAATAAAATGTTCAACAATGATCATTGAAAATCTAGGTAGGAAATTGCAAAAAAACGATTGAAAATGATGGTTTTACGGAACCGCTACACTATATGTTTTTATCATATAAATATTCTGTTAAAATACAGCCTTTATTCAGCCATCAAATACGGCCTGACAGAAAATAATCCGTATTGTATGTACGTGCAATACGCACAGTGCCATCATTATTCGTAAGAGTGCCTTCAATTGGCCATAAAACCAACATGACGTTGATAACGTCGCTTTTAAATGGTCATTAGTTTTTGTTTGTATGGTTAACGCACGTTTTTTTTGTGTCATCTGCAGAATCCCAGGAATGGTTGGTGCCCGAGCCCGTTAGGGGGAAGGCACAAACATATCCTCAGGGTTTCTGCAGGTGTTATAACACGAAAAAACGGGTGTTAGCGCTATTCTAGCATAAAAAGCATAAAACATGAAACGCTCTTACTGCATGGTACGACGTTCAATAATGCGCCGGACAATAATTATGACGTCACGAGCCGTTTTTAAGCCCGGCACTGTTGACGCAGTACATGATGTAAGACTTGGGAGGCACATGCATTGTATACAGTGGCCCTGTACTGCGCTTAAATGAAAACGGGGTGTGAATCTCCCCCTTAACACATGGGAAAAACACCACATTTTATGCTAAAATATTCCATAACGTCAATAAAATAACGTTTTTCCGGATCGATTCTCGTCAAGATTGGATCATACTCGTGCTACGCACTCGTGAAATCCGACGCACGACTCGAGCAAATCCGGCATCCTGGATCACGTTACTATGCTAATAACCCATGTATATACTGGAATTTCAAAAGCGTTTGCAACGCTTTATTATTTGGTAGCGTATTATTTCAAATCTTGAATTATACTGTACAGGAATTTATACTGGAACCTTTTTATATGACTTTATGTTATAAAACATGTTATTTTCATACAGTTTGAAGAAATTATTTTTTTCACCAAAACCAGAGAGCGAGCAGCTTCAAGGACAAACATTAAATTTTATCGTTAGAACGAATGAAATATTCTTTGTCAAGATTGTTTTTTTCTACGTACACTTCGTTTGGCAAGATCGTACTAATAATAGTCATCACTATATAAAACAAATACATGTTTATGTTCTGTACATTAACAATAGGAAACTACATTTTGTTTAATTCTAACAAAAACTACATGTTGATTTTTTTCACAGAAAATCTATTTCATCTAATTCCAGATCCTATGAATATCATAACTGAATTGTTTCTTTAATTGTAATATCTATATCATATCGGGTAAATCTGTATGAAATTTCAATTACTTCGGCATGTGTATTTTGAAAAACAATGCGAGACAAAAGGTAAAGGTCTCAATAACGCAACATATGTTCCTGACGACTAAATCGTTCAAGGCCATGTCATTGTATTCTCCTGCTTGAAACACGATACTAGGAATTTATTTTCTTTCGGGCCATATTCCAGTATCATCTTTAGTCATATTTTAAGGTTTTCTTAGAAATTTAAACGTTTTAACAGAACTTTAGTAGTATACCAGATACTATGAAAGACAGTGTTTTAATGGAATCAATGTTATATGTATTAAGGGTAAAGTAATTTAACATGCAAAGTCACAGCTGTTGATCTTAGTGCCTGTCTATGTCAGAAATAATGCCTGATTGTGCACGGCGTCGCGCGCTCCCCCTCCACCAATAATGTTGGAAAGACGTGCCCATGAACTACATTGTGTTTCACAATAAAGTCCTTATGTGTATTACATGTACGGATTCTAACACTACGGAACATGTTTCCCATATTGGCAAAGAAGGATTTGATCGTGATATACCTGCCAAGTATATCACTCTAGGCGTCCGGAACTTTTTTTTACTGCTGAAATTCCCTCCCGCGTAATTTTCACACAATATCTTTGAGTGTGCAGGCGCTAATACGCTTGGATTTGTATTATTGTAAATGAATTCACGTGATGTAAATCAAATCATAGTGAAATTTTCTACAATTCTGGTATCGTCAGCAATATCAGCAACAACAAAAATAGGATGAATAGCGTTTTATTTGAGGAGTGAAAAAGAACAGCGAACATTAATTGAATTGCAAGAAATGCACGGAATACTTTTTTTGTTTAAATAAACCGTGTTAGAATGGAAAAAGATTTTACTTTTGAGTGCTATACCGGTTAGTATATCACTGTGTGACGTTAAGATGTTACGTAATTTATCACTTAGGCCTTCGGCCTTCGTAATTAGATTACTACGCATCTACACTCCACACAGTGATATACTAACCGGTATATCACTCAAATGTGAAATCTTTTTCCAAAACATAACGCAGCGGATTCAGATTTTTAACGCGGGATACCAGGAAATGGCACAATTCATCGTGAAGGATATTGCTGACCTATTGTGGGTGTAGGTGTTACGCATAAGTTTTCTTGACCATAGATCTCGTCTTTCCGGCCTTAGAGAGAATAAATGATGCTAGGGCAGAAAAGTTCATATTTAGAACATAATTTATGTGTATTTTATAAGGCTTTGAAGCTGCTCGTTAAGTTCCCGGGTGAATTTCTTCTTTTCGAAACTGATAAACTGTTGTTGTTGTTTTTTGTTTTTTTGTTTTTCTCCATTTTTCAAAGCCTTGTTGCTTTTCTGATTTTAAGTTCTCTGACTCGGCGATCCGCATATTAAACGTAATCCATGCAAATGTTATTGAAATCAAACGAATATTATGATATCAGTAATGAAGTTTTATTATAGGCAATTTGTTAGAACCTCGGTGTTGCAAGAAAGCGTCACAAAATGTGTAAAAGCAGTGTTAGACTGACAATTGGCATGCATACGTCAAACAAGGAAACAATAAATTGTGGGGAACAGACAATTACGTTCTTTACTTCCACGTTTGGTCAATACTTTTTTATTGTAAGACTGCGCCAGTCTTGGGTGTCTATAGCAACGAACACATGTATTGACACGTATAGGTAAAATAATGTAGATTTGAGTGCAGTTTGGTGGCTTTTTTGTTTGTTATTTTTATATTTTCTGAAATTGAGAGATACGAGGCTTGCGGATTAATGATATTGTTTGTTTGTGGTTAAACCTTGTTCAGTACCAAAACCTTCAAAGCTTAGCAAAATCAGTACTTGAAAGAATACTTATTGGATAATTATTTGCACGCATATAATTTTTTTCTTGCTGTAGTTTGAAGAAAGATTTGAAGCTCATCAAGTCTTTCTCGCTTCAAAGTTATTTGGAGAAACATCAACGGCGTCTTACAAAGAGTTCCGGTTGTGGCATCCCAACAACCTTTACCTACGTATGTCACAAACTGATCCTACAGTCTTACATGGTTAGAATAACATAAACTCTAATGTTCTAAGCCCATGCAGACAGAAATAAATTGAAAAAGAATCTATTTAGTAAATAATACAGTCAATTAGAGGCTATTACGATTCATTCTCTTTTGATTCTTAAAATAGCATGAAAGCGAGATAGACTCGAGGGGTCTCATCGCTCATAGCAAAATCTGAAATTTGGTAATGTCCCTTTTACAGCTATTATTTTGTAAATCACGTAAACTCTTCTGTGGGTTATATACGTCGTCTTTTAATGTGTTTACAAGGATATGTAGAGCCAGGGTAAGATCAAGAAATATTTTGATTAAAGCACAAACGTCTCACACAAATTACGCTGTTGATATTGATAAATATATTTTGAAAAGCCATATGTATATTATTACATACTGAAGCTGTTTGTTTTATTTCGGCTTTTGAATTATGTAGTGAAAATAAAACAATATTTCGACGAAGATTCGGACCTGTTAGCTAATACATTGTTCAAACCTGAGTAACAAATCGCTACACTATTTCGTTAAAGGGACATTCCCTATAACTGATATCGAACTAAACTCCCTTTGGAAGTATTATAACTTAACCTTAAAGTTTCAGCTATGCATTCCCAGTCATTATCGATAAAATCAGCGGTTCAAAATAAACTGAAGTACCGAAAACCATTCAATAATCTATGTAGAGTTGTTGTTGTACAATAAATGGGTGGATGTGATTTATTACAGAAAGCCTCTATATTGATTAATTATGGTAAAATGAGGCATTTTTCGCCAAAGGTTCTTTGAAATTGTATTTATTTATCATTTTACGTTCATTGATCACATAATCTATGTTTCGAGAATATAATCTGCTATATCAAAGGAGTGCCCCTTTAAAGCTGCTCGCTCTCAGTTACTGATGAAAAAAATATTTTTCAAAAAAATTGAAATTCTTAATCATAAATATAAAACTAAAGGCTAGAATAAAAATATAAGTAAAAGCGTTTGCAACGCTTTTGAATTTGGTAGCGTATTTTTCGAAATTTAGAGATGTACGTGACATGAATTTATACTGGAGCCTTTTTATATCACCATATGTTCTAAAATACGTTATTTACATTCAGTTTGAAGAACTTTATTTTTTTCACCAAAATCTGAGAGCGAGCAGCTTTAAAGGCATTCTATTATTAACGCCAGTACTAAATTTCCGCAATATTGTTATTAATACGTTGTCTTACACTTGAGTTAACATCGAGGAAGAAGCAACATCTGGTTTTATTTAAATTTCACATATAATGAAATCCTGAAAATCAAATTCCCTAGAAAGACAAGCGCATAGCGGCATCTTTGTCAAATTGCAAATGCCAGCGTTAATTTTCCAAATGATAGTGATAAATTCACCAAGGAGATCTCGCACGTCGGCAAGACGACAATTCAATGTTTTCATTAATAGTTGGGATGATAGATTGTCACAGCAGAAACACTTAACAAGGGATGGGGCATCATTATATTGTCTTCAAGAAAAAATTCTTTCTTTTTTTTCTTGACTTCTCTGTGACAGACGAAAGCCAATAAGAGGAGAAAGTACAGAGATATGTGTCTACAATGAATACTACTGTGACGTGTACAACAATAGACATAATGAACCTGTAAATTTTAAATTACTAGAATTTACTTTTAAAAGTAATTTAATATTTGTTCACAATAGTGATTCTAATAATTTTCATTTCGTCATTGAGGACCTGCTAATATTCAGCAATATTGTTATAATATTTTTACGATAAAGATTCTAAGAACTAAATTATAAAGCATTACTGCTGACCCTAAGATGTATATCTCAATTGTGATTGAGAAGTTTTGAAACCAGATATCGTTTGGTTTGCTAGTGTGTTTTTTTTTTCGGACTTCACGTCCATCAACAGTATTTAATTTGATTATCTTACCCATTGTTCCATGAAAGGAAAAGTAGTAAACTTCTAAGAAAAGGGTCGAGTAGGTAGCAAGACTAGCACGAGGTAATAGGTTTGGTTATTTCAAGATGAACTTAAGCTTTGTTGTGATCTGTTTATGGCAAGTGTTACACCATATCACCACGTCTCAAGGATAACCAAGTATGTATACTCATTGTAAAGTGAACAAATGCGCTACCTAAAAGTTATCTAAACTAGATGCTCACGAGCAACATGTCGAGCCCGCCATATGTCAAAAGGGCTAACTCCTTACCAAGTAGAGATGGGTCAAAATACACCTAAATATTGGATGTAACATGCATGTTGTACCACAGAAAAGTGGTCTCGATTTTTCTCTACTGCCACTAATAAAAAAGTTACAATATAAGCTATTTATAGTAACAACAAAGGGAAGTAATTCTAAAAGCAAAGGGTAGCCCATGGTGGTGAACAGTTGTACAAAGTAACATCAAAATCCCTCCATGCATGAAGAAGAAATGCTCCAGACAAAGATATTCTTGACTTTGAACTTTAACCTCTAAGTGTGACCTTGACCTTAGACCTAGGGACCTGGTTCTTGCGCATGACACTCCGTCTCATGATGGTGAAAATTTGTGCCAAGTTGAATTAAAATCCCTCCATGCATGAAAAAGGTATGGTCCGGACAAAATCGGACACACGGACGTACGCACATACACCGAACCGCCAAAAGTGACAACTATATCGAGCTCACCGCAAGCGGGCTCGACAAAAATCATGTTTACTTGGTGTTTTTATCTGGCTTTAGAAATGTTCTTAGTATAATAGTATGTATTTGATTTAAAGGGACATACCCTATAACTGATGTCGAACTAAATAACCTCCAAAACATAGATAATAAAATGTTTTGAAGTATTAAAACTTAACCTAAAAGTTTCAGCTATGCATTCTGTCATTACCGATTAAATCAGCGGTTTTAGATATAATGCAGTACCGTAAACCATTCAATAATCTATGTAGAGTTGTTGTACAATATGTGGGTGAATGCGATTTATTACAGATGACCTCTATATTAATTAGTTGTGATAAAATGAGGCATTTTTTGCCATAAGGTCCTCGTCGAAATTGTATTCATTTATCATTTTACGTTCATTGAATATATAATCTATATTTCGAGAATATAATCTGCTAGAAGAAGGGAGTGCCTCTTTAAGTCTGTTTCACCTTTTAAATTAATTTAAGCTTCGATTTACTGAAGTGCATCTTGTATTTAAAGCTGCTCGCTCTCAGATTTTGGTTAAAAAATAAAGTCCTTCAAACTGTATGTAAATAACGTATTTTAGAATATATGGTCATATAAAAAGGCGTCAGTATAAATTCATGTCACGTATATCTCTAAATTCTAAAAAAATACGCTACCAAATTGAAATGTCAATATGAACATATAGTGTAGCGGTGCCGTGTAACCGACCTTTAAACCGATTTCTGCAAATTTCTACCTAGATTTTTGCTTATTATTTCATTCTAGTCTTTAGTTTTATATTTATGAATAAGAGTATCAATTTTTTTGAAAAATAGTTTTTTCAACGGTAACTGAGAGCAAGCAGCTTTAAGGCTTGGTTTAAGGGAATTAGACAGACGAATAGATTTATTTCAGTGTAAAATGTACATCACAGGGTTAAGACATCATTACATGCACCAATAAAACAATAAACATGTATAAATAAAGAAACCATGTTACTAGCACCATAATCTAATAATAAGACAAATAAGAGAAACAAATCTCTTAGTTACATTAAAACAATGATGGTATTGACATATAGAACAATGAAATGAATTATCACAGTAATAAACATTATAAATATCAATTCTTAAAGTGACATTATGCGCATCTTATTGCACATAGTGTATTTTTGGTGAAAGTTTTATAAAAGCAATTTCCGGTTGCTGTGCATTTAAATGTGTTAAATTAATGATAATGCCGCATTAGTATTTGAAGTTGGTGCTTGAGAAATAAAAGAAAATCGGACTGATAGAATAATAATTCCTTTTTCGCACTGATCTCCCTTGTTTTGTTGTTGTTGGTAAAGATTTCGGCAGTGGAAGGGAAGCAACTCCTGCATGCAGTGGTTTTTTTAAAGACTGCCCCAGTCAAAATAGGAAAAGTTATATTTTGAAAGTTGTTATATCGTACTGGTAGTAGGAAGAGTTTGGAATGTTGGGTTAAAAGGGACATACCCTATAACTGATGTCGATAAAATCAGCTGTTTAAAAAATACTGCAGTACCGTAAATCATTCAATAATCTATGTAGAGTTGTTGTTGTTGTACAATTAATAGATGTATGCGATTTATTACAGAAAGCCTCTATATTGATTAATTGTGTAAAATGAGGCATTTTTCGCCATAGGTTCTTGGTAATTGATTTTATTTATCATTTTACGTTCATTGAACACATAAACTATGTTTCGAGAATATAATCTGCTAGATGTAGGGAGTGCCTCTTTAAAGCTATTATTTTCTCTATCCGTTTTTACACACACCTATTTCAGCTGGATTTTTACTTGAAAAAATGCGCATAATTCCACTTTAAAATCTACGATTGACTAGACGCCTTTGACCTTGGGAACAATATCGCACCGATTTTCACTATTTGGATATAATACTGCCGCCCATAGGAATTACGTTCCAAAAGGTTTTAAGAATGCTATTTACATTGTCTTCTACATTATCTTAGGGCAAGACGTCTGGTTGTCTTTTGCAGTGTTCATAGTTGCATGTGATTACTGCGTTAGCGGTATCTACAAATAGAAACTTCATTTTAGTGCGAAATGATATATCTATATTCGTCTTTGGTATCCTATCCTAGACGAGTAATAAATAAACGACCAATTTTGATAATATCTAATACAAACAATATTATACTGTGCATGGAATCTTTTTTCGTTTGCTTTTTTTTTAAACCTGAGTTGTTGTTTTTTCAGATTGAAAATCAATGAATTTAGTGCCTCAGTGTCTCTGAAATGATCATGAGTTTGTTTAGTCTGTGCTTGGTTTTGTTCTTGAAAAGTAGTTCATTGAATTTCAATGTTTGGTAATAAAATTATTTGATATCATCTTTATTTTTAAGTCTTGAAAATATGAAAATACAATTTGTGGGATGCGTTTTCAGAGCAATAAATGATGGTAAATAGAATTTTTAAATGTTTAAAGCAGTTTTAACTTGGAAAATCTTTGTGAATATCAGCCATTAATCGGTCATAAATTCCAACCGTTTGCACATTCATGATAATAAAACCCACTACAAGGCATCCGCAGAATGGATTAGAGACAAAGTAAAGTAGAATTTCAGTGTAAAATTGTTTTTATATTCCTAATGTTTTAGAGATAACACATTGCTTTACCCGTCGAGAGCACATTTTGGCAATAGCTTTTCTGAACCTGAAAAAAAATCCAGCGACGGTTCAGTATATAAAAATCAATTCCTAACACCATTTCATGTGAGTGCTTTTGCATGACAAATAGAACTCATTTAAAGATATGACAATCCAAATGGTAAAGTGGAGACATAGGTGCAGTATCCGCGGCGCATATATAAACCCATTTTAATTAGGAACAAAGACAAGATAATATTTAGATTTTGCTTGCTTTACAAGTAAATGTATTGATCTTGCGTTTTCAGCTTTTCGTGACTGGTTTTATACTTGTAGTACGTAAATAGTTCATATCAATCAACACAATATGTTGTTACAATGTCACTCCAAGCTAATGTTTATTATGAGTGTAGAGTATTTATACTTTTTCGACTAGTGAATAATGGTCAATGGTTCGAGTAACATATTTGATAAGATATACAAAACTTTGTTTTCTAGATGCAAATGTCACGGTACCTACTCGATCACAACTGGGAAGAAAATGTGTAAGCGGCGTCGTGAAAGCGTTTGACTGTCATGTAAGCTTTGTAAGCGAATGATTGTGAGTTTGAACCTCGATCAGTGTGCAAATTTCTTTCACAAAGTGACAGGAATTTTTGCAGTGAAATCTAGCTACCCATCTCGATCGCGCCGACCATCGTTTTTAAAGATAGTTCTTGTTACTAGTGTTGTCGAGTTTAGCCACTAGTGTTACATTGTTTTATAGTATATCTTTTTTACCGGAAACTATAAACGAGCAGCTTTTTTACAAACTATTTTTCAATATAATCATTGAACCGGAACATGCTGGTAATATTGTTAGGAAGACATAAACTCTCTAGCTAAGTAGTCTATGAAGTTTAAGTCAGTGGTTCCTGAGAAATAGCCATAACAATAATGCAATAAAGTACCATATTTAATATATGTAAAAATGAACGGGTCATAATTCAGTGCGAAAACGCTCCGAATTGAAGCATGCTTGCAATATGGTTAAAGATTTGTTGAATTCCAGCTGTGGTTTTGCTGACATGTTGTACTGTATATGATGAAGCAGTAATCAAAGCGCAAATCAATGAACTAGAATCATGCTTATAATATGCGTTTTTCTTTGAGATAGTGAAGTGTCTATGAAGTTTCACTGAGAAACAGACCGGACAACAATTTACTAAAGTGCTAAATCACTATATGTACATTATATAATGAACGTGCAGTAATTCCGTGTTAAGAACAATATCGAAACGAAACCTTGCTTCAATATACGCATCACATCTTGATAAGAGAGTTTCGCATAAATATTTGCTGAATTCCAGCCTTTGGTTGCTGAGAAATAGAAAGGTAGAGAGGGCAATAACTCCGCGAAAGAAATACACCGTCGAAGAATAGGACTGACGGACGTACGGATAACAAACCAGTAACCCTAGCGGGGTCTTATTAATTGCTTTGTATGATCTACAGGAAAATATAAAACAAAAAAATCAATTTGCTATCTCAGGCCTTAGTAAGAACCCCGTAAATTTTACATCGTATTTTTAATCAGTACGAACAGTCAGTAAATTTTACAAATTGTATTTCAATCACATTTCACACTGATCGATGAACCTGGTTTTTTAACGAAAATCTGTGAGCGGGCAGCTTTAAAATGAAAAAAATGACAGATTTTACACAAGCGCGATTTCTATAAAGAATACTCGTGTGATATTTCATTGTACAGTGAAAATATGATATGCAGATGCTAATGAAATTCCACATAATTATAATGCTACGCTATTACGCCAGAATGTTAACATTTTTGTATTTAATTAAATTAATAACAACAATATGCATATTTCAAAGGGTTCCTAGAGCTGCAAATCGTTTAATATAATCATAAACAAACGGCTATACAATATTTCTGATACATTATAAATGTATGAAATCAAACAGACTGAGCGTATTTTGATAGCCTGCTTAAGACCTAAAATCCATATTTTTAGCACAATTATACACATATGGTTCGGAAAAAACTGTAAAAATATTTAACTGACAAACGCATTATTTACAGGGAACATGTGTTATCAACAAATAACACATCGATATCCTTTTGCGTACCAGAATAGCATGCGTTGTCATTTTAATATGGGTAACATACGGTGGACATGTTCATGGATAATGGCTTTGTGGTCTGCTTCATGTTTTCATCGTAGTTCTTTCAGTTATATCTTGGTTGTATTTCAGCTCACCTGAGCATATTTGTTTGAATTACGAAACTGTTACACTCACCGCTCATTCACAGCATCTCATCCGAAGCATCATACGGATTTTATGGACACTCTTTGAATGGTCCTCCACTACACTACACTACAACATAATTCTAAGGGCTATGGAAACCAACATTTTGTATGTTTATCTATCATTATATTAAACTTAAAAGGGGAGTCAGTGTGCACATGTGTTGTTGTAGAGCGTCGGGCATCGAACAAAGAGATGGTTGGTTGCGGTCCTGTCAATTAAATTTGACCTCGACCTCCACAATGCCTTCTTGCGACACAAGTATTTGTCAGAAATCCAGGAAGCACTCATAAAGAGTTGCAATCGGTGTAAATTAAATGAGTGTAAACTAATCCCTTTTTCGGCGCGAGTTTGAGTAAGAAGGGAAGGAAAGGGTCGCATTGTGTAGTCGATGTTAATGACAAGAATGTAATCATAGAAGTCATGTACAACAAGTCCGTTTAGCTTGTTCAAACTATATACAGTAAACTCCGCTTATAACGAACATCTTAGGATCATTTAAATGTACCCCTTATATCATGAGTTCGTTATATCCATATGACATTTTCATAAGGAATAAAGAAAGAAAAATAATCGCCAGAGACAATTTGTTCCTTATATCCGGTTTTCGTTATATCCGGAGTCGTTATATACGGAGTTTACTGAGTTAAATATTGGAAGGATTCTTATGACCCTTTACTAAAACTGTTCAACAGACATCAGGTCATCAAAAATACTTGAGAACTTGGGGCGGGATTAGTGTTCTCTGCATGCCTTCCTAATAAACTAAATCACTACCTAACTTAACCAATTCCACATAAAACACGGATGTAATTTTTTTAAATTACGTCAAAGAAGACATATTCTTCCAGATTTTGTAAAAAGATACTAACTTTTTCACAAGAACTATCTCTACAAAGATAGCTGTCGCAATTTTAAGTATATGAGAGCGATCGGCAGGTATATGTTATAGTAGAAATCCCTGTCAAGATTATTTTCTATGCCGTCAGAAGGCGCCAAATGCCACAGAGTTAGACAAAAAGTGCACACTGACCGGGACTCGAACCCCGGGCCCCCGCTTACATAGTTATTAGAGCCGACTGAGCTAACCGGTCACTGACAGATTTTACCTCTAATTGTGTTTCATTCCGTTTCTGACATGTGCACCAGGAAACAAACTTCTTGTTTTCTTATTAAATATGGTTCACCAAATATTGATCGTTATTCAGTGGTCGAGAAAGCTTAATTACTCTACACTTAAAATTACCAGCAACATTAGTTTGAAGATAACAACATATTATGCTGATTGATATGAACTTTTTTACAAAACTATAAACTACTAATTCAAGAAAGACTGAAAATGCAAGAGGTTTTTTTTTATTTACTAGTTACTTTTTTATTCCGAATTTTCCAATTAAAAGGTGCCTACACTGTTACAGAGTAAATTTCTTTAATAACAAAATGTTCTACATTCTACTTGTGATTTTATTAGTGGTTGAAAAGTTATCAACTTCCGGTCAAAAGCGAGCTTAATTACGTCAGCGCCGAAAAACATGGACGGCTTGGTTGGATTCAATTTCAAATTAAAGTATAAAGAATATGTTTTATAAGGGGAGCGGTGATGTAGATGTTAAGGTGTCGGCCGCTCATCCCGGAGGTTGCGGGTTCGAGCCCCACTGGGGGTACCGTTCTTCCTCATATGACACCAGTACTGGTTATTCCAGGAAGCGGACTCGAGAGTGACTCGGTAAGCTATAAGTTTTCTTCACAATCGAGCTAAAATAAATTAGTATAAACTTTAAACTGAACTCGGCTTTGCGATAAAGGACTATCATCGCCCTCTTGTTTTGCGAAATTCTGATTTTGTGAATTTACCATGATATTCCTGTAGGTGGTCTGTTAAAACCCCGTATAACTTCTGCAATGTTTAAATCACAGCTGCGATATACCTTGTAAATCGGGCGTAAGTCTGATTCAAAATGTTCAAGAGTTTCATTAATTACGTACTGGATTACTTTGCCAATGTTTCTTTTGATGTTGCATATTGCTGTATGAAAGAACCTCGTTTGAGATGATTTTAAGACTCAGCAGCCTCTTAAATTTAAAGTCTGTAAAACAAAAAAAAAATGATAATTTTAATTATGGATTCTTAATTAGAAATTTGACATTTTTAATTTATAAAAACGTACAATTTGCCATTCTAACATTCAGAACGTTCATCGATCAAATAATCATATGTAGTTTTCAGTTTGATGTGCGATAAGTTATACATGTATTAATATAGTACATTGCATATAAAACAAACAGTTTACAGGACGTTTTACGTCAACGCTCCATACTTACAAGTTCAGATGTTACACGCAGTAAACATTTTTATATTTAAGATAGAACGAACCTGGAAAATGTCAAGTGAATAATATACCTCCAAGAAAGAATGTTATAAACATCGATCAATACACACCTGTGGTGTGACTTAATGGCAATCAGTCAATTAGACAAGCTGTCGGTTCAGGGTAAAATACAATGGAAGTAAATGTAAAAGTAAGTCATCATTGATAAAATGCATTTAGTACAGAGCATGTTAAACGTAAATTAAACGTAGGAATATGAGCATAAATGTGTAAGTGGAAAAGATATTATTTCAAATGTAAGTATGATTTAGACATGTATAGGGTAGGATGAACATATTGAGAAATAAAGAAAACTTTGGAGAGTTCAGTTAGCCATCACATTTGATATCTGATTTAAACATTAAACGGCATGTGAACAACAGGCGAAAAATGATAATTCGAAGCGACAGCTTCTGATGATGTCTTTAAATAGGCTCAGGCGTGCCGAGGTATTCTTAGATTGGATCAGGCCTGCCTAGGTGCTCTAAGACAGACTGAGGCGTGCCGAGGTGCTGTAAAATAGGCCCAGGCGTGCCGAGGTGCTGTAAAATAGGCTCAGGCGTACCGCGGTGCTGTAAGATAGACTCAGGCGTGCCAATGTGCTGTAAAATATGCTCAGGCGTGCCAAGGTGGTGTAAGATAGGTTCAGGCGTGCCGATGTGCTGTAAGATAGACTCAGGCGTGCCAATGTGCTGTAAAATAGACTCCGGCGTGCCGAGGTGGTGTAAGATTGGTTCAGGTGTGTAAATAGAAACTCTTCAGAGTCGTAGCGATTATTGAGCCATTGATAGTTGTTTTGTCATTTATTTAAATCAATTCAATTCATGTATAAGATATTACAGGTTATGGGGATTTATAACACTAACAATGTATATGAACCTCTTAACCAAAGCTGATAGCAAGGTTTACTAACAATAGTATGATAATGTTTACTGACAAAGCAAGTGACCGCCACCTTTAAGGTTCAAGGTCACCGTGACCTTGACATTTCACCTACGGAGTTCAAACACAGAAAGGACCATCTGCTAAATAAGACCAATTATCCTATGAAGCGTGAAGATTGAGGGTCATATGGATCTCATATCTATGACAGGCAGACGGACTGACAGACAGAGCAAAAGCAATACTTTAAAGGGGGGGTGGGGGGGGGGGGGTGGGGGTCACTGCTGAAAATCAAAATAACAAGATAATTTATTGACCCTATTTGTATAGAGACTTACATACATATGTTATACTTACGGATGAAAAAATAGGTGTAGTGGTATTTCTTTTATCATCATGTGAATAAATATTACGCTTCCGATTATTACAACACCCACTTAACTTAAGAATTTTTCCAAATTTTGATAAACAATGTTTTCATGTTAAAGGAATAACAAGGTCTTTGCTATATTTTGCCTATGATTAAGACATTTTTTTCACAGTATAAATACATCAGCAGCTATAGCCTTAGAAGATTTAATCTTATCAAATAATTTGTTCAAACAATATCAAGATATTGAGATTAGAGATGTGAAACGTGAGTCTACATACTGCAATTTATTGACCAAGACCATAGATTGGAGACCGGACGATACTGGACCGAACGGTAACGTTCTTAGCCACTTTTCCCGCCGATAGTCTTTCAGTACTTTCAAAGCTTTGATTACATTTGTTGATATGCAGCTGTTGAAAATTATTTTGATGAGTGTTGGCAAAAGCTATGTTATCGGACAAAGGTTAGCAGCCTTTGTCAGCAGCGCAATCGAATGTAGAGAGTTTATGGCTAATTACAAACACTTACCTTATTCGTTCACTTTTTTCTTCTCTGAGTATAAGCATCTCAGATAGCTTGTCAGTGTGTATCGAATGTGTTTGTTATAAATAATGTCAGGATATAATATTCCCTTTCCAGAATGCTTTGAAAACTTTATTTATAAATACATAATGGTTTTAACGGTGTATACACTGTTCTATGCCTCATCAAACACTTTAAGGGTATTGTTCATCAAAATGATTTAATCATGAATGCATATTTTTCTAATTTCAGATTTATTGGAAACAATAGAACAACCGAGCTAACAGACATCGAACGTTCGTGCATCGGAAATATCAGTTATGGCAATATTCAAATCCAAATTCTGCAGGGATTTATAATATCGGAATAAGAATTTCATCTTTGCCTGCTACATATAGGAAAGAATTCATTGAACGAGGGATATTGTGCCATTGAATGCCGAAAGGCATACAAGACTAAGATGGAGAATAACGTAACAATCGGATTTGACTCGGATTGGCGATATCGGATGAGATTCTACAGATAGTTTCAGTTACTGACACTCCAAGTGTCTCTCCGAACGGTTTCTTAATTTCATTTACCGTTGATAGATATACAGGCAGTAAATACTAAAAATTAAGATCTTTAGCATTGGCTAGCACGCACGGTTTTCCGGTTTGTCTTGTAAATGACACGATAGTTGCCTTCGTTAGAGATACAGACGCGCGCTCTCTGCAATCCTCATCCCGTTTGTTATAGTAGAAAATATCTTAATCGCTCTAATTATGACTATATAGAAATGATGTTATATTGTATCTTTTTTGTCTTGAATACACTATTATACGGTCTAAGCTCTGGAGAATTTTGTAAATCTGATGAAGATTGTACATGGAGTGTTCTAAGTGGCTTCCAGATTCTTGATGTAATAACATTAGAAAGGAAATTGTGTCCGGGGGATGTATTGTGTACGGATATTAAAGACATCGAGGGTAAGCAATATTACATATACAGTATACAGTGTTTATAGAATGAATATGATAAAAAAGAAGACACTGTAAGATATCTCCGTTCTTACAAAAACAACCAAAATTAAAAATGTTCAAATAATTCAAACTCAGGATGAATCATGTTTCTTTTAGGCACTTTATTGTACATTTCATATGGTAATACCAATCATCTTAACTTCAAACTACACATTGCACGCATTTAGTTGTCCAATGCTGTACAGTATATATTATCTATAATGTTGTTCTCTATCGGTTTCTGTACTTCAAATTTAAACTTAACTTTGGAGTAAGCACGCTCTTTTTTCGTGTAGGTCGTTTACAATATTACAACCGTACGCGTTAGCCAGAGGTGTTATTTTCATGAGGCAAGCTTTAAAACAAACCCATTAATTTCTGTAATAAAGTTTATTGTTTTTAATACAAAATGTACTCCTGAAAGAAAGCACTCCGCGTAATATGAAAATAAGCATGGTGGTATTATGTATGATGATTTATCCCATTTGCCAAAGCCTAATGCATGATAACGTATTGTCTGCTACCTTATTCTAGAGTCTTTTCTTTCGTTGATAGCAGATAAACATATTAATCTAAAATCCAAATTATACAGAATAAAGACATCTCCAAGGTGTGTTCCAAATTACTTATATAGTCCGTATTTTGTTCAATTCAGAAATAGAGATAGTACCCGAGATTTTGTTTTCGACCATTCAAAGGTCTTGAAGACGTAAACATAAAGGTACTTATGACATTCTGTAAATAGTTCTGCCTCGCTTGGAACAGCTGTCTGTGTTTTCACCAACAAAAAGGTGCATTACTCACAAATAATCATCATCCAACATTATACAATATCGAAAGCTAAATTTTTACCGAACCTCTGTAATCATGAACATTTATTCTAATATGACTACGGTATATTTCTATGGTCAATTCGAGTGCATTAATATGATTAAAGCACTCGGAAAAGTAGGCGGAGTTTCGGACATGGAAGTAGCTCCTTCCGACTTTTTCTAATTTACTCCCGCGCAAAAATAAAATATAGAAATGGAAATAATATCAGTATAAATACATCAGTCGCACGAAAAAGATTTGTTTAAGAACCTAAAATTATTTTTGATTGCGTCAAGTAAGCCTTAGAATACCCTCACCTTTGTTTTCCTTAAAAAAGGCCAAGACATTCAGGATTAACAGTCATACAATATTTTGATTCCGGGAGACAAAACTATGAATGAAAACGTTTACGTCATCACACTGACGTCATTACTCCACGTTAAAACGTTGTACAGTTCAAATTAACGGTAGCTTTGTTAGGTTCTGAATCTGACGTCTTCTGCATAATGTCAGTCAGTTTTTCTTTTTTATATTTTATGTATTAGATGATTAAACTAAAATAAGTTTGTATAATTAGTTATGTTTGATATATTGAATAGTTGCCCGAATAGGGGAGTTAATTCCAACAGCTACTATTTATGCTTTTTTATACATTACCGCCGAACTGAAAAAAGGTCCGTAGTAGTTACGATAGTTTTCCAAAAATCGGCTTCTAAGAATCGAAATAATCTATGTCTTGGAGTGCTTTATCGAAATTGGAGCTTTCCCGTCGGAAGTGCCTGCGTAATAATTCACTCGGGCTTCGCCCTCGTGAATTATTCCGCCAGGCACATCACTTCCGGGAATGCTTCAATTTCGAAAGCACCACCAAAGTAAAGTGTATAAAACTATGCATTATTTTGGATAAAATGGCCGACGTTCTTTATGGAAATGAGTCCTCGTTTTATTACACGATATCAGTTGTAAGAGAAGCACCGTTTTTACTTTCCTCTTTAATTTTTCGTAAAAGGGCATTCAGATTGCCGTCTGGTTCTTCATGTCCGGTGATGTTTGGGTGATTCGTTAGGGACGCATGTTTATAATGTGCATCAATGCTTAAAAGCTGCTCGCTCTCAGTTACCGTTGAAAAAAATATTTTTCAAAAAAATTCACATTCTTATTCATAAACATAAAACTAAAGGCTTGAATGAAAAAATAAGCAAAAATCTAGGTAGGCATTTGCAGAAATCGATTGAAAAGGTTGGTTACGCGGCACCGCTACACTATATGTTCATATTGAAAATTCAAAGCGTTTGCAACGCTTTATAATTTGAATTTGGTAGCGTATTTCTTTAAATTAAGAGATATACGCGACATGAATTTATACTGGAACCTTTTTATATGGCCATATATTCTAAAATACGTTATTTAAATACAGTTTGAAGAACTTTTATTTTTTACCGAAATCTGAGAGCGAGCAGCTTTAAACTATGTGAAACACCACTACCACACTTGTCTAAATATGGAGAGGATAAAATAAATCCTTTGTGGCATTTTGAGGATTATCATCCTAAAGAAACATAGCATTTGTGTTTATTTATTTGCATTTAATTGGTCATTACTTTTTACCATTAACATACAAGTAAAACCAACAGTTAGTTTAATGCTGAAAGTGTAATTACGTTAGTATGAAGATTTTTGTTCGTTAAGATTAACAAGATCGCCATGGAGGCAAGGTACTAGAAATTCAATGTTTGGTATATTGCCAGGATCGAAACTGTTGATTTATCACGTTTGATTTTTTTTTTTTTTTTTTTTTTCATTTTCAATACCTTTCTGTCTCTATAATACATTCGATTTTGTCTGACGATACGTGAGACTTCCAACTGCCATAGCAATTCAACATTCTGCAACCGTTTGGCGTCCACTATGCTTTATTTCCTGGCATTCTGGTATCTAAAGACTTGTTAGCTTGTCTCTAAGCTACAAATATACATAAAATTTAAAGTCGGGTAACGTTCAGCTTTTCTTTGTTTGTGCAGTTGTGTAGGACATTTCTTCTTTAATGAATCATGAAGCTGGTGATTTCTGTGATAGCTTTAATTCTTGTTGGTAGATTAATGCCTGTGCTATTGACGATAGAGATCCAGAACAATTTCTTATTTCTACAATTAAGTAATATATTCGAATAGAAAGATTCCAGGTCACTTTGTTTAGTGTAATCTTTATTGAAAGCATGCAGATTGGAACAGAAAGTATTTCCCTCCATTGTTATTATTTTATTCTGTTCTTTCACGTGAGATATTTTTCACGCTTTCGTTTGACTGAAGTGCAGTTTGTTAAGACAAACATTTCCCACAGGTGTATGTCCAGTCTTTGTGCCCATATAAAAAACAAACAAACAAAAAGCAATTAGAATCACTAGTTACAATTTTTAAACGAAAAAAGATTTGAATTTTTTTTCTATATGAATATTGATATATTGAAAAGGTCTCTATGTTGTCCGTAACGCTATGGGGGTTTACTAGCACACGTTGTGGAACAACCAAAATACCCAGTGCAGTACCAATGCACGCTTTCTCGCTTGCGTTTTCACATCGGACACTTAGCAGTTTGTAAACAATCTTAGTCTGCTTAGTCTACAGCTCTGAAGAACTTACATTTGAAGTCAAACATGCCAATTTTCTAGACACTGGTAAAACACTCGTGCACAAGCGGCCATTTTGTTGCAAACGAAAGTAGAAAAACAAAATTTGGCGTGTTTGACTTCAAATGTAAGTTCTCCAAAGCTGTTAGTGACAATGAAATGTTTCTAGTTCAACACATTATTATGTTAAAATCGAAATAATAAATGCCTCCCCGTATTTGTAGTCAAACACGCCAATTTTGTTTTTTCTACTTTCGTTTTCAACAAAAATGGCCGCTTGTGCATGATGTTTTATCAGTGTCTAAAAGTTGGCGTGTTTGACTTAAAATGTAAGTTCTTAAAAGCTGTTGACTAAGCAGACTAAGATTGTTTACAAAATTCTAAATGTTCGATGTGTAAAAAGGCAGCGAGAAAGCGTTCATTGGTACTGCACTGGGTATTTTGGTTGTTCCACAGCGTGTGCTAGTAAACCACCATAGCGTTACGGGCAACATAAAGACCTTTTCAATATATCAATCTAGATATCGAAAAACAAATTCAAATTTTGTTTTCGTTTAAGAATTATAATTAGTGGTTCTTATTGTTTAGTTTTTTTGTTGTTTTTTTTTTTTTCATTTTTTTTATGGGCACCAAGACTGGACATACACCTGTTCAAAACCGCTGTTTGCTTTAATAACAGATAGTGCTGATAGTTTATTTCAGCTTAACGACCTTACTACTCCCCGTATATGAGCAAACCATGCTATAATCTTGACCTATAATGTAACAACATACATATAGGCCAATGGATCAATATGTATGTCTGTAAGACAATAGAAGCTAAAGTCCCTCTATCTTATTGTAAACATTGCCCGAGCATTGTGGAATCAAGATAGTTATTTTCCGACAAAGTATGAATTTCTCTGCCAGAAGTTCGTTCTAATTTGCATAATAATGAACAGATAATTTTGCCATTGGAGATTGATGTATTGAGCTCACGTGTTGTCGATTTAATTGCGATGAAACAGGATTTGGATTGAATTCCAGTTGACATTTAAATGCAAATTCTGTACTTAAACTTAATTACTGCAAAAACTTTAGCTAACAGTGAGTGTAATGATGAAACCTTTGCTTTAAGTTCAATCAGTGAAAAGGGCTTGCACTAAACGTTAGAATACAGAGCTACAGTTTCAACAAATCCTCTTCCTTTAAGAATTCATTTGTGCAGAGATATAAATATCGTATTTATGACTTGTTTACGTTAGGGATAAAAAAAATCCGCGAGTACTTCCGGGAAATAGACTCTTCATAAGAACATTAACAAGAATTAGCGTTTAGAGATGAATTATTGTTGACATCATTTTAGGACTTAGTAATAAGACTAATACATATTTGAATTCTCAGCACCATATACATACAAAAGAGGATAAAATATGTCCCCAAATGAGTATAAACTCAAATACATTGCATTATATTAAACAAAACGTAAATAGTGTTAGCGTGTTAAATTTGGATACAGTTTTTTCAAATCATTTTGATCTGAAGATTTGTTGCAAGACAATAAAAAAAATAATGTTCATCAGTTGACAGTTCTCAAAACTTTTGTTTTCCCATGTTTTTTGACAGCATATTATTTATGTAAATAAATGAACATTTTATATTAAACAAGTTGTCAAAACAATTATTAATTAGACAGATTTCTTAGGTATATAATCATACAGCAAATACAGAGAGAGCATTTCGAAGGATGAGAAACGTTTGCTGCTAGATAATATTTTTTACCACGAAATATTAGGCTAATTTCAATAATACTTCATTGTCTGTACTATTGACAAGAACTGAAAAACATGCGAAAAGGTAATAGAGCTCTTCTTGAAGCTGCTGCTGTTACATTAATAACAACCGCTTCGTTCTCAACCTTTCATTTGCAATGGGGCAATTCAAGGTAGATGAACCTAGGTTTGCAGGTATAGAAGACAAGATACATGTATTAAAGTATTACTCCCGCACAAAACTCTGAATTGGATATCCTACAGCTCAAGCAGTTGTTTGCTTTATTAACATTACTTACACATGTTGTAAATTGTTCATTTAACAATGTCATCTTCAAAAGGCTAAAACCAATTTGTTCAAAATGTTACAGTTTTTTCTCTTCGGTGTTTACAATGTATTAATCTAGGACTTGAAAGCACAATTGCAGTTAAAATAAGCTGGAACAAATAGCTACAATTATCAACCATAATTTATCAGTTTATATGTCACGCTAAAATCATTCGTAGCGTAAATAAAGAAAACAAGAACTATCTTTTAAAAATGGCCGGTGCGATTTTGAATATTATGAAAGAGACGTGTAGCTTTATTTCATAGTAAACATTCCTTTCAAGTTTTATATTCATGCAGTAAGAAAGCGCCAACTGTCACAAGACGCGACCAAATCGTTTGTAGGACAAACGCTTTCCCTACTGAGCGCACCGGTCACTTATAATTGTGTGATTAAGTTCATGCCGTAACAACACACTTTATTCTTGTTTTTCTTAACAAATATGTTACTCCAAAAATTTACCGTTACACTTGTCGAGAAAGTAAAATTACTCTACACTCATTCTTAACATTAGTTTTGAGGTAACAACATATTATTTTGATAGATTTAATCTTTTTACGTACTATAATCGTTTAACCCTTCATGAAAGACGAATATCTCTAGTATCTTTTATTGATCCTTTTCAAGCGGTGCTATCAAATTAAAAGGTGCATTGCAGCGTAAATTTTTCGATCCAAAAACGTAACACATTCGGAAATTACATAGAAATTCTTTAACTACCACATGTTCTCTTTTTGCTATTTCTTTTTTTTTCATGATGCGTTTTAATCAATTTCCTAATTACTGAAATAAAATTAAAAAGGAACTTTAAATTAGAACAAAGTATAATATGCATATTTATATTTCATTTGCATTTTCCTGACAAACACCTTAAACGACAAATCTTGTTTCAATATTCAAAAGCTACTGAAATTTTGTCTCATATAATTATGCACATTTATTACGGCTTGTCGTTCAGCTTCTTTGATTTTATTCACTAGGGCCCTTGCAATCTACGATTCGTATGTAATACAACTGCTTATTGTGATATATTCAACTATACATAACTCAAATGTAAAATTGTTTTCGTGATGAACATAATCTACGTTTATTGTATCTTTCAGATTCGGTTTTATTTCTGGATGTCAGTAATGATACAGATGGTGTACTTCAGAACCAATGGTCGGAGGAATACTTAAAAGAGGACTCGTGTGTTATCCTGCACTTGTATACACGCGATAAGACTGCTGTTACACTCAAGACATTGACAGACGGTGATGAGGTATCAGAACAAAATGTAACAGCAGACAAAACTGTAAAGTAAGTACCACATTTTTCTACTATGCACCAAAACCATTTTCGTAGAACTAGGAATGGATTTAGAGTCAATAAATCTTACTAATTACATAGTTCTGGTAAACGACATCATATGATATGTCCATATACGGACATCTCGCACCCATCGACTCGTAAGCAACAAATACATTCGCTTGTAGATTATTATTCCTTAAGTGGTTACGCTGAGAACTAACTACATGTAACATCGAAGACCTGTTTTCCTAGGCTATATCAATACTGGCTTGTTCCAAGGCGGTGCCCCACTGTGTTCCTTTAATTGTTCGTTTTGTCCTCGTGTGTTGGTGGTGGTGTGCACTTCTGGGTGCTGTGGGGCTCGTTTTGGGGAGGCTGCGTTTTTGGTACGTGGCATTCCCTGTTTGATATTATTTTTGTTTTTTTTTGTAATTTTCTTACATCTTTATACCATAGATTCTTCTGCTTGTGTCATTCCATTACCTACCAAATTTCGTTATACAAGCCGCATAGCAATGATATTGGTCTCTTTACATCGGCACACAGCCATCTAATTCAGCTACACCCTTGGGAAATGACATTTAATACAAATGTATTGGCAAATATTTACTTCAACATTCTTTTTCCTTACAAATAATTACAAGAGCATCTCTAGGGCCTCGGAGGCATTGTAGAATGTTCATCAATAGTTTCTTCAGAAGAAAGATCCAGCTTCAATAGTTAACAGAGACTCAAAGGAGTCTGGCAATAATTCAATAATCACCTTAAACGTAATTCATTGTCATTGGGTAAATAGTGCTAAGTACAACAATAATATTTTGATAGTTGAAATTCTTGTTTTCCTTTCTTTTGTTATAATACAACCATGTTAGGCTAAATATGTAACTACATCAACATGTACGACATACCCTCCTGTACGTCGAACATTAGCTTAATTTCCTATTTCAGATTAGATTTTATTTTGTCATAAAACAAGGATTTATTTTAAACTTTTATTGAAAACACGTCTGAGTATATCTTATACTTATCACATTTCCTCTTGTACGAGTCAACACTTGCAAATGCATATTCTTAAAAGCTTTTATCAATCTCCCGTATCTAACACTGGATCATGAGTTTGACAGTCGCTTTCGTTTTAGTAAATATCTTTTAGTTAGCATTCTGTTGTGTTCAAAGATAGTATTGATTATTAGAATCACCTTCATGTGTCAATTTAGAAGAAATGAAAGTTTCAGTATAAGACTCGGTGTCTTTTCTACGGCATATTATAGTAGGTTTTAGCTCACATGACCACTTTGTGAACAAGGTGAGCTTTAGTGATCGCGTGATGTCCGTCGCGTTTATGATTTTGAAGCTGACGAAACTTTGCAGTTATGTTCCTTTTGGTGGTCTTCTAAAAGGTTATTTAAAGAATCCCATTTTATGCAGAACTTGTTAAACTTTCATAGGCATTATCTAGTAGACCTTTACCAAGAATTTCCAAATCATTACCCCGTCCTGTGGGTCACTTGATTCTACATAGGAAATCTCTCCGTCGCATATTTTTAAGCTCTACTGCACGAAGTTCATCATGGCGCCATGGCGGTTTGTCCGTCGTCCGCCCGTCTGTCTACAAACTTTGATAACGTTCAGCAGGTTGAATTGTCATTTTACTTTGATGAAACCTGCTGGTACGGATCCCTGCAACTGTCCTGTGACTTTGGAACATGGTGGGGGTAAGAGTGAGGTTGGGTGCGCACCATAAACCGGTTTAAGCTCCCCAGTGGTGTTTTTGCCACTGACCGTTCCAAGGCGGTGCCCCACTGTGTTTCCTTTAATTGTTCGTTTTGTCCTCGTGTGTTTGCTTTGTGTGCTGGTGTGTGTTGGTGGTGTATATGTGTGTGTGTACATGATTGTGTGTGTGTGTCGTGTGTGTGTGCGTGTGTGTGTGTGTAGTGGTGTGCGCTTCTGGGTGCTGTGGGGTTCGTTTTGGGGAGGCTGCGTTTTTGGTACGTGGCATTCCCTGTTTGATTTTTTTTTTTTTTTTTTTTTTGCAGATATTCCCTATTGTGGGTCAAAAGTTAACGTCACGGGACCTCCGATAGCAATTCTTTGATAACGCTCTACAGGTCGCAAGTTTCATTCAACATTCATCAAATCTGTTCAGAAAGTTTTCTAAAACATGAAGAGATGATCCCTGTTGTTTTTGGGGTTAGTGGGTCCCAGGCCAAGGTCACAGTGACTATACATTTTCTTTGATAATTCTATACAGATCACAATTTCCATTTAACTTTCATCAAACTTGCTAAGAAGGGTTTTTGTAAAAGTTAAATGATTGATTTGATTTCGGTGCCAATAGGGAAAAGGTCAAGGTCACAGTGACATCCGTTAGGTATTCCTTGATATTGCTCTACAGGTCACAGTTGTCATTTAATGTTTCTCAAACTTGATCAGAAGGTCTCCTGTATCATGTAAATGATCCCTGTTGTTTTTTGGGTCAGTGGGTTAAAGGTCAATGTCAAAGTGACCTCCGTTAGATTTTCTATGATAACGCTCTACAGGTCTACAGTTTTCACTCAGATTTTATCAAACTAGCTCAGAAGGATCCCTGTAACGTGTAAACGATCCTTATGAAGGTTCCCTGTAACATGTAGATGTTGGGTTAATGGTTAAAATTTCAAGATTGATGTGACTCAAGCTTCAAAGATATTTTCCACTCAATATCTTGAGATCTATTTAAATCTGTAAACTTCATATGACGATTGGTCTTACAAAGTTCTTGATTCCTATTGTTTTTAGTGTCAGTGGGTCAAAGGTTAATGTCACAGTGACCCAAACTTTGAAACACTCAATATCTTGATATCTATATCTCCTACAGTCTTCAAATGTCATAGGTTAATTGCTCTTACTGAATAGATGATCCCTACTTGTTTTTTTGGTCACTAGGTCAAAGCCACAGTAAAATCTGATAGCTTTTCCTTGATAACATTGCAAAATCATTTCATTTCTTACTTAGAATAGTCCAGTCAGACCAGCAGAGCCTCCAACAAGAGAGTTAAATTTTCTGAAATTAATGATTGTCCAAAATTCCTATGAATGCTTCTTTGTTTTAAAATGCAATAGTACTCATGTGAGCAATAAAGGGCCGTCATGAACGTTTTGTTTCTGTTTCCTTATTGATTAAAACGAATGCGATGAAGCAATGTTTAATATTTGAAAAAAGGATTAGCTGTATGTTAAATTTAGATAACTAGTAGTTATTGTAGACAGATTACGATTCAGGACTCAAATGAGCAATTAATGCTATTAGCAAATGCGTTTATTGTGTTTTAAATTAGATGTAAGTGTAGTTGGGAGCATTGATATGCCCTATGGTTGGTTGGTAGAAACTGAAAGGGAACGCGTTGGCACTGGTTTGAAATTCAAATCTCGTTTTTGATGAGCAATTAAGAATTGTTAAGTTTAACAGTTGGAAAAACAAATGTTTTAACTATATTACCGTAATCTTCTCTTTTATTGTTGGAAAACTAAGCATAACCTCATATCGCTTTTCTGAATGTGACACTAACGCAGAAAACACATTTGTTAACTAAAAGGAACATTAAGAGTAAGTGCAATACCCAAGAACCATATCCTTATATTGCTTTATATTTTAATTATCTCCCTTTCTTGAATTTTCTTGTCTGGAGCATAACTGCAAATGTACTATAGGGAATAACTTTAATAATATGTAGTGCAGTGTTAAAGAATCAAAACTCTATGTTGCATTCTTTTACTATCCTCCTTTGAGGTACAACCATGAAACCAAATAAGAATGTAATCAGCATGTGTATGATCATCCAGTAAAGTTTTACTTATTTGTCACATGTATCCCAAAACTATTTGCGCTAGCGCCATGAACATATTTTGTTTGCGTCTGCCTGTCCGTCTGTCTGGCTGTCTGACAAACATTTTGTGTCGCGCGATCTCCAAAAGTATTTGAGCTAGAGTCATGAACATTTAAAAAAAGTTCCTCAGCATCTGAAGTAATTGTTGTGCATCTGGGTTGTCTGTCTGTCTGTCTGTCTGTCTGTCTGTCTGTCTGTCTGTCTATCTGTGTTATGCGTATCTCATGAAGTATCTTAATAAATGTCGCGAAGGTTTACAGGAATGCGTATCAGTATGTACAGTTGTGCGTGTACGCGATACCTTAGTTCTGCTTTTCATATTCTCAATTCGATAACATGTGGTATATTCTTTCTAGTGGATGTGGGGACGATGGCGGGGATTGGAAGAACCTGTTGAGCAGAGGAAGGCTTTTCTAAACAAGTTCTATCTTGTAAAAAGATGGTTTTCGCGATTTTGAGTAACTATATGAAAAAGATTGGTAGCTAGATCTCGTAATAAAGATTCCTGTCAAGCTTTATCTTCATGCAGTAAGAGAGCGTCAAATGTCAGTGTGAGAAAAATATGCAGAATGTCCAGGACTCGAACCTGAGACCCTTCGCTTACAGGGCGAATGGTCTCTCGACTGAGCTATCATGTCCATTACACACTTTCTCATCATTTGTGATGAATTTCGTACCTTGACATGTGCATGAGGAAACTTATATTTGCTTTTCTTATCAAACAGTTTTCACGAAATAATAACCGTGATGTTCACTCGTTACTCTGCACTCATAATTAACATTAGTAACAACATTTTATGTTGATATATATGAACTATTTACGTACTAAAATCATGAAACCCTTCATGCAAGATTGAAAACACAGCAGTACCAGTATTTCGTGGTCATTTTCATGTGTTTTTATCCAATTAAAAGGTGCCTTATGTGTACAAAGTAACTTTCCAGTTCAAAAATGTTATGCATTCTACTTTTTATTTCATTGGCGGTTAAAATATTACCAACTTCCGGTCAAAACTGAGCTGAAAATTGCTTCGCCGACACACATGCTTAATTTCTGGCACAGGTGTCCTTCTCTATAGCTTTTTCTGATTAGCGGGCGAAGCTTGTGAATTGTCATTAAATATTTATAGTTTGCAAGTTCCTCAAGAAATTAACGACCAACATTTCACACATAAATAATTTATATTATATATACCCAGTGGCTTAAAGAGAATGCACTCGATTTATTTGAAGTATTACCGTGCTTTGCATTTCTACATTCTTTCGATTGCTTTGTGGTGCTAACTGTCAAGAAGTAAAATGTGTAAAAGAAGAATCAAACACAATCAAACTGATGTAGAAATACTAAATAAAACGATTTCGTACTTCTTAAGTAAGTTTAAGAAGGTTTTTTCTTCAGATATATAAATTAAAGAATATATTCGGAAGTGAATGAAGTTTATCGTATTGGCAAGGATTTACATATCGTATGAAATGACGTTGCAACAATAATGAAAAGCCTACATTTATTTGCTTCTGTTACAATCTAAATTTTAAATTTTGTTCGAAAAGTTTACTCACAATGAGTTTGGGTAGACCATGCCAATGTTATGTCCTATAAAAAGAACAATATAAGACCATCACAATAATGAAGATGAAATAACGCCTTTATGACATGAGTTACGCGCAGTCATTACTTTTCTATCAAATTGTTTTGATCGATTTATGCTCCAATCTCAGGGTAACGTTTCTTTTCCGTTGGCAATTAGGTTTCTTTTATTACAAACGGGCAGTTTTATTGAACCATTGAAGAGATAGTATGAGTGAATGTATACTCGTAAAAGGCTTACAATAGATTTCATAATACATTGTACGTTACAGGTAGAAATTGTGTATGCAAACTCAAACAAAAAAAGCACGAATTATATTCGCTTATAAGAAAGGGATGCACTCTATATAGTTCTAGTTTTAAAACCCACACCTTTAAATGTTAAAAGGTCAACTACTATAGCAATGAAATCCTTATTTTTAACACTTCAATGATTTGACCACTGTAGCCAGCAGCAGTTCTTTCTATATTTGTGTAAAAGTTTAATATATTGCCAGGTTAAGATAACACTAAGAGGCAGCTATGTTGGACTGCTGTTATTTACACTACGACGTGTTACCATTGTACAGTAAATATTTCAGCTACAGTAAAAATGTGTCATAGACTGAGGAGATGTGCAGGTTTTTTTTATAACAACTGTTAATACTAATTTATTTATTCGCGATTGCGAAACATGTTCTTACACCTTATATTAATCGCTCTCGAGACTCATTCAGGATGGAATCAACCACGAAGAGAGAGAGGCACTGTGGAAATAGTGTCTTGCCTGAGGACACTACCGACATTGCGATGGTATGGATCGAACATGGGGTCCTTCGATCCTGAGGCGAGCGCGCTACCATTGCGCCAGGGCGGCTCTACGTGTAGGTCTAGTTTTTTCCCGGTGTTTTGCTTATCGTTTAGGGATTTCTTTCCTTATTTCATACATTAAAACAAATGTTAATGAGAAATATTAATTGTACACAATAAAATATTGTCAGTAACTTATCATAAAACACTCAAAATCCATATTTCAGCAACAGTAGTAAACAGACCTTCGTAGTTTTAAGACAAGCAATTATTACTTATACTCATTAATGAGCGAAATATTACATTGTGTTCATTGTGATTGAGATCATAACTCTTGATACAGTAACACCAAATTGACATTAACACAACACAGTGACAGTAACAGAACAAAGTGACATTAACTCAAAAAAGTGACAGCAACACAACAAAGTGACAGTAACACAACAAAGTTACAGCAACACAACAAAGTTACACATATTATTGAAATAAGTTAAAACTATGAGACCTCACTTTTTACATATGCCTCCTCTTGCATTGGTGTTATTATACATGTGACCTGATTGAAAAAAAAAATTGTTTCAAGGTTTTATTACTTTATGAGATGATTAATAACATAGTAACTGCTGCGCACATAAAGGGCTTTTCAGAAACTATTTGATGAGAAAAATTAAGTGCAGTTTGTAACTTTCGTTTCATCCGTATCATTATTCATAAATTAATGGTAAACAAATTGCCCCCAATGTGTTTCATGTTCACAGCTATGTTATATAATAGTTTATAGGTTTTTCTATGACTTGTTTGAAGTGTAATCCAAAATATTTTGTCTACAAATATTATGCCAAAGCTAATGAGTACCAGTGCTGTTAGGTTTATCTATTACTTATTAAAACATTCAGCACAAGGAAAGTGTGGTCTGAGTGTGTCGAAAGAGCTGAACTGAGCATGTGTTAACTGGACCAAGACAACATATTGCAGAAAGCCGTATTAAGCTCATTTTAACCGGGAGTTGGTTACCTTTCAACCGCTAATTAATTGACAAGTAGAATGTGATATATTTATTGGATTGAAACATTTACATCTGAAAGGGACCTTTTAATTGGATCGCATGAAAAGGTCAATACATGCGTTTTTTCTTGAATGGATTTGTAATTTTAGAACATAAAAAGTTTTCATATTTATCAACAAAATATGTTGTCAACTCTACACTAATTACGAGTGTAGAGTAAATATAATAATAACTAGAGCTATCACTAAATGTGATTAATACCCCCAAAAGGATTGCTTTATAAACTGAAGAAGTTCGTAGTAACAAATACCTTGCAACAAATAAAAGAGATATTGTTTAAGCAGTTTCTCATTGTGCTTGACCTTGTATGAAGTTGTATTGATTCCAACTTGTACTTTTTCGAAAAATGCTCCAGACAGGGAAAAGTACAAGGGCATCCCTGTAATAGTCAAGATGGAGTTATGGTTACTGTGCACTGCACCCCTCTCACTGTGCTTGACCATTGTATGAAGTTGTTTGAATTCCAACCAGAAGTTTTCAGTTATGCTCGGACAAGGAAAAGTACAAAGGGTAATCTCTGTAATGAGTCAAGATGGGGTTATGGTTCCTGTGCCTGCCTTCCTCTAAATGTATTGACCTTGTATGAGGTTGTACTATTCCAACTAGTAGTTTTCAAGTTATGCTTCGGACAAGGAAAAGTAACAAAGGGCAATAACTCGGTAAATCTCAAGATAGAGTTATAGTTCTTGTACAATGCCTTCCTCTGAGGTGCTTGCCATTATATGAAGTTGTATTGAATTCCAACCAGTAGTTTTCAAGTTTGCTCCGGACAAGGAAAAACAAAGGGCAATACTCAGACCAAGATAGAGTTTAGTTCTTGTACATGCTTCTCTGAGTGTGCTTGATCATTGTATGGTTGTATTGAATTCCAACCGTGTTTTCAGTTATGCTCCGGACAAGGAAAAGTAAAAAGGGCAATCTCTGTATTAGTCAAGATGGGTTATGTTCTTGTGCACTGCACTTCCTCTCAATGGCTGACCATTGTAGAAGTTGTATTGAATCCAACCAGAGTTTTCAAGTTATGCTCGGACAAGGAAAAGTAACAAAGGGCAATAACTCTGTATTAGTCAAGTGGGTTATAGTTCTTGTGCACTGCCTTCTCTCAATGTGCTTGCCATTGTATGAAGTTGTATTATTCCAACTAGTAGTTTTCAAGTTATGCTCCGGACAAGGAAAATGCAACAGACCGCCCGACCGACCGACCGACCGACCGACCGACCGACCGACCACCACCACCGACCACCCCGGGTGCCCTCCCCTAGTTATAAATATAAGACCTTTTGTAATATATATGTAAACTATTTGCATTAACAATTAATATATATTTAGATGGAATTCATTAGAAATGCAAGTAAGAAAAATTATTATTACCTCCCTTTACCTATCTTGGTTGCGCAACCAAGATAGATTGAAAATAAATGAATTCTGAAGCTACACGTAGTTTTACAACTTGCCGTTTGGTTCAGAATGTGAAAATATTTGTATATCTATCTAATGCAGATGTAAAAGTAGAAATTATATTGAAATAAATAGAAATACTCAACCTTTTAAATACTTTCATATAAATGGGTATTATAAAGTTAATAAAATGTAAATTTCTAAGAAATCAAGGAAATCCAGAACTCTTAGGGATCTAAATCTATGTAATAGGTCTTTTTTACTCAAATAAATCTCTTACAGAATATAAAAAAAGTAAAAATTGTCATCAAATGTTGCTTAAATGTGATTGACCACCTTTAAATTTAAGTCAATTTGTACCATGAATTATTTCTTGTGCAACTTTAACATCGCAGGCTCCTCGGAGATAGCACATCAATATCATATTTTCTTTTTGTCTCTCAACATAATGCTATTTCAAATACATACACCCCTTAGAGACGAAACGTAATTTTCTTATGGAAATTTGATTGTCTTTACACGTCTATGATGTATGATATTTGAGAGAGAAATTGTTTTCCAGTAGTGTTTATCAAAGCTTTTATTCGCACCATCGTGTATGAGCATTAATTGGTTTTTAAACACCAAGCTTTTAATAGTATGTTTCAGTGGGGATGCTTTCTTGAAGATGCTTGTCTATTAGGAACTCGAAGTAGATGCAGTGACGAAGTGTGCTTAGCTGCAGCCGCTATATACAAACCTTACATTTAATTTTCTTGTTATTGTTTATTCCACACCAGTCTTGTAGTCAGCGAAGACGTTATACCTTTATTTGATCACACCAAGTTCACACTTTTCTAGCATTATATCGTTTGTCTCTTCACGAGTTCGGCAACCTTAAAGGTACATGGCCATGAACCAGTTATCAATATCCATTGCACTTATTATTCTAAATTCGTAAAGCAAATCGAATTGGCGACTGGCAATGATTTGCTAGTTGCCAATCCACTTTTTATTCACAATTTTAGACAAAAGTTGAATTGACATATCACTGCCAGTTGTTACTTATTATTCACAATTTTGACACAACACGAATTGGCAGCTGACTCAATACACAGGCTTTCTGTAATAAATCGCATCGACCCATTAATTGTACAACAACTCTACATAGATTATTGATTGGTTTACGGTACTGCAGCATTTTTAAACCGCTCATTTTATCGATAATGACTGGGAATGCATAGCTGAAACTTTTAGGTTAAGTTATAATACTTCCAAAGAATCTAAAATTAATGTTTTGGAGGTTATTTAATTTGACTCACTGTGTTCCTTTAATTGTTCGTTTTGTCCTCGTGTGTTTGCTTTGTATGCTAGTGTGTGTTGGTAGTGTATATGTGTGTGTGTACATGATTGTGTGTGTGTGTGTCGTTTGTGTGTGCGTGGGGTGTGTGTGTGTGTTGGTGGGGTGCACTTCTGGGTGCTGTGGGGTTCGTTTTGGGGAGGCTGCGTTTTTGGTACGTGGCATTCCCTGTTTGATATTATTTTTGATTTCAGTTATAGTGTATGTCCCTTTAAAGAGACAACTTCTACATTCAACATAGAGTATACCAAAATAAAGCAGCGACTATTTTTCAGAAACGATATTTTCCCTCTCAGTAAAGATGTATGAAAATAGCTTAGCAAATGGTGTTTGTATTCAATGACCTCAAGCTCTTTCCTGTTGATTATGGTGCTTCAAGAGGAAAACGCATTAAGTACTTATCCTTTTCTATCTTTTGAACATTTTGAAACAGCCATAGCAGTACGTTTTACTGTCATACAATAACTTGAGACATTTAGAGAAAATGCAGCGTGCAAAAACCACAAATCTCGTTTGCCTGATTTTCTATGCCTGATTTTCTATGATGATCTTTCAAGTGCCAAAATGTATTTTCGGGGTTTAAATCGCCTTCATTTATAGCTAAAGTTTGTACCACAATCATATTGATGATACTAAAAGATTTAAAAACATCAAAAGTCTGGACATAAAAAGCACCAGAAAAATGAATTGTGTGAACAAATATATATTGATGTTGAATCTAGCTGTTATTTTTCTTCTTAATGTTGTAAACACTTTCTGTTATCTGTGTTCATTGTCAATTACAAATGCAAAGCTATACATGGAGTTGCAACAGTTTCGAGTAGTTTGGATATTACAATTCGATAAATGCGATTTAGTGTCAAGGGAGTGCACTTTAAGCTGCCAGGAAAAATAACCCGACGCGTGCGAAACAAAAGCGATATGCACGTTACCTGAATCCCCTGGGTTTATCGCAACAAAGCGTCTCTTGAATCTAATCAGCAGTCATCTATAACTGTTACAATAAAGTTACAATATCAAGTTCCTGCTGGCAATATTTCTAGTGTGTAAATTGATTTGTTAAATGTTAAATGGCTTTTTGCGTGATAACAGCAATAATTCGTATTATAAAATTATATATTAATGTAAACCAAATCAGTAGGAACACTTGACATGCATTATTTCTACAGTAACTGTTATTTGCGGCTCGCTTAGAGGAATACATTTGATTGTTTACAGATAAAGTATCTTGGGTACTACATGTAATATATGGAATTTCGTGCAACAGATGTGTGCATTAAAACCAGCCTGATGTACTTGTTTCCCTTCATATACCGACATCATGTATGTTTTTGCCATAAATCAGGATTTAGAAATAAACAACATATAAACGTTCATAGAAATCCATTCACTCTTTGATAAAAACGTAAACAAGTATTACGACGTTGTATTTAGCGCTACATTGTACTTGCCTTGCTTGTTTAAGACTGTAAGTTACGTTAATTGCATTTTGTGAAACTTTCATGTATGAAAATGCAGCTTCTTCAAAACAGACAAAACTTTATAATATGCAGATGTGCAAATTAAACGAAAAATGATAATTATTCATTAAAAGGGGAGCTCTTTTCAAAGCTTTATATACTTGAAGAATCTACAGTTATGGTTGATCCCAAAAAAAACATGTCTATATTCGAAATTCTCGTCTCTATTTTAAAAATGTTTTAGATTGACATATTTTCCTACCCCATTACGATACTGGTTTTCTTTGTATTTCAAAAGCTTAACACATATGGCGCAAAAAGCATATCATTTAAACAAACAAGTAATTAATGGTGTAGAAATTCATCTTCGATGACGTAAATAGGCAAATGTAAATCTTAATGGTTTTTAACAAGGTGTCACACGTGACACCTTGTTATAGTAGGCAATTTTGAAAACGACTCAGCGGAGGGGCTTATACGTTTGACGCTGGCCGGAGTAAGCCGGGGTACGCCGGTATATCCAAACCTCATTGCTTAAAAGGCGCCGATTTCATTCTGGCTTTTTGAAACGAATAGAACGGCGTACGCCTGATGCGTCAAACGTATAGCCCCTGACAGTTTGAACAGCCATAGGTTTCTCCTTTCGCCTGCAAAGTAGATCGACTTTAGCTGAAACGCGTGTGGATCGTGTTTGTGATCTCGACTTAAAAATAAACTAAAACCCGTTTCCGTTGCGTAATACACGTGTTAATGCTTTAAATCATTGTAACACTAATGTAGGCAAAATTCAGAGTATTTGAATTACTACACCATCAGGCAGATTCAGGATCAAGTCTTGTTTTGGCATCCCGCATGTATACATGTATCATGAAAATTAAACGTAATCGAGAGGAGTATTTGAATCCGACATTTCATACAATTCGAACATCCTTATTTCCATTCAGTAAAATTACATGCGTGCTTAAAACGGAAGTGGATAATAAAAGTGGGTTTTTGTTAAAGGGGGAGGTATTATAAACATAAACGATGAAGTAAATAAATGATACAATGTATTCGGTTTAATTGTCGGATTTCATCAAATGATTTTAAATCCATTCGGACTCGAAAAGACACCCCGCCATTTTGAATGACCACAAAATAGCGACCAATAGTGGCGACCCTTAACTTAGCGACCGATAGACGTTATTGAGATATGCTGAGTTACTCCGCTTGAGTTAACGGTGTAACCGGTGAAGAGGTTAAATAATTTCTGTTACCTCCAGAGAGTTACAACGTGTTTACTGTTCGTTTTATAAACAATAGAAAATGATCCTAGACGAGAAAGAATGGCCCTCTTTGGCCAAGGCATGTTTGGTAAAGTGTTGAATTACATAATTGAAATCACTTAAATATTAACTTATCATATTTGCAGTCTCACGTAATTAAAAGCTTGGGTTGTTTTAATATTTGAAGAAATGGATTGCTTTGCATTTACTAGGCATTTTCCAACTTTACCGGTTAGTTTGTCTAGATCATCTTGTAACATAGTGCAACCTGTAAATATTTTGAATGCTCGGATTTAATTGAATATAGCTAGGAAGTGTCTCCTTGTCTGGTCCCTGGAATTTTATTGAGTGAACCAGACTTGGAGACTGTGCTTGTCTGGTTCAACTGGACAGAGACAAATGGGGGGATATGTCTCAACGTCCAGCTCTATTTCTGTTAACCGACAACCTATACTGTAAAATTATTTGTAACATATTAAAAAACTTTATTACTTTTGAAATACATGTATTTGCTTGGCCTGAGTGAGAGGAAGGCAGTGTCTTTATTTATGCTAAATTTACTAATAGTTCATTTTTCTACTATTGCATAACTTTGCACCAGTTAATGGGAGTGTGTCTTTAAATTCAATTGTTCACAAATTTGTACAACACACATCCAATGTCAACATAAACAATATCGGATTTATTCATAAATATATAAATGTTCTTGTTATTACTGAAGCATAATATATTTCATTTATAGTATTGCTATGTTAGTGCTCACCATGTACATACTTCATTAATAGTGTTACTATTTAAGTGCTCGCCATTTTGCAGAGGACACCTTGTTGTCAGCACTTTCAGTGCTTTGATTATAGATGATCACACGAGGTTCGGTATTCACCACGCAGATCAAATGCATAGTGTTTATTAGGACAAGATATTGATTGCCTGGTAAACAAGGTCTCCTAATAGAGTATCAACAAATCAAATCATCCTTCTGGATCTGATTGAGTCCTAATCAGATGTCATAATCAAACAAAATGTTTATGCTGTGATTCTATCTGTATCGTAATTGGTTTCACCATAAATGTCTATATTTCTTTCGTTTAGATTGTTTATAGTTCCGGTCAACCGTGGGATTTCTCCCCTTTAGAATTTGCTAAGACTCGAATACTTATTGCCCATTTTGCTTAATACGGTTGCTTTGGAACGGGTATATATAACATTAGTAAAGACAAAATGCTTTGAAACTTAACGTTTTATTTAGAATGATTGATTGAGCGCTTTCAAATATTATTTGGAGCGAGTACGAAGTAGCTGTTTACAACTAATTGGATAAGCAGGCCTTGTTTCAGACACTGCACAGTATTTATAGGCCCCTGCAATGCTATAGACGAAATCATCTGTAAAGTAGGACAAACTTATGACTCTCTCTGATTGATAGGAATGAATATCCCCCAATTAGCGCTGTATCGGGTTTGATTTGATTCAAGATATGATGGATTAATGCCGTCTGTCTTTATTAGGGGATTACTCAATACATTTTCTGTGATCTTATGGAACATCAAATACTGAGAAACCGCTTAGTAAGACCATGCTTTAATATAATACAAGGGGTAATCCATAATTAACCAGTTTGTTTCGATAACTTCGACATAGGTTGCAGCAGCAATGGATAAGCGGCCGAGGCAGCAATCTGTCTAGTACGTTAAATTTAATTAATTTATGTGGTCTTGTTTTGGGTAAAGCCGTATTAAGCTCGCTTTTGACTGGACGTTGGCTACCTTCAACCGCAATAAAAGACGGTATGGTTATTACATATTTTGGATTGATAAATTAAGTCTAATTGTTTCGCTTCACTTATGATTCCCATGTGCATGAAGATATCAACGGTTTTATAAACACAAGAAAAAGAAAACGCCAACTATAGATTTCTATCAAGATTATTGTTTACGTTACATACTAATTTCTTAACATTCCTTGTGAAACAAATATTAATTGAACTTGAATATCTACCGAGTAATGCGGAGTGTTTCAATCAGAGTCTGATCTGCTTGATTGAATGTAACGGCGTAAAATGTTTGAAAATAATACGACTTTCAAGAATTCAGTCAATGAATTCCCCTAGCACTTGCCTTAATAATCAGATTTTTATATTTTCACAGTTTTCCTTGTTTTACTGGAGTGCATATAGAAAAGAAATATGTAACATTGTAGTAGCACTTTTTATATGATATACCGCCGTAGGCAGCTTTTACATTATGTGTGTGCGTTCATTATTTTATATATGAACATGGAGCAGCGTCTGTTTTAAATTTACCGTATTATAAAAAGGCAAAACTAATGATTCAAACAAGAACTCGTTATCGACATTAAAACAATATTTAGCTAAATTGATGAAAACTTATTTCCAAGTAATGCACATAAGATGTTCATTGCGGGCCGCAGCAGCGGCCCGCTACATTTAATACGTGGTGAGTAAAAGATGCATGGAGACTTAAGCACTAGATCGAACATATGCGTCTCTCTTCATAATAAAATTGAGGTACTTCTGAGATGAAAACTGTAGACACAGTCAATTTTCTTGGAAAAGCAAGAGTTGTCGTTTGTAATTGAGCTGTTGTTCGTTTCATAAAGGGCGCAATCTAATATACGCTGGTAAAAAAGAAAAAAGCGCTTTTCACGTTTCAGTCGCAATCTACACCTAGAAAAATGGATATATGATTGCTTTTTCCACTAACACAACCTTTGACATTATAGAAACGAAACGAGTCGACTGAATATTCTTTTATGGCCTTTTTAGACATATATGATATTGTCTTAGCTAATTTTTTCCCACTGATAATAAGTCTGCCCCCGTGGTGTAATGGATAAAGCCGATAGCTGGAACACTTTTGCGTACGTGCACTTTTAGAAACCACGAGTTCGAATCCCATCAACGCCCAATGTTTTTTTAAAACTTTTTTCTGCTGTTTTAATAATCATTTTTAATTTTTTAAAAATATTTTACGGCAAATAATCATAAAAATCTTCATTCATGTCAAATTAATAAGGATAATGGTAATGAAAAATTAAGACATACCAGGAACTGTCTATAGAGCATTCCTGGACATACTGTATAAATATTATTTGATAACAGTAAAGTTTCGATACTACAGGTCAGTCAGTAGATGTGGTGTCGTGTCAGGTTTTGCTTGTTCAACCAGAATTGGTTCCCTCGAGTTCTTTTGGGGCCATGCCTCAATATCAATTATCACCAATTTTCAAAATATTTACATGGGATTTTTGTTTGTTCCCCGCTGTGATACTTTGTATCACAGTTTTTCTTGTTTCATTTTAGAACGAGCTCGTTTAGGTATAGCTGTTGTTATTTTGATTATACAAAAGCAAAATATGTTCATATCTTCTGAAAGCTACACTAGTAAAATTACACCAAGTAAAACTATCGGTAATAAAGCTGTACGCTCACAGTTGGCGTTGGAGGTTTTCTTCAACAAAGATATACTTATACGTAATATATAAAACTAATGGCTAGAAACAACAATATAAGTAAAAATCTAGGTAGGAATTTGTAAATTTCCATTGAAAATGTTGGTGAATTTGGTTTTACGGCACCGCTACACTGTATATTTATATTGGAATTTCAAAAGCGTTAGTAACGCTTTACATTTTGGTAGCGTATAATTTCAAATTTACAGATATATATGGAATGATATTGAGGTAAAAATTACACAATGCCTGCTTACTGTTACAATTTACTCATTGACACTGCTATTGTGCTTATTGGTACAGTCACTATGCATGCTTGCACTTTCATCACGCTTGTTGACAATTACACAATGCCTGCTTACTGTTACAATTTACTCATTGACACTGCTATTGTGCTTATTGGTACAGTCATTATGCATGCTTGCACTTTCATCACGCGTGTTGACAATGATACCATGATTGCTGGAAGTTACAACTTGTTTGGTGTTTAGTCCCTGATGTATATATGGCTGAATGACAGTGCAATGTAGCGTAATTAAATATTTCAACATGCCGGGACTGTATATAAGCTTTGATATTTCAACATTACACAGTTATATTGCTCCTAGAACAAAACACACGATGTGACCACACAAAATGAAAGATGCAATAAGCCACTAAGCAAGTTGAAAGTAAGCATAATGTTAATTGCAAATTTGACATCACATTTCGATACCAGGGGGCGCACGTTCGTAGTTTTCGCGAAAGATCTCCGGCCTATGAAGGACTTAAATTAGCTGTTGCCTAAACCGTTTCCCATCAGTTGTGTCCCTTTGTTTCAATTACTCTATTAATTGCAACCTGAACTGGTAAGTTTTATGTAGCTTTCAAGCTTTATTTACAGACAATATTTTTATTATTGGAAGAAATACATCGCCTTTTAAAAATTTTCTCGATGTCTCTTCTATACTACTGACAAAATTTAATCGGCATCGTTATTAAAAGTGGAATAAAAAATTGACGTAGAAGACGAGTACTAGAACTGGAGAAGATTCTACAAGACCAATACAAGTTATGTTTTGTCTCTGTTGTAAATAGTGTAGTGATTGTAGGTTTATAGGCCACTTCCAACAGCCTTGCTGTTGGGTTATAACCCTTTAGCGACGTGGTTGAGTATTCGCCTTCAGGTCACAAGGTCCGGGGTTCGAGCCCCAGGAGGGATCTTGGTATTTTCTCACCCAGGATTTACTTTAATGGTGTCAGAAGTGTTTGACGGACTCATTCGGGGAGCATGGAGGGTCAATCTGGAGAGCTGTCTAGCTCTGAAAAGTAAAAGAGGGAAAAGTGTAGTGATTGTAGGTTTATAGGCCACTTCCAACAGCCTTACTGTTGGGTTAACCCTTTAGCGACGTGGTTGAGTGTCCGCCTTCAGATCACGAGGTCCGGGGTTTGAGCCCCAGGAGGGACCTTGGTATTTTCTCAACCTGGATTTACTTTAATGGTGTCAGAAGCGTTTGACGGACTCATTCGGGGAGCATGGAGGGTCAATCTCTTCAGGCACTAGGCAAAATAGAACTAAGCATAATGTCATTTCAAAATTATAAATCACATTTTAATGCTCTGAAAAGTAAAAGAGGGAGAAGTGTAGTGATTGTAGGTTTATAGGCCACTTCCAACAGCCTAGCTGTTGGGTTAATCCTTTAGCGACGTTGCTGAGTGTCCGCCTTCAGATCACGAGGTCCGGGGTTTGAGCCCCAGGAGGGACCTTGGTATTTTCTCACCCAGGATTTACTTCAATAGGTTTATAGGCAAAGGCAATAGGCAAATAATTATTCAAATTACGGAAAAAACACGACTAGAACATAGCGCCCCCTGTTATCAAAATGTGACTTATAATTTTGAAATGACATTATGCTTAGTTCTATTTTGCCTAGTGCCTGATAACATTTTCCATACTGGTTGATCACTTCGTGTATTTTGTTCTTGGATGCATTACAAATTAACCAAGATAACCACAGCATGATGAAATAAACCATTACGCTAGATTGCACTGTCATTCAGTCAAATGAAAATATGAAAAAGGCATCATGGCCTAAACAACATAAAAGTTGTAACTTCCAGCAAGCATGGTATCATTGTCAACAAGCGTGATGAAAGTGCAAGCATGCATAATGACTGTACCAATAAGCACAATAGCAGTGTCAATGAGTAAATTGTAACAGTAAGCAGGCATTGTGTAATTTTTACCTCAATATCATTCCATAGATATACATCACAGGGAATAATACTTGAATCTTTTTATTTGACTTTAAATTCTAAAATATGTTATTTCCAGAGAGTTTGGTGAACATTTCTTCACAAAAGTCGGAGATCAGGCAACTTTTAAGGTTTTTGAAGTTTCTGTGCTGTTCTTTTTCAATAGTTTGCAAGTTAAAAAACAGAAAACCAGGCTAACATTATTGAGATATTATCTTTCTTTGCATTATAAAAGCAGTAAAGAGCCATATGTTGCGAGATTTTTTTTGTGTATTTCGGTTTAATTTATTTATTATTGCTGTGAAATTGCTATTTGGTCTCTTACATTTATTGTTTAAAAAAAAGACCAAACAATTCTGGTTAATTCGACTTAGTAGAATTCGACAACATGCAAAGTTTATTTTTTTACGTCATGATTTTTCACGAAGTTGTACTTATTAATTTGAAACAAAATATTTTGTGATGACTGAAGTTTTTATCTTGTTGAGGATTTCATTTTTACAAAGACTAAAAGAAATTGGTTTAAACGTATTTTGTTTCCATGCGTAACGTAAAGATGTTTGCACAGTAACATATGTAATAGACTTTGTTAGAAGACTTTAGACGACAAATGCTCGCTCTCCATTTTTCAACCGTATAGGCGACTTTTGTAAAACTATTCGTTAATTTGACAATAATGTTAAATTCGTACTTTGACGTATTTATAGTAACTTATGTGATGTAAACTTAATATGAATATCAACTTTATATACAATTCAATTAGCTTGGAAAGTATTCTGTGTAAAAAGATGACATTCCTGATATGGGAGAAGCAGTCAAAATAAAACTGGGAAATGTTTATCGGTGTAAGAGCATAAAGTAATATGTTAACGGAGAGTGCCCGTTCTAGCAGAACACTTTTATAACTTCCGCTGCGTCAAAAAAGTCTTATCTAATGTCATATCCGTCTGAGAATTTGGCAGGTTCTTATTACATCCATTAGGAAAATTGACGGTATATAAACAGACAAAGCATAAAGCCCTAAATGTGTTGCAAGCTCAATAAACAGAGAAGAGAGAGAGAGAGAGAGAGAGAGAGAGAGAGAGAGATGTTTCTATTTGTAATCTAAGAGAACCTGTCCATACTGTCCATCAGACGATTAAATAAATGTATTATATATTCTAATTCCAAAGCTTCATACTTTATTCTTATAATTTGACTAGTAAACGTATAAAGTAACAGTAAAAAATAACAAAGTAAGAATTAAATCATGACAAAAAGCCAAATTATAAGTAATTAGTAAATATAAAGTTAAACAGCAAGATTTATGTAGTCCGTGTGTATTGCCGAATTCGGCATCACCAGACCAAATATTAGATTTTGCAGTAAACCGATAAAAGAAATCGGTATGTTTACCTTAAAGAAAACACAGCATGACACACACTACCAAAAAGCAAACATCAAAAAAGATAAATGCCTAATCGAACTAAAATGGATTGAAGCTGTCGGATTCGAGACAAATGTTTTTATGTCCAATAAGGTGCCGAAAGCTTCTTTTAAAGAAACTATTGATTTTTCCATGCACTTTTATGTCCAATAAGGTGCCGAAAGCTTCTTTAAAGAAACTATTGATTTTTCCATGCACTTAATTTTGCTTTGTAAGCTGTAAGTTTTATTACTACCGAGCCAGAAGAAATTGTATAGGATAACTGAACAAGCAATTTATCAGACAATAGGCGCACAGATCACTCGATGTATCAAAAAGCAATAATTTATGTGTCTGAGATTTTATGAGTCACAGTGGTACACGCTGGGTTTTTTCTCTTTTCTACGCCTTTTATGTGAAGATACTTTTAAACAAAGCATAAATTTCAACGCAAACCAAATATTCTCACGTAAGACGCAGTAAGCCGAGTAACAGAATTAGCGATGGCCTAAATTATCATTTTCTGCATGTTAATATATGTATTCATTCCATCTTCACGATAACAGTAGACATACATGTATAACAAATCATGACCATACTTCCTCATATGACACCAGTAGTGGTTTTTTCAGGAAGCGGACTCGAGAGTGACTCGATAAGCTACAAGCTTTCTTCACAATCGAGCTAAAATAAATTAGTATAAACTAGATAAACTAAACTCATTACACTGAATATGAGAAGGTAAGGAATTTGTGTTGTTGAAGGGCGAAAGCATCTCAAACCTTCTTTATGCAGAACAGACAAATGAGACGTGTCCCTATTAAACATGTTTTTTCTGTCGATAAAAAGAATCGAATTCAGCTTGACACTCTGATATGTTCATGGATCACTAGATACAGCAACAAATCAACGTTGAAGCAAATTACATGCTATAATAAAAGATTAAAGATTAAGCCTCTAAATGCAGTTTTAATGGCTTTGAGACAACGTTATACTATTCTGCTTTTTCTCGAGTTTAACATCCATCATTTAAAATGTTATGGAAAAAATTTGTCGTAATAAAATAATCAGGTCAGTGTTTATAATTCTAAATTTACATTTGTCGAGCAGAAAAGAGTAAGTTTTCATAAATGCTTCAAGTCAGTTTCTTAGTATCAAGCGCTTTATGATAATAAGAGAAGATCGTTTCTTTTATTGTCCTCTGTGAACAATAAAATGTGGTCTAGTCTATTTTTGACATTAAACGAGAAACATTATGTGATTAATTTCTCTGAAGTTGTTAAGTAGAGACTTTGCAAACTGTTGTTTAACTAACGCAAATCATTAGGGAGCAATTTCATTTAAATTCAGCATATTAAATGAATCTAAAAGTGCACTTGTAAATTGCCCTGCAAAAAGCAATTGTTATGGTCTCGGACAATACTAACTTGTACAAATAAAAGGCTTATTGGAATGGTGATCTTAGCGGGTTCTGAGGAAAGGTGATAGTGACACAAATTGTTGCAAAATATTTTTGGAGATGCGATTTGTAAAGAATACAAAATACAATGATAAAGCACTTCAAAAATGTAAATTATACATTAACTAGGTTATTATACCCCCAAAACGAAGTTTAGGGGGGTATATAGGAGTCACCCGGTGGTTGGTCGGTCGGTCGGTCGGTCGGTCGGGCGGTCTGTTGCATTTTCCTTGTCCGGAGCATAACTTGAAAACTACTTGTTGGAATTCAATACAACTTCATACAATGATCAAGCACATTGAGAGGAAGTGCAGTGCACAAGAACTATAACTCCATCTTGACTAATTACAGAGTTATTGCCCTTTGTTAGTTTTCCTTGTCCGGAGCATAACTTGAAAACTACTGGTTGGAATTCAATACATCTTGATACAATGGTCAAGCACATTGAGAGGAAGTGCAGTGCACAAGAACTATAACTCCATCTTGACTAATTACAGAGTTATTGCCCTTTGTTACTTTTCCTTGTCCGGAGCATAACTTGAAAACTATTGGTTGGAATTCAATACAACTTCATACAATGGTCAAGCACATTGAGAGGAAGTGCAGTGCACAAGAACTATAACTCCATCTTGACTCATTACAGAGTTATTGCCCTTTGTTGCTTTTCCTTGTCCGGAGCATAACTTGAAAACTACTGGTTGGAATTCAATACAATTTCATACAATGATGAAGCACAATGAGAGGAAGTGCAGTGTACAAGAACCATAACTCTATCTAGAGTATTTTCAGAGTTATTGCCCTTTTGTTTTGTTTTCTTCTCCAGAGCATTACTTGAAAACTACTGGTTGGAATTCAATATAACCTCATACAATGGTCAAGTACATTGAGAGGAAGTGCAGTGCACAAGAACCATAACTCCATCTTGACTCATTACAGAGTTATTGCCCTTTGTTACTTTTCCTTGTCCGGAGCATAATTCGAAAAGTACTAGTTGGAATTCAAAACAACTTCATACAATGGTCAAGCACAATGAGAGGAAGTGCAGTGCACAGGAACCATAACTCAATCTTGACTCATTACAGAGTTATTGCCCTTTGTTACTTTTCCTTGTCCGGAGCATTTTTCGAAAACTTCTGGTTGGAATTCAATACAACTTCATAAAATGGTCAACACAATGACAGGAAGTGCAGTGCGAAAGAACAATAACTCTATCTTGACTCATTTCAGAGTTATTGCCCTTTGTTACTTTTACTTGTCCGGAGCATTATTCGAAAACTATTGGTTGGAATTCAATACAACTTCATACAATGGTCAAGCACAATGAGAGGAAGTGCAGTGTACAAGAACCATAACTCTATCTTGACAAATTACAGAGTTATTGCCAAGAACAATATCTCTTTTTAGTTTGTTTGCAAGGTATTCTGTTACTACGAACTTTCTCAGTTTATAAAGCAGTCTTTTGGGGGTATTAATCACATTTAGTGATAGCTCTAGTTTAAGTAAATGGTAGACTTAGTTCTATACATGAGACATAATAGGATGCAATTACCTAGAAGACAATTGAAAGAGAGAGTTTGTATCGGTAATAAGTCTTAAATTCATGATATTGATTGCCTGTCAGACACTGTCTCGTAAATGTGTATCAGTAAATCAAATTATACTGCCTAATCCGATTGAGCCTTAATCAACTGTCACATTCTTACAACCACCTTGCTTAGTAATTCCCTTTCTGGCGTTAGTGAAAATACCGTAAATGATAACTGTTCCTTTACATTTACAAGTTTTTTAAAATTAAATGTGTCTCGGGTCTTATAGGAATGTATAGTATTGTTTAATATAATATTTTAATATGTCATGTATTTTATATAAACTGCCTTGTGATATTAAATGTATGTCCGTGGAGGCGAAGCAACATTTTTGGGTGAGCTGCCCTCGTCCGGTTTCAGTCATAATTGTAATAGAACCCTTCGTTTTGTTTACTTAAACCATACACTTAGCTGTATGTATGTTATCTCATCATTCATTTATTTACATTATTTATCTGTTTTCTTTTTTGGTTTCGTATTAAAATTCTAATCATGGCCATGTACCACATTAGTTCAAAAGATGTTGGATTGCCAGAGAAACACGAAAAGTATAGAATAAAACAGTTTCTGTTTGATATATACATGTATATGGATGTGGAAAAAAACAACTTCTGTGAAGCTCACGTGAGAAATATCGGACTATGACGACACACTCCTTTTGTGTCATGTTTGTGAAAACACTTCTTCTTATTATTAAATTTTAATCAGATGTTTTATGTGACATAAAACACACACACTTATTTAAAACGTCTGTATCTGTTGCTTAATCCAAGAAATCTGCTCGAGTTGCAGATAGACAAAAGCGTTTCATTATCGGTTTTGACAGCATTAACTACTTTGTACAACGTATGTTACATATCTAAACTTTGCCTCATGTTTAACCAATCTATTGATTCGGACCAAGATTTATTGTTTCCCAAGGGCATTTGTCATTTAATTGTATATCTTCAATGTAATTATGTCTGGACTTCTTTTGTCGCGTGCTAATTGATACAGTCTCAGGTACATAGCTGAACCTTTGCTAATTGAATTATATGTTTCCTAAAGCATAACGGGTTTTGTACTTTCTGTGTGCGTGTGTGTGTGTGTTGGGGGTTTGCCCTTTTTTGTTGTTTTTTTTTTTTTTTTTGGGTTTTTTTTTTTTTTTTTTTTTTTTTTTTTTTTTTTTTTTTTTTTTGTACTTTCTGACAGCCGAAAGTAATATCCAGTGAATCTTTTGAAGGTGTATGGTTTTTATGTAGCTAAATTATGCTCTTAGATGTACAATGTATACAACTATCTCATTTAGTTACCAGCAATATAATTGAGATATATCGCTCAATAATCTCATTTAATACGTCGATTAGATAAAGAAACTGTTGGAATTTTAGAAACTGTGTATTATGTGTCTTGCAAAAACAAATATTATAGACATTTCCGTTTCTGGGTGCTGTGGTGGTGTGCACTTCTGGGGGCTTGGGGGCCTTTTTGGGGGGGTTTTTTTTTTTTTTTTTTTTCCCCCCTTTTTTTTTTTTTTTTCTTAAAGCTGCTCGCTCTCAGTAACCGTTGAATATTTTTTTTAAAAATTGACATTCTTATTCATGAATATAAAACTAAAGGCTAGAATCAAAATATAAGCAAAAATCTAGGTAGGAATTTGCAGAAATCGATTGAAAATGTTGGTAACACGGCACCGCTACACTATAATTCAAAAGCGTTTGTAACGCTTTTGAATTTGGTAGCGTATTTTTTATGCCCCCGAAGGGTGGCATATTAAAATCGCACCGTCTGTCCGTCTGTCCGTCTGACCGTCTGTCCGTCCGTCCGTCTGTCCGTCCGTCCGTCTGTCCGTCTGTCCGTCCGTCCGTGCGTCCCCACTTACAAATTCGTGTCCGGACTGTAACTTTGTCATGCATTGAAGGATTTTAAAATAACTTGGCACACATGTCTAGCACATCAAGACGACGTGTCGCGTGCAGACCTACATCCCTACCTCAAAGGTGAAGGTCCACTTGGAGTATGAAGGTTATGGATCCTCTATATATGCCCACATTCGTGTCCGGACTGTAACTTTGTCATGCATTGAAGGATTTTAAAATACTAGGTACACATGTCTAGCACATCAAGACGACGTGTCGCGTGCAAGACCCACGTCCCTAGCTCAAAGGTCAGGGTCTCTTAGGTTTGAAGGTAATGGATTCCTCCATATAAGCATATATGCCACATTCGTGTCCGGACTGTAACTTTGTCATGCATTGAAGGATTTTAAAATAATTTGGCACAAATGTCTAGCACATCAAGACGACGTGTCGCGTGCAAGACCCACGTCCCTAGCTCAAAGGTCAAGGTCATACTTAGAGTTTGAAGGTAATGGATTCCTCTATAAAGCTATATGCACACATTCGTGTCCGGACTGTAACTTTGTCATGCCTTGAAGGATTTTAAAATAATTTGGCACAAATGTCTAGCACATCAAGACGACGTGTCGCTCTGACCCACATCCCTACCACAAAGGTCAAGGTCACACTTAGAGTTTATAGGTATGGAATCCTGTATATTGCATACTTTGTGTCCGGACTATAACTTTATTATGCTTTGAAGGATTTTAAAATAACTGTGCACAAATGTCTAGCACTCAAGCGGATGCGTCGCGTGCAAGACCCAAGTCCCTACCTCAAAGGTCAGGTCCCTTAGTGTTTTAAGTAATGGAATACTGTATGCATGATTACTCTGTCATGCATGGAAGGTTTTAAAATTACATAGCACATTTATTGAGCACATGGGGGACACAGACTGTGAGGCACCTCTTTCGGGGGCATTCGTCACTTGGGAGGGACAGCTCTTGTTTAAATTTAGAGATATACGTGACAGGAATTTTTAATGGAGCCTTTTTTATATGACCATATGTTCTAAAATACGTTATTTACATACAGTTTGAAGAATTGTTTTTTTTTCACCAAAATCTGAGAGCGAGCAGTTTTAAATCTACAACAAATAGACTGCGGGCAATTTATATGGTATTAAACTAACAATAAACAGTTTTGAAGGATGTTTATTTGTATTTATGCCAACGTTATGGACGTTTTGAAATAAAATTTAACGACTGCGATTTTCTAGAATTTAGAAACAATTTCAGAAAATGTTACTGACATGAAACTGCCAAAGCAGAATTATATGGCGACATGAACCGTTCCAGAAATTAAGGTTGAACATTGTATATCGTCATACAGGCTTTAGGAGTCTGCATATCTAAACTTACCAGTCCTGTTTTCGTACTGCTTGTTCTAAATTTGATTTCAAAATAAGAAACTTTTACAATATATACCGAATTTTCCATCTGAATATCTAGTGTGTGAGCATTCTAACCCTAAATGTTTTCATGGCATTTCACACCTCAAAATTTCTATGAGGATGTTATTCATAAGTTTGTAAGATAAATACACATACATTTAGATAAATCAATAAAAAAATTATAAAATGATGCTACTGCGACAGTTTGTATAATTTTCCTTCGTGTTTTACTGTCATTCACTGCACTGACAAGATAACTTTTTAAGGACTCAGTAAAGTAAATTTCCTTAATCATACACGTATTTAAGATTTCTGTCAATTTCTTGCCTAGTCGTGCACTGGGGGTCTTAAAGAGATCGGGAAATTGTGAACTATTTTTCATTTGGAATATCATATCAAAACCATTAATTCTTAATTTTGAAAAATCACTCAGCAGGGTAATAAACATGCATGTATTGACTCTTTATATTGACTTACGGAAAAAATAGAATAGCCTGTCACCAACCGGTTTAAAGACCAATCATGCAAAAACTATTTCAAGCCATACCTAACATTGCTCTGTAAAATCCATTGCCATATGCGTCATTTCTCTGTGTATGAGTATTCTGATTGTCGATGGGTTTTTTGAATGATTGCGTTGATGAGCATTATTTTACATTTTGTTATTAATTTGAATTAATTCCTTACAAAAACGTCTCCAATAATGATTGTTTTTGTGTCGCCCTATCGGAGCGAAGGCGATACATAGGGATCGCTTTGTCCGTCGGTCCGTCCATCCATCACAAAAACGTAACGTTGGCTATAACTTTGCATATTCTTAAGATTTCTTCATCAAACTTTGCAGTTGTATTGCTTATGACAAAAAAGTTGTGATGCCGCCAAGTTGTGTAGGTCAAGGTCATATTTGACAGAGTAATGCCAATTTTGTACTTGGTTTTTGCCTCTAAAACTTAACGTTGGCTATAACTTTGCATATTCTTAAGATTTCTTCATCAAACTTTGCAATTGTATTGCTTATGACAAGAAGGTTGTGGTGCCGCCAAGAGTTGACAGAGTTATGCCCCTTCTTGTACTTAGATGTTGTCACGAAATTATTGGCTATTCTGGCAAAGTGTAAGAGGGCGACACATGTGTTCTACTGAGCACCCATCTAGTCTCAACTTTTGAGGAATCACCAAGTTAGGTAACCTTACTTTAGCCTGTACATCAGTAAGGCTAACCTTCAAAACATGTCTTTCTGTAAACCTATCTTTTTTGTCAGCGAAAACCAGTGTCAATTTTATTCAGGTCGAATGAGATGACAGTAAATCAAATGTTTGTAATTGGCTCATAAGTATCCATTTACTGGCAAAAATGCCAGACTTAATCCTCTCTCAATACTCCACCATTATATGACTTAGCCATGTTCAAAAGGAATAATTGTTATATACTGGCTAAATTACATTCAGGAATAGATATATATTATTTTAAAGTCAAACTCCAGGAATGTGAAGTTAATTCAAAGAAAGTATAAATTACATTAGCAACAAATCAGCTATTAATTGCTAAACTCTAATCATATATTTCAAACTTCCTTAGCACGTACAGCTTGTAATTAGCAAGCCAAATAAACAGTATCAAAAAGTCTCGTAAAGGTCAATATAATTATGAAAATAATTATGAAGTTTTGAATTAGAGCAAATAACGATAAATTGTAAGGATATTTAGAGATTTCGAAAACAAAGTAAATAACTACATGTATATATGTTTGACATTGTATTCTCAACGTGTATGAGTGCAAGCTGAATGTCATCCTCGATCCAGATCGAGCTCTGTTCAACTTTGGTAGGCACAAGCTTTACCTATATGACGCAGCACTATTTGAATATAAACGAGTGAACAAGAATAAAAAATAACGAATAATTACGCAAGCAGCCTACTGACTGACCTTATAAAATAATTTGAAAGATTTCTTATTGTTTTTCCTTCACATATCAACATACCCTAAAATTGATGACTAACAAATAACCTCAAAATATAAATAAAAAAATATTTGGACGTATTATATCTCAACCTGAAAGTTACAACTCTGCATTCCAGTCATTATCGATAAAATCAGCAATTTAAAATATACTGCAGTACCGTAAACCATTCAATAATCTATGTAATGTTGTTGTACAATTATTGGATGGATGCGATTTATAACAGAAGGCCTTTACATTGATTAATTGTGCTAAATGGGGCATTTTTCGATAGATGGTCTTCTTTAAAAATGTATTCATTTATTATTTTGCGTTCATTGAACACATTATTTATGTTTCGAGAAAATGATCTGTTAGATGTAGGGAGTGCCTCTTAAATACTCATGTTAAATAAAGAGAAAATGACACTACATACGTTAAATTAAAAATGACGTAAAGAGATTTTGGTCAAGTTGTGTGAGAGCCAGTGTATTTCCTTCAGAGATAACAGAGCAATGAATTGATGTTTTGTTTTCCCATTTATTAACTTTCCTATCTAAATACCGATATGCGTTTCCATTTGTGTCTTTTATTGCTCTTGTTACACTTACTCCTAATAGGATTTTGAACTAATATATCCATAAAGAAAGACATTATAGCATCGAATTTCTCGTAGATGAGCAAAACTAATGTACTATGTTGTATGAAATAGACTGCTAGATTAAAGACATGCATGACAGTTTAGGCAGGTACATAAATATTGATACCTTAGCTGTCAACAAATGTGATTAGTTAAAATATATTGTAAATGCTATAAAGGTAAGCAGCACATTAAAGCTGCTTGCTCTCAGATTTTGGTGAAAAAAATAAAGTTCTTCAAACTGAATGTAAATAACGTATTTTAGAACATATGGTGATATGAAAAGGCTCCGGTATAAATTCATGTCACGTACATCTCTAAATTTCGAAATCTACGCTACCAAATTCAAAAGCGTTGCAAACGCCTTTAAAATTTCAATATAAACATATAGCGTAGCGGTACCGTGTAACCGACCTTATCAATCGATTTCTGCGAATTCCTACCTAGATTTTTACTTATCTTTTTATTCTAGCCTTTAGTTTGATATTTATGATTAAGAATTTCAAATTTTTTTGAAAAATATTTTTTTCAACAGTAACTGAGAGCAAGAAGCTTTAAAGCTGCTCGTTCACGGTTTCCGGTGACAACATTTAATTTCACTAAAATGATATACTTAAGCATATAATGTAAAATTAATGGCTAGAATCACCAACGCAAGAAAAAAATCTAGCATGCAATTTGAGAAAATCTGTTGAAAGACAGACAGTTTTAAGCACTTATAATAATAAATTATTTCACCAAAATCTGAGGACGAACAGTTTTTAAGTCACAATACAAAAAATAATTTCTTGCCATTTATTCAAAGAGTTTGCTAATGACCTGTGATACAAAATTGAAACAAATATTTAACTGAAGAAATGATCTGATGTCACTTTGCCAATTCAGGAAAGCCGGTATTATAAATCTTGATATACAAAAAGGACCCGAAATGAATATTTAGAAAAAATATACAAATTTGAACCATAATTTTTCACTGTAAAACGAGATTCAGCAAAAAAATATTTTATCTAATATTATTTAACAAGTTCTTCGCTCAAGATGGAATCAACATCATAAAGAGAGAGACAGAGAGAAAGGCAATGCGGAATGAACGTATCTTACATGAGGTGACTACCAGCATGGAATTGGCAGGATTCGAACCCAGGATAAAATTCTGTAATTCTAGTGTTGTATTATATCGCTAGTAGAGATGTTTGGCTAGAGCATTACAATTTTTAATGTTCAGCAATCAGCAACTGAAGTAAATCATTACAAGAAAGCGTATCTACTCTTGAGCGGACTTAAATAAGATCTATAAACAGTAAAATATCAACAAAGTTTGCGTAATACAAACCTTGAAATTCTTTAAGGTCGAATCCGTCACCCCATGAGTTGATTTAAATTTCAAGACAAATCATAACAACAATCAAAGGGTAGCATAAATACTTCCGAAAACTGCAACATTTTTATTAGAATCATCTTCCGCTTATAATCAATCTTTCTTTTTGAGCCTTTGTGCCAAGATGGATGTAAACTATGCTATTTATGGTTTAATTTTACATAATATTTTGTGATGTAGAGTTTATTTTCAAGCCAGTGAACCTGCTAAGCATAGCACTTTAAAAACTCTTGATCTTAAATGTTATTAAAATTGTATCGCTTCCTTACGAAAAAGAGTTATCAGACAACGTGTCGTATTTTGTCAAATATCATTAAAATAATACTGGGCTTTGCTTATAGCATATACATTCGATTTACGGATTTCAGGAATGTTCTTTGAACAAATGACTGTACGTATCGCAGATAACACATTTTACTTTGTTATATGAGAGCTTCATGTCATTTTACATCCGAAAATGTTCACTAAGAAATATAGGTTGCTGTGAACGTTCTGCGAGTATACTTAAATTAGATGTCAGACGATTTTGAAAGAATATCAATACACGTTGTATATTCCTAGTTTAGAGGATGGTAACTAGAAAAATTACTGCTGACGTATTGACGTTATGGAAGCCATGATAGAATTGCCAAGCATTAAACGTCAATTCATATTTGTTGTCTTGTGTATCATTATTGCGGTCCGCAGAAGCGGCCCGCTACCTTTAATACGGGTTTGGAAAATGTTACATGTAAGTGAAGTTATAATTAGTTCTTTTCACAAATCTTATGAAATGAATGAAAATCTCCTTGAAATGTAAGATTAAGAAAGGGTTAACACCACTGTGCAATGTGTAGTTTTAAACATGTCAAAATGTTGATGTTTGTATTCATGTAAAATTGCTTAATACATCTCTGTGAACATTAAGAATGTAGTGAACCGTTTTTATTGTTCGGTCAGTAAAAAACACCAGCATGGGTCATGTTTACTGAATTTGCATCGTCTTGATGTCAAGGATCGACATTTGTCTTCTCTCATATGTTACCTTTGCTTTTTAAACAAGAAAGTTGAGTGTTGGTATCATCGATTATTATAGTCATTGGTATTGTTTAACTTAAAAATATAAAGTTTCGTTTAGATAAAATTTGTAACATGTGAAACAGTAATGCAGACATAAAATTAAAATGGACTTGGTCGTGAATTATTTAAGACACTGTTCAAAGGTCCGCTGTCATACTTTTGTACCACAGATTTCTTGTATTTATCCTTAGCACAGCTAGGCTATGATCAGTGCAACAAACGTCATAGATTTTTCCTTCAGTGCAGTTTCCTCCATAAATAGTTCATGATAATCTGCCTCGCAAAAAAACTAATTTGATCATTAACAAAAGCAATTTCTACACTAATGGACGAAGAAGCCTCCTTACTGCAAAGCGTAATGTCAGATGAACGTTCTTGACTGCTTTGGAAAACAACGTCCAGTTTCAGGTCCATATACCTAATAACTCTTTTGTTATCAAAACAGAAGCTAGACATTTGCTCCAATGACATCGATGCTTCATGCGCAGCTTAAATTTTGAAACCCATTTTATAAACAGTTAAGTAGAATGCAGCAATCATTATCCTATATCTTTGTCCTCACAACAATTTGACTCATTTTCAGGACGAGAAAATGTTATTGAAATTAATTAAAAAGTTTCTGTCAGTGTTCCATTTATTCTTGTTTATTCCACAAACTGACGAACACAAAGGCACAGAATGGCGGACCAGCGTAATTCTATTTGACCCTGTCACTGCAGCCTAAGTCTAATCCTAATTTCTAATGGGGTTTGAAGTGAGCAGATGGTTTTTATAAAAGGATGATCTGTTTATGGTGCCATTACGTTTCTTTTCGTAGAATACTTGTTATAAACAAGACAAGTATTCATCTAAACAATATACCGTTTTTGTATGTTTGCCAATCCCTTGTGTCTATTCCATTCATGCTGATTTGTCTGTCGTCTCGAGCGACTATAATAGACCGCATGTGTGAAGCGTTTTTTCAAATCCTCGAAAGATAAGTCAATGGACTTGGACACAATCATGAAATATTGCAACCTGTTTACGTCATGATTGTCTTTTTTCTATTCTAAGGCCAAGTAGAATGATGTTTTCATTCTTGTGCAATTATTCCAAGAAACAATATATTTTCTACGATTTTAAGACGTGGCAAAAATATGAGAATGCTATGTAGAAATCCGCATACATTCCATAACTCAGGATATAAGTAAGTAAGTAAGTAAGTAAGTAAGTAAGTAAGTAAGTAAGTAAGTTTATTTTAGTTGACACTCTTTTGCTTGCATTTTTATTGTGATATCAACAATTTTACGTCGTCAGCATGTTATAATTTAACATTTTCTAATATAATTTCCTCTGACACGTCTTTCTAATTATCATGAAGCTTCTCAGCAATTATTCTTGTATATCATAATACCTGATTTCTTCCAAGTATATGGTGACATGTCTGCAAAAGGCAAAGGACCATTTTAAGGACATTCAGTAAAGCATGGAATAACACCAAAGAGTTAACACTTTACAATGTACTAGACAAAGTATGCCTTAAGGGAATAACAAGAAAACTGTGATACAAAGTACCAGGTCGAAATTGAAAAAGAACGCAGTGATGGAAACACATTTATTTGCATCTGAGATGAGAAATTTGAAACATGATAAAAGTGATAGAAAAAACTCATTTGTAGGTGTTATATCTTCAGCGATCACTGAAACATATAGATACATGTATAACATTTTTAGCATAGAAAAACTCATTTGAAGGTGTCATCTTCAGCGATCATTGAAACTTGTAGACCATTTAAATCATGCAGCGATGGTGGCGCTCTTGTTGTTGTTACATTATATGTTTATATTGTAATTTCAAAAGCGAATTTGGTAGCATATTATTTGAAATTTAGAGATATACGTGACAGGAATTTATACTAGAGCCTTTTTATATGTTCTAAAATACATAATTTACATTCATTTGAAGAACTTAATTTTTTTACTAGAATCTGAGAGCGAGCAGCTATAAGTCAATAAATGTATAGAGGATAATCGTTGGTTTCGGTGTAATATCACGTCATAATTTCACCGAGTGGGCACCAAAAGTAATATTTTTACTCGTGGCGCAGCAATACCAACAATTTTTCTGTTGATTTTATGCCTAAAACTTGACTTTTGTTGGGTTTATTGAAATAAAATGTCGAAATTGCGGGAAACGTCAACAGAAAGCATCGCAAAGATGACATCATTTTATCGACGTCAACGTCATATAGTTTCCGGCATTCAGTACGCTCGGTATACTTTTTGACGTTAATCCGTGTTACAGATTTTGATAATTTTAACTGAGTGGCCAGTGAGTTTATCAGGATATAACTCACTGTATTATATATTTCAATAAACCACAGAAAAACATAAAATAAATTACAAAAATCCCACTAACTTTATATTGTATTCATCCCTTCTTCATATTTTTTGCATAAATGAAACGCAAGGTCGCTATTATCTGTACTATATAAAATACGGTCATTAAGTTTATCACTGGAAATAAGATGACAGTGGCTATTCATGGAAGGTTATTTTTTCATTTATGACGTGACGCAAGAAACTGTGTCCACATGTTATTATTAGAGACACGTTTCATACACAATTAAAACACTAGCACCGTGTATCTTTTAATTAGGAATGTTCCACTCCTTGAAATAAACATTAACGCAAAGATTGTAAAAACTATATAAATTCGTGCGTCACAACGTTGCGGCTGGACACAGTTTAGTTTGTCATCATCTATTTAAATCACTCCTTTACACCTAATGCACAGAAATAGCACCAAACTTTACAAAAAATAATAAACAAATGCAAATACACTATAATGACTTCCATGGAAAAAGATTAAAATATGCTATAAAAGAGTACACCCTGGTGTTACAGGATAATGTATCACAAACTTTAGGATAGTTAAAATACATTACAAAGTTAATGTACAACACTTTTAACCGTTAGATTTGCAAGTAAGTATAGTTTGAAATACAGTGTTTACTAATGTCCATGAACTTAGCTGCCATTTGCCAGTTGCCAATTCGCTTATTGTTCACTTTTTTTGACTGGAGTCGAATTGGCATCTGGCTGCCATTTGCATCAAATCATTTTTGGAATCTGGACTTCGTAGGCTGAATCGGCAACTGGCAACTTCACGGACATGGTACCTTCATCTTTGAAATATGCCATTTCCTGAACAGACGACGTAGAATTCAATTTGTCCAATGTTTTGTCTATTTTTTAAATCAATGTCCGAACTATTTTCTTCAGTGTGTAACTTTCATACTGAGTTAGTTTGCATATATAGGGGTACATGTTGTTCCATAACTTATTACTCAGAGAATCACCATTTTATGTTGAGCAGTGTTTGGTTTTAAAAGGCACATATCACGGAGTTTATGTCAAAGATCTATACGCAACCGAAAATGGTGCCAGTTCTGTACGACGTGTTTTTAGTCAACAGAAACCGGTAAAAAATAAACTGGTGCTACTTTTTAAACGCATGCCAGATTTAAAAGTAGCATGAATAAAGGCCGTTTTTGGTAATGCTCTTCTTTTTTCCCGATGTGTTTATAACTCATCCAAAGCGATGGAAGTGAACTGTGCTGTAGGACGCTTGGTAAATAAAAGCTAAAAACAGTTGTTTCTGTTTTGTCTGACCTTTCCAGACCAATAAACATTAAATAACTGTTTCTAAATTTAAGTGACGGATAATCCTCCCAGTCTGAAGCATAATCAGCAAACATTATTACCAGACTATTCTTCAGGTTTCTCACATGTTAATTCTTAGATACCATTTCTACATTTGCCAGACATAATAATGAGAATTGCAAAGTAGTTTTGTCTACAACATTTTAAGATTTTCAGCAGATTTGCTCATCTTATATATTCGATACATATGAGAAATGAGCTATTTGTAGAAAAAAGTATACACTGTTCAACTGTTATTAAATCGTGAAAGTAAAATATAAACAGGTTCTTTTGACAAAGATAATTGCATTTTGTCTTTGAAGCTAACTTCTGGATGGACTTGCATAATTTGTTCAAAGACCTTGTGTTTTTATATGTTTATTTATTTGATGTTATAGTTTATTTCAAATGATTTTACAAAGAAATTCTTGTTTAGAGAGAAAACCCTCACTTCGATATTACTCAATGTGATGTTATGTTAGAAAGCACAAATCATCTCAAAGTCATGTTTGTAATCGCTGTAAAAAGATGTGTGATCTTATTTTACTTAAAGCTTATTGTTTGCCACAGACGTGCAGAAATAAAAACAAAACAGAGCTAGCTATAGTATCTTTCCCATCACTGTCACATAATTCCGTCCATCACTGTTCATTAGAAACACCGTAAATTGCCAATGCTGACGAAAACAAAACAATTTCATCAGTTGAGTGAGGATCTGTCCTCTTACCGAATGCAAATGACGACAATAAATATAGACTGCTAATATTGTGAGTGTTTTTTGTCCTTACCCGTGGTGCAAATCGTTTATCATTGAAATTAAGTAAGCGTTGGGTTACCATTCAGCCAATACGATATGTAAACAGTTATTATGTCTCTCTTTTTATATGTTCTTTTGCAAGCTGAATAGATAAGATGTAAAAGTGCTTTCACCTTGTCAAACATAACTATAAAACTAAGGTTTACACAGTGATATGTTAGTGACAAAGTTTCACTTAATTTGCTTAACAATGCTCCTGAATTATTAACGTAATCCACTGATACTGCTATTTCGTTGTTTTACAATTTGTAGCATTGTTTAAATCTTATTTATACATTCTATGCTTCCCAAAAGTTCAACTAACTTATACAACAAGAGCGGCATTATCTCTCCCATCAGAGTTTTATTATCTTCCACATTACTGTTCGTTACATAAGCAATAACGTGCACCATATTGATGAAAACGGGACACTCTCTTAAAAATATTTATCACGTTAAATGATGGTGTTTCCCCTTATAGAATGTAAATAGAAACCATAAAGACAGACGGCTATTATGGAGATATTTTTGGCTTTATGCATAGTAAAAGCGTTCGTCATTGAAACATTGAGGGCGTTATGTTCTTATTCGCTGTTATGTTCATAAAAAACTGAATGGAAGCTTGCTTTTGGAAACTTTCAGACTGATTTGAATTAGTAAGACTAGAATTTATTCATTACATTTGAAGAGTTAAGTCCCTTACCTTGTTGCTATTATAATTCTTTTATGAAAGTTGTCAAGCCGGTATCCCATGTTTTACTAGTTTCCAGAGTGTTTATCCGGAACATAAATCTGAAAGTATTCAAAGCTTTCGGTTGATCTTATGAAAATGACAGAAATGACCAGGCCAGCGCGTGAGACCTATGTCTCTTCTCAAAGAAGTATTTCACTTTAATTTTCACGCTCCCACGTTTGTCTTGATAATGATTTGAAAACTATTAGAGGTTGACGCATTGATACATGTCATTGGAGAAAATGTAGTGACCAAGAACCATGACCCTATCTGTGTCCAACTCTAATGACTTCCCGTATTGAAATTATGCCTGGCTGTATCATGACTCAATACTATATGAAGTATTTAATTGATATCTCACACAGTTGTATAAGTCCATTGAGAGACAGGGCAGTGACCATGAAAACTACTGAAAGCAATAGAGGCTATTTTCTGAAGGTATCTAGATTATATTTATTTCACAATACTCTATATTTACATAAATAATAAACCATGTAACGAATAAGCAATAGCACAGCCTGAGGAAGCAAAAGTATAAAATGTTCTTGAAAAGATGGAGCACCAGCGAAAAGCCTTTAGTGGCACGACCAAGCAAAGCGTAAACAATTTAAAGGAGTCAGTACAACACACGCGTGACAAATCTCAATATTCAACACATTGTCAGAATGCTTTGGTTACTTAGTTGCGATGGAGCACTTAACGAGAAACCCATCATGCAAACAGTTACGTAACAACCTCTCTTGCTCATTGGGGTGAAAGGAGCATAATTAACAGAATAGTTGCAAGTTTTATGACTAAACCTAACAGTTTAAGCTATACATTCCAGTCATTATCGTTAAAATCAGGGTTTCAAAATATGTTGCAGTATCAGTAAACATTCCATTTTCCTATGTTACGTTGTTGTTGTACAATTAATAGGCGGATAGCGATTTGTTACAGAAGGTCTCTATATTTATTTTTGTGTTAAAAAGAAGCATTTTTCGACATATACTGTCATAAAATTGTATTTATTTATCATATTGCGTTCGCTATACACATTATGTATGTTTGGAGAATATAATCTGCTAATTGTAGGGAGTGGCTTTTTAGCTCACCTGGCTACGCCAGGGTGAGCTTTTCTGATCGATGATTGTCCGTCGTCCGTCGTCCGTCAACATTTTGATTCAAATGACATCTCCTCTGAAACCTCTAGGCCAATGTTGATAAAACTATGCAGGAATGTTCCTTGCATGAAGCTCTACCAAAATTGTTCAAAGAATTCCATTCCATGCAGAACTCTGGTTGCTATGGCAACAAATAGGAAAAACCTATACCAAGATTGTTCAAATTATGACTCTCGGATCAAAATTGACCCCGCACGGGGGGTCACTTAGTTTTACATAGGCTTATATAGTAAAAAAATAAAAATTTTCTTCCTTGAAACCACAAGGCCTAGAGCTTAGATATTTGGCATGTAGCATTGGCTAGTGGACCTCTACCAATATTGTTCAAATTATGACCCCCGGGTTAAAATTGACCCCGCACCGGGGGTCACTTAGTTTTACATAGGCTTATATAGAGAAAACTTTAAAAATCTTCTTCTCTGAAACCACAAGGCCTAGAGCTTAGATATTTGGCATGTAGCATTGGCTAATGGACTTATACCAAGATTGTTCAAATTATGACCATCGGATCAAAATTGACCTCGCACGGGGGGTCACTTAGTTTTACATAGGCTTATATAGGGAAAACTTTAAAAATCTTCTTCCTTGAAACCACAAGGCCTAGAGCTTAGATATTTGGCATGTAGCATTGGCTAGTGGACCTCTACCAATATTTTTCAAATTATGACCCCCGGATCAAAATTGACCCCGCACCGGGGGTCACTTAGTTTTACATAGGCTTATATAGGGAAAACTTTAAAAATCTTTTTCTCTGAAGAGCTTAGATATTTGGCATGTAGCATTGCCTAGTAGACCTCTTCAAAGTTTGTTCAAATTATGCCCCTGGGGTCAAAATTGACCTTGCATCGGGGGGATTATTTGTTTTACAAAGGCGTATATAGGAAAACTTATTTCGTATATAACATTATCTAGTGATCTTCCACCAGGCAAGTGGACTTGTACCAAGGTGAGCGATATAGGGCCATCTTGGCCCTCTTGTTAATGTGAAGCCACAAATTATAAAATGATTTATGTTTGTTAAATCATCTTATTTGCTTTTTACAAATTTTGAGCCTTGATGATATATTGCTTCTTAAATGCTAACCCTTAATTTCCACATTATAAAATGTAAATGGTGATACTTGAGAAAGGCAACTGTCACAAAATTCCCTGTGGTTAGTTACTTTGTGTGCACATTCACCTTTCTCGGTCTTAATTACTTAAGACGTTTGCATACATTGCCACTTTACTTCAATACCCAATAGCCTTATGAGTTATTTTCATTATATGTCTAGATAACTTATTCATATGCTGATCATCAATAATCGAATTATGTGTTATCTGTCTGCGCAATAACACTACATCATAGGTAATACGGAAGATATATGATTCGGTATCAACTAAACTGCAAACTTGAAAAAGACGCCGTTTTCCTTAAAAAGTCATTCAATTTATTTATGAACTTGTATTTATTTCCTATTTTATTTCATGTTTCACTCCTTGTTACACCTTCAGCGGCAAAACTTTAGATTAAGTAACTAAGATTTTTAAATGTAGAACCAAAAAAAAGCTAGCATAGCATGTTCAGGACTAGCAACATTCATGAAAGTGATTGGAAGACGAGATAATTGACAGAAAATGTATGTATATGCGTTAGGTCATTAACTGTAGTCATACAATCTTGATAGCTTCTGCTGAAGATTGTTACTTAGACGGTCTCAGAATATGACGGCAGTGCTTGTCGGCCACCGATGAGCAGCGTCCTGCAACATACAGGGCATTTGACATTTTGGAAGAGAGATGTTACCAAACTGTACATCTGTATTTTGAGAAACAAATCCAGTCAAATAAATATTTGGATATTTCCGGGTTTATCATTACAAAATCTGAATGTGATTAACATTTTGAATGTTGACTATGACTGTAATAAAACTAACTGGCTCTGTTTTAGTCAAATATTGAAGATCTACCAGAATCTAATGTAACATCAAATTCACATGGCAGTGATATCGTACATATGTCGACATACCAAAATGAAAGCTCGTGTGACGGATTCCAATGGGACTTCAATTAAGCTGTGTCTGGTCAATATCCCTACAAAACTCATTATTTTATTTTGATGGTATCGTCATGAAGTGTGATTAATAACCATTCTTTGGCGGTCTAACCTTTCCTACTCGATGGGGAATTCACGTAGGCTGTCAACTCTGGTGATATATTAGACCTTGCCATCGTCCTAACATAAATCAGTCGCTCACTGATACATAATATTAAAATCAGACTGTAGAAAGCTTAAACAGTGAGTTTCAGTCCATATTGCTTATGGCTATAGAGTGTTCTAGTATGGTGTTTTTAATTTATTCCTTTGATTTTGTCATTTGTTTCATTTTTATATTTATAAATACATTAATTAGTTAGATACATAGATACTGATTAGGGTAGGAATAATGAAGTATTCTCAATTTACTGCAGGAAGATGCTTATTTATATTTTGTCATTTATTTTCTTATCGTGTATAGCATAACATCCTTATTATAGTCATAATCTGATTAAATCAAGGATGCATGCAAAGTTATTTGCACAGCTCGTGGTTTATACGTGATTCTTGTTTTATTTTGTTGTTAATTTTGTGTAACATCTGCTTACCACATTTAGTAAATTTCAAATGAAGGTTTGAAAATGATTTCACTTAGAGCAGGGTTTAGTAAATGAAAGTCTTTTTTACTATACTAGTACTTCAGTAAGAACATATTCAATGTTAACCATTTTAACTCACCTACGACAAATAATTGTAGCAAATTGCTGCTGAATTTCGTTTATTTATTGAAAACTGGGAACATTTTTCGCCTTTATGTGCCAATTTCACTGTTTTACACAAATGTGCCAACTTTTACAGTAGATAGTTTTTGTTTTTGATCAGTTCAGCTGTAGATATATATCACATGACCTTCTTATTAGGGTTCATCGGCATTAGTTTTTGTTATGTAGATATTTACCTGCATGATGTTACGTCAATCCGCTTTCTTTGAGTATTATATCTGAATTTTATGTATTCTTTATATGTTTCATTTTTGCTACTTTAGTTTTACTTTTCAGGTGGCAGGATGTGGAAATCAGATATACAAGTCCGACGGAAAGATTTAGACTCTCTCTTCAAATCAGGCCTCATGCTACAGCCGGTATCCTCATAATTTCAAATATCACAGTAGACCACGACTGTTCTAAAAGTAAGTACGTATATCATTAGAATAAAAGAAACTGACTCTTGTTATTAGATTTAATTTTAACAAAGATAACTCCATTTTTTCTTATGAAAAATGATTTCAATGTAACATCGTTGCAAGTTTCAAAAGTGGTAGTTTCATTTAATTCATTTATGATAGATTTGGAGGTAACTTTTTGAAAATGATTTGCAGGTTCTGACAGCGAGTCATGTCCAAGCAAGGACAAGTATTTGTGCAGTAACAAATCATGTGTTCCGTGGCATAAAGTTTGCGACTTACAGGATGACTGTCCAAATGGCGAAGATGAGCAAATATGTGGTTAGTGCGTTTTGTTTTTCTTATAAAGTGTCTGACGTATGGCAAACGTCTTCTTGTGGCTTGTGTAAACGTAGTTTATGTACCAGTACCTGTTTGTAAAACCGCTTATGAGCTTTATGATAGTATTAATCAAGTAGTCAAGTATTAAATACCAATTGAAAGATAAATTTACGAAAGTATCATGATGCACACTCATTGAAACAGTAGTATTATACGTAACCTGTAAGACACTCGCCAATTTAAGGTATGCTAAAGTAGTGTATGTAACAGTTTTGTAAAGACCCGTAAAAGTTTTTATCATGGTTTGAACAAAGTAGTCAACAATTAATCACCAAGTGGATGATATTACTGTTAGAATAATGTAAACGTTAGTTTTATGATGAACATTTATTCAACATATAATAGTATATCTAAACCATAGGAACCTAAAACTCAATTACAAAACATAACGGTTTTTAATTTTAACATTTATAAAAGTGCCAAATTAACATTTTGTGAAACTTTTTGCGCTCATTTACGTACGTTATTATCCACTTAGGTAAAGTAAAGTTTTCTACAATCTCGACAAACCATTGCCTTTAAGTATTATGGTAATTTTGAGACGTTGGATAGACATAAAGAATAATTTACTCAGTTCTTTCAGACAGAACAAATATACTTGCAATAGACACGTAAATTCGTATAGAAGTCGAAATTAATTGCAAATTGTAACTTCCAGACTTTATCAGATTACAATCATCTGCATAGTGTTAACAAGATCAATAACATTGACGGGACATTCCCTACAATTAGCATATTATATTCTCCAAATATAACTAATGTATTCAATGAACGTAAAATGATTAAAACAAATTACAGTTTAAAGATCATAATAATATTATCGTTGATAAATGATACAAAAATTGTAATGGAAGAAATTGATTTGATTTTTTCCGATAATGACTGTAATATGTAGCTTTGACTTTTTAGGTTTTGGATGATACTAATAAATATTCTATTATTTATACTTTGGGGTTATTCTATTTGACACAACTTTTAGGGAGTGACTCTTTAAATGACATTGTTACATCATTCAATAACAATTTGTATGTCAGGTTTTGTAAATGCAATAGGAACATTTTTATTGATGTAACTTGGCAGACAATGCAATATGATCGGTTTTCTTCGGACTCTAGAATGCATCAGTCATTTATTTTCTTATCTTGTATAGTATTACATTTATGACATAATAATAAGAGCACAGTAAACAACAGATGCTTTGCGTAGAAGAAATAGATCAATTACTCTGCCTTTTGACAGAATCAGAGCGTTTTGGATTAACTGAATATTGTGTATGATATTAAATATAATGCACTGTGTGTTCAAATGATTTGGGGCCGTTCAAATAATTTACTGTATTGCACGGAATATAAAATGGCTAGTATTGTATCAAACGCCTTGTATTTGAAGCACTATAGTAGAACATGTACTTGGTTTGTCTACACAATGAAGATCATACAATACCCTGACGTTTCAGTATGCTAACAGGGCATGTTCAATTCCATGTTGCTATAAAACATTAGCCACGAAACGTCTTTTGTATTCTGTTTCAACCGAACAAAGTTATTGTTGTATGAATAAAGCAATAAAAATGCAAATTGTCTGACAAGAAAAACATTTCAGTATAAGTCAAATTCTTGTTAAGCATAGGACAGAGACGAAAGTTATCGACACACGTAAAGGTCTGTCTTGTATTGGAAGAAAATAAAAAGTCGTTGTTAAATTATGATGGTGTCCCATTTTCATGGTTACAGACACTTTACCTGACCTTACCAGATGTACATTTGAAAACGGAACGTGTGGGTGGAGACAAGGCAAACATTTTGATGGATTTAACTGGAACCTACACCAGGGCCCCAAACCACCTCATGGTACCGGCCCAAAAGTTGATCACACTTTGGGAACTGAAGATGGTCAGTTGTTTCTATTTTCTAAACATTTTGTGTATCGTTTGGTTTATCAGCAGCATCTTACTGATCTATATCTTTCTTCTTATAAATTTTAAGCAGAATTCAGAAAGGACTTTATCAGCAACTCATCTTTAGACATGGGGTAATTAAAACAATATTTCTGAGTAATATTAAATTTGATATAGATTTACATAGGATCTTGACTATTATTGCAAAGTGTATAGGCGAGAGAGAAAACGCACTTAAAGCTGCTCGCTCACAGTTGCAGTTGAAAAAACAAATTCTCAAAATTAACAAACTAATACATAAATATATAAAGGCTAGAATCGACAATAGAAGTAAAAATCTTGATAGGAATTTGCAAAAATCGATTGAAAATGCTTTTTTTACGACACCGCTATACTATACATGTATGCTTATATTGGAATTTCAAAAGCGTATGCAAAGCTTTATTATTTGGTAGCGCATTATTTCAAACCTACAGATAAACTTTACAGGAATATATACTGGAACCTTTTTAAATGACTGTATGTTCTAAAACATGTTATTTTCATACAGTTTTTTACCAATATCTGAGAACGAGCAGCTTTAAACTTCATTCGTTTAAAACAACGTATGGAGCATTGACTGAAAAAAAATATTGATATATTAACATTTTTACAATTTAGGTTACTATATGTATATAGACAGCGGGACACCTTCGGGATTCTTTGAGCCAGCCTTATTACAGAGTCCAATAATGCCTGCCATAGACGAAACATTTAAAGATGGCTGCAAGGTCTGATTACTTCTGTTATAGACGAAAGTAACAGTGTCATAAATAACAATAACGAGTAACTTGAGTACAAGCTGTGTCACATTTATATATATATAAATACATATATATGTATTGTTCAGTTTTAATTTATGTATAGATGTACATGATGTTTAGCTATTTAAAAAGTGTCAGTTACATGTAATAGCAGAGTTCATATTTTATGTTTTAAGGTCAGTAAAAAGTTGTACCGCTGAAACTAAAAGTTTTGTAAGCATTTTAAAAGCAGTTTTGTTGTAAGCAAATGCGTTTGTAATGATTTGATTGACAGTAAGACCTCGTTCCATCAAATGTCGCATTAATTTCGACTGAAATTTGCTCTGGTCTTGCTGACGGCAAGTGTCTCTGGCCTTTGAAACCAATGCATGCCAAGATCGCCTAGATAGTTTAGTCAGCACCAATTTGAACATATATTATTACTTTACGAATGTCAATTGTTATGAACTAAATTCTTCTGTATATTGCAGTTGAGATTTTTCTATCACATGCTCGGTAAAGATGTAAACAAACTTAATGTTCGACTAATCAACGTATGTGAGAAAAGAAAAACGAGCATTTGGACTAAAGTTGGCCAACAAGGTGACACATGGAATTTTGCAGAAATTTCTCTGTCTGGAATTTCTTGGAGGTACAACCTTCACGTATTGAATTTATGGTTACATGAGTTTTGAATATTATAACTGTTGTTAGTTCAACGATTGGCTAAAAATGCTGAAAAGATAATATCAATCACTAATATCAGATCATTCCACAAAGCCTGCATAACTACAATGAAATTCAAATGATCCCTGAAAAAAAATAATTTACTGGTTGTTTAATAATATAATCGTGTTTCATTTATTCTAAACACACTGTTTATGCATGCTTTTACTTTGTGTTAATCTTTGTTTCCTCAAGTTGCCAAAAAGGACATTTTAATTTAGTGTAGTTTCCAGTTAAATCCATCAAAATATTTGAAGAATGCTCCTGTTTACATCTAGGTACAAATCCCACCGGAGCCACTTTTTTAATTGTGTTTTTCTTTTCAACTTTAAAACATAACCTGAATGCCTTTTTGCAAGAATGCATATTAACTTGTTTCATTATTTTAGGACATATAAGGAAAATAAACGTTTTACAATTTAGACCCAAGTTAAGAAAAATACACTAACGACTAATTTAAAAACTTACCTTTTGAAAATCAGCACGGTTAACCTTCATGATTTTTACCGTTATGTTAAGAACAGTATAATGAAAACAATCTTAAAGTTAAATTTATGCCTTTTAAAACAATCTGGTCTTTGCTTTGATTGTTATGTCCCTTACGTAGTTTAACGATTTTAACCTGATCATATGTAATATGAAAATTTGATGAGGGTCGTTTACTTATGGAACTATTAGGCTGATTATGTTTTTAATGTAGCTCTCCATTGTATACTGAATCCAAAACTACAAAACAAAATATGTGTATGATAATATAAAGTTTGCGAAATTCCTTTCCTGACATAACATCGGGTTTGCCTGTACATAGAGAATGGGGGTAGGCTGTAAGATTCCACAAACTTTTTATTCAATGGTAACTCCTTTTTAAACTTTGTGCTTGAATCAGTGAAAGGAAATCGTTAATAGTAATGGCAACTCTTGTGGCCTTTAAAACATGATTATGGGCTAAATATCTTGATAATCATGTTACGAACAGAAGAATTGCTTGTATAAAGTACGATCAATTGCATCGGGAAGATATCTGCCTTGATAATATAGATGCTTCGAGAAATTGTACCATCCAAAGTGATCACATCAAATGGCATTAATAGTTCTACAAATTGGCTTGCTATCTTCGTTTTCGGCATTATTGTCGAAGGACAATACGTTATCTTCTTGGATTTAAAGACAGTGTTTCTTTCATAGTTCAAAGTGGCTGTTTTTCTCATGCTACTCGTACATGTAGTCGCTAGAATAAACTTATTTATTAATCAGTTTAGGCTCGACCTTTATGTAATAAACTTTGTCACAAAAAAATGAAATGCTGAAACAGCCTAAGAATTGAAGCCCTTATTATGTCTGCTGACTGAAACGTTATCCTCTGTCTAAGATGTATGATTATTAAATTTAACTTTTTTCATTGTTCCATTTAGATACATAATCAGTATTGAAGGTTATGGTGGACACAGTAAAAATGGAGATATAGCTGTTGATGACATTTCCTTCAGTCCAGAATGTTTTGGTAATACTATTTCAATTATTACATTTGATTTATGGCAATTTTTCAGCCCTGAAAGCAATGCAATTATAGTATATACACCATAACGTTCAAAGATAGGACTTTACAAGATAGCAATCATTTTGTTTAGATAACTTCAATTTATTTTCATCCATCAATAGACAAACACAAAGTATTTCCTAACTACAAATGAGTTTCATGTATACAAGAATAGTATGATCTAAACACATTGTACAGCTCTGATAACATTCCTTAATATGTTACCTTAGAAACCGTTTAGAAGTAAAATATTAAAGAATATTACATATTGCTTGTTAAATTCCCTTCGTTTACGTATGTCGTCTTGTTGAGATTGGCGCCTATATAAAATTTACAATTCAATGTTTATGAGGACGACCAGCCATAGCCATGTCCATTGTATCAAATAAAAAATGTGTCATATTTCTAATATTTGTGATTCATAGTATCTAAAATATAATTTTATTTCTATTTAATAGGTATATCACATGATGAAATTGGGTTTCTATCCGTTTCATGTCATAAGAAGCCAATTACTGTCGCAGAATTTCGGGATAAACCCGACTTCTACTGTAATAGATATCAAGGTTTGTTTTATATTATTAATTTTTTGGTAGCTTTATAGTTACATTTACCCATTATGCTAATCGAATGAGCATACAGTTACCATGTCCTGCAAGACTGTCAATATTTCGTTCGTCACACTACAATGACATGCTTTGGAATAAGAAGAACTCTCACATGATGATTTAAGACAGTCAATGGAAGTGAATAGATGACGAAATATAGCTTGTTTGTCCTATTTAAGTTACTCAGTTGTGTTACAATTACTTGTCCTGGGTATAAAAAAACTATTAAATCATATTCATTTTAAATGCTGAAACAAATAATTAGACGCTGCAGGAAACAACATTGTGCAGAAAAGATAATTAAATTACATTAGTTACACAACCTTTATAAAAAAATAGGACATTTTGGGCATTTGCGGGAGAATCTTATAATTCGACGTGTTAGAGAAAGTTCAATTTAGATTATAGAAGTATACAGTCATGTCATAAGGAGAGGCAGTGTTCAAGGAATTTTTTATGTCTTAGTATCAAATAATCGTTTAGAAATTGATTTTTGTTTGGAATCATTATCATTTATAATTTCAAGTTCCATAATATTAAATCTACAGTAACCTATTTTTACGAAGTGAAATAGGGATACTACATATGAATATCTTGTATGTCGGTTTAAAACCCTTAAATGCGGAAAAAGAGAATTTATTCAATAAATTAAATAACAAAGACTTTATATGGCTTGAAAATTAAGACTGAATCAATAAAATGAACTGCGCTATGCGTTTAATGCAATTCATCACAACTATAACCAATTATAGATTATAGATTCACTACAATTTGCCTAATCAATTTCATTTATTGTATACATTTCCCTTTCAAGGGTTTTAAACATACAGGCAATAATTTATTGTATATGTATATATACATAATATGAATCGTTCTTAACCGTCACGTAACAACCCGCTTCTTAGTTTATTCAGTATATTTTAGTGAAAATTAGCACGAACATGCCCGAATGTTTCTTTCTAACACTGATTGCAATTTTATCAATTTAAATAGATTGTTACTCGGATTGATCTCAATCACAGTTCAATCTGCCATAACACTTTTCAAATGGCAATGAGGAAAACAAGCTCATACGTTTTCTCGCATTGTTGCAGAAACATAATATAAGTTATGACGTTCTTGTAACTGACATGATTTTTCACTAGATTCTATGGTGGCTGATTTGGTACACTTTTGTGCGTCGTGTTGTCGCCAGCGACAACACGACAAAACGCCAAACGGCGCGTTGTCGCACTGTCGTCTTGTCGTCCTGTCGCTAGCGAAGCACGCCAAACGGCGCGTTGTCGCACTGTCGTCTTGTCGTCCTGTCGCTAGCGAAGCACGCCAAACGGCGCGTTGTCGTGCGGCGTGTTGTATTATGGTGATAATGTGCCGAGCGACAAAGCGCCAAATAGCCAATCCTTCAATTTGAGCCGAGCGACAATGTGACATCGCGACAACACGCCGCACGACAACGCGCCGTTTGGCGTGCTTCGCTAGCGACAGGACGACAAGACGACAGTGCGACAACGCGCCGTTTGGCGTGCTTCGCTAGCGACAGGACGACAAGACGACAGTGCGACAACGCGCCGTTTGGCGTTTTGTCGTGTTGTCGCTACAACCACGCACAAAAGTGTACCAAATCAGCCACCGTAAGATTCAGTTCTTCCGGAGAGTGCAATGGTTCAGCATTTGGTTAAAGCCTCCATACATAGTCTACATCATTGTTAACATGAGAAGTCTTAAATTATCAATGCCTTGTTATGATATAAATGTTTACTTCACATCTAAAGATTGTTATCAATAAAGCAATGACTACGATATGCAGTTCTGCTTCTTTGCCTCTATTTTGCAGTTTTGTGAAATACACATAATTTCCAGAAAATGTTTTGAGTAATATTAATTAAAAGAAATCAGTTCTGTTCCCTCTGTAAGTCATTTTAATACACCTATCTTGTATGCTGAAGGACATTGGAAGGTGTACGTATATCTTTGTCATAATGGAGTTCAAATCTATGACTATCACAGTGATCTTCTAATGGTAAATACTAACTTAAGTCTATTTTGTTTTGAAATAACAGTTACAGTCAGTTCTCAAAGGGCAACAAGAACAAACATACAGACCACACTTGAAAATACAGACTGTAAGTTTTGTCTGGTTTGGTTCTGTATGCAATAGTATGCATGTCTGCATGGCATATATGTAATTGTAAATTGTTAAAAGCATGCTAATAGCATGCAATAAAACGTTAAAGCTCAGATGTAAATGACAAATTTGCATCTGCATGACAATTGTCTTAATGTAGAAACATTGAACTGAATACGCTTGGTCGTAAGCATGTACACAAGAGAGCATGATAGCGCTAGGTATCTAGGGAACCATTGTGTATACCATCTGCATGAAACGACAAACACATCCCGGGCTAATTCTGCAACTTGTTACACAGTATAACATTCATTGAACAAATAGATTATCAGATAATGCCCGTAGGCAAGTAACCTACAAATGCAGTATGGAAGTGCAACTGTAATAATAACGTCTTGAATTGAACAGACGTTAATGAAAACAGAAACATTGCGTTATAAGACACATGGTAAAAAGCAATCATTTAAATTAACAATGCGTTAGTCTACAGGGTTCATGGAACATAAACATTATTTTATAGGAGTTTTAGTGAAAACAGATAAAACCTGATTGGGCTTTCCAGTGTAACTGTTTAAGAAGTTGTAAAACATGTGGCCATGTTAGCTCTCAGTTTTAGATCATGTATCTGTGTATATTCAATAAGTAATGTTCCGCTATGATATAACTATGATTGCATCTTGCTGAAACTCAGTAAATCCAGATTGCGAATTATTCTTTTAAACTGCGCAGTTGGCATATTAAAAATAATGATTATAAAAGTAATTATGTTTTCTTTCTTTGTTCAACTCAATCACTTTGGTTATAATTGGGTGGCTTTATCGGATTTTGTTTATCAACACATCATGCCCCTAGTGCAAAATAAGTTGTAAGCAGAAATGTCTCAGTTATTAAAGCATACGATTAAACATTTAATTAATTTTACATTATTTGAATATTTCTAAGTAGTATTTACAAACATAAATCTAAATTATTACATTTGCTGATTTTTAATCATCATTATGGATAAAGGTTTACTTTGCTAGTGCATGCATACAATTTTGTTCTTTGTGCCAATACGTCATAGTTTTGTAAAACTGTCTTTAATTGAATTTTCAGCATCTGGAAATAGCTCCTGCCCTAGTGCTGAACAGTTTTTGTGCGAAAATGTCACGTGTGTTCCATGGGGTAAAGTCTGCAATCTTGAAAAGAACTGTTTGAATGGAAGAGATGAACAAATATGCGGTAAGGCGTACAGAACATAATACATGTATATATTTGTGTAATAATTACTGTTACTAAAAGAGCAGTTTATAAGCTTGACAACTCGAGAACTCTTCTGGCTGTAAACGAAGGCAAATAATACATACTAAATTGAGTTGATGTTTCCCAGTGAGTATCTTTCTCATTAATGGCTAGTCAACTTTTCAATACCAAAATGCGTTTAGTAAAGCATTGTCAATATGACAATTTAAGGACATGAGTGGTTGAGTATTTTATATATGCATACACTTCTGATAAAAAGGTCTGATAATCATGTTTGGCCGTTAAGAAAAAAACAGGTCACTTATATGTAAAGATAATTCGGTCAAAATTCACAATTAAGCACAGTAACAGATACATTTTCCGTTTAATTTTTTAAAAAATGAACAACATTATAAAGTATAGATAACTTTGAAAATAATAAAACGATTACATAAAGTCTAAATTATTGGAGATAATGTACATTTTTGTCACGTATAGACATGGGGATTTTTCACTTTTCAGATAAAAAGTGAAAAGTCATTAGACTATTTTCAGTACACAAATATATAACAAAACAGCATAATATTCAAATGATCACAGAAGCATAAGTTAAGAGGTGTGATGGGGTTCATCCACTGGTCAATTGCACTACACTAGATATTTCTGTCTTGACCAATTGAAATAAATGTTCAGTACAGGTTTTATATTAATATTTTATCTCGTATCGCTTGTTTAGACAATTTACCAGAACACGCCAGGTGCACGTTTGAGGATGGAATGTGTGGATGGAGACAAAGAACTCACACCGAAAATTTTTCCTGGCAGCTACATCAAGGTCCAACAGCTACGAAAGGAACTGGTCCAGAGGTTGACCACACTAAAGGAAAAGCAGAGGGTATGTGTAAAAATCCCATCAAGTTTGAATATTGTTTAGCTTCGTCTTACGAAATATTTCTGTTAACGTGTTTTTCCAAAACAAGAAAATACAAGCCATAGTCATCGGACTATTGACTAGGAGAGGCACACTTGGTGGCATTTGAATAACATCAAAAGTATAAGTAATACCTATACTGAACAAATTTTAACGTTCAAATATTAAAAACAAGAGGCGTCGTTAATCTTCATTAACGAATTTTCAATACAAGTTCTTGTTGATAGTGTACAGGTATTATGTTATTATTTGTCGTACTGTTAGCCCTTTTTAAGCATTCTGATAAAACAACTTATTGATACATGTATGACCCTTTGAAATATATAAAATTGTATAAATTAAAACTAAAGTTCAATAATTATTAACAACGTGTTTGTATCACAAATATCTTTCCCTGAATATGTCAGATCATCAGTAAAATAACAATAAAACTGATTTTAATGTTGTATTAAAAAAACGTTTGGAAAAGTCGGAAATGTTAGTTAAGCGAAATATTCTACCTGACATGTACTTGTTAGTCGTTAGATGATGCACCAGATAAACAGAACGCAAAACCATTACATTTAAACAAGTTTTATAGACAGTTCTGAAAGTCTATAGAACAACATATATCAACACATTTTGTCGTCTACCTTTTTTCATGAAACAAAGCATACAAAATCACTGTAAGCAGTTACAGTATTAGATTGAACAGCGTTGTATACATGTAAGTCCTTTATTCGAATCTGAATACGTATTTTCATGTATTTCTCTCTCCAGGTCACTATGTGTACATCGACGGCGGGAAAGGAGATGCTCATGAACACGCTACACTACAAAGTCGTATTATGCCAGCTGTAAATGAAACACTCCAACAATATTGCAAGGTTTGTTTATATTCATTATTGCTTTTATTTTAAGTTAATCTATATTATGTTGCTCGCATTTTTGTTAAGTTCATATATATTCTGTTCAAGATCGTTTCCAAATCACAGTGTCATTTTCAGCTATTTGTACAAAATGTCTGTTAAAACTGCGAAACGATATTAAATTGAAAAGAAAGTAATGATTAAGAGATGCATATCCACCCCTCTTAATGAAAACTTAAAAATGCAAACAATACATATCAAAACTTCCCGAGTGATTAAATCTGGTTTACCGATTCATTTGATATCAAAATGTCTATAATAGACTCAGAGCCTTGTTCAATGTTATTATGCACTGTTTACTATGCGTTTTGAATATTGCCCAAGAAAAGAAGTGAAACTTTTGATTTTTGATGACAATGTATTTTAGACTAGCTGTATGATAGGTTATGTATGATAAGCACGTATAACGAATTTATTCCAAAAGATCGGATGTTGATTTAACATTGAATGCAGCCACTAGTAGAAACATCAGCTTATGTCTTAATGGTGATCACAACACTAGATTTTCAATAAAGAAAGAGACACATTTGTAATTTCATGCCGTTTATTTTTACCCATTTTTGTCACAGTTCCGGTTTTTCTATCATATGCGTGGCGATGATGTTACTGAACTCAGTATTGGAGCTATTGATGCATGTACAGAAACTAAAACGCACCTTTGGAATAAACAGTCGAATCAAGGTGACAACTGGATCTACGATGAAATATCATTGGCAGGTGTCACATCGAGGTAAAATGATATATATATTGATCATAGTAAGGCACTGTTTGAGCTGATCTTCGGACGTTAGGCAAAATGGATTTCGTTACATGTACCTTACAGTGTTGAAATATTCAAAAGCCGAAAACCTGGTTCTTTTACCACACGTAATCAAAGAGAAATACAGTAGAATTAACTATTGTTTATTTTACTATGAGAACGTTTATTTCAAAACAACATCTATAAATATTGATAAATAACATAAATATGTATTGATTGCAGACAAAAACGAGGTAATCTGTATAAAATTCAAACTATAATCTGCATCTTGTCGGCTGGCAGACGATATAGATTGTGCTAATTTAATAAACATACGTTTAATCAAATTAGTTATCTAACCTCTTAGCAAAGTATATACAAAACATTTACACAGCTGTCCCTTTAATATGCATAGGCCAATATCCTCTAACGGAATGCTGTATATCAATACCAACATAATTCACACAGTTTTCTCCATTCTTACTTAGGTATCTAATAGAAATAGAGGCTTTTGGTGCATTGTTGGAGCATGGTGATATAGCGATAGACGATATTTCGTTCAGTCCTGAATGCTTTGGTAAGATCCCATTTTCTAAATTACATACTTTATCCGCCCGAGATGCATTTTGTAAACTTGTACAATTCCTAATGTGCAATATCCAAGGACGGAAGTAATATTGTACATTCAACCTGATTATCAATCACAACAAGAACCATTATTCAATGTATATCGACAGCCATTACAATACAGTATAACATAGCGGATGGAAAAAACTGCAGACAAATTTGTTAATTGACGACATTGATGATTGTCTTGTAGGTATATCACATGATGATACTGGATGCATGTCAACAGTGATGTATGATAAGCCTTTGACCATTCAAGAATTCAAAAACAATACAGACATTTATTGCTATAATGCACAAGGTAAATGTTATTGTATTTATTATCCAAGTTTAATTGACTTTAAATGCGATCATTATCTAATTTCCAGACGAAATCCAATATATCTGAAACACTTAAACTTTACGTTGTAGTTTGTATTTGCATATCATTTTTAATTTCCTTTTGCTGTGTCTTATATTTTTTGTGTTCTTATAAGTTAAAATGCATCCAAAAAAGTGCTATGCTTTAAAAAATAATTATGTATATGATATTGAATGAAAGATTGCAAATATGTTTGCATTGCTTTTCACACAAATATGTCTTTATAGATTTACTGGGACAGATTATATTATGACCCAGGTATTTATAAGTAAACGGTAGAGTTTGAATTAGATGTTACAGTAAGTAAAAAAAAAACAAATGCAATTTGTTAACTCACGTAAAAGAAAATGCACACTTGCATTTTATGGTTAGCACAACTTGATCCACTTTCAAACTGCATTTAAAGTGATTAGATCAGCAATCTGAAAAACAAGTTCTGAACATTCTTCTGAACGCAATCAACTGCTTCGGTAACTGTTACATCAATACAGTATCAGATTAAGCGGACGCTTTGTTTTCAGAATATTACAGTCGGAACTTTCTTCATATGTTAATGCATGATTTAAAAATTTCCGGGAAACTGTTATTTCTTTTGTATAATGGTTTTAGCTTTTAGTTTTCTTCTACTTAAATAATTTTCGTGAGAAACTCAGTTTCAATTGGAGAAATATTGTTTTATGATTAAAAACTGCTTTATGGAATAAAATAAGTAAAAGTAGCGCCTTACAATAGCTGAAATTTCATTTGCTAAAAACTTCAAACAGTTTTTTCTTTGTTATGCTTCGAAAATATGTAAACCTATATATTTCTGCAGAAGGCCTTTTCAATCTTTAAAGGGGCACTCCCTACATCTGGCAGATTATATTTCCGAAAAATAGATTGTGTGTTCAATGACCGTAAAATGATAAATAAATACAATTAATCAATATAGAGGCTTTCTGTAATAAATCGCATCCACCTATTAATTGTACAACAACAACTCTACAAAGACTATTGAATGGTTAACGGTACTGCGGTATATTTTAGACCACTGATTTTATCGACAATGACTGGGAGTGCATAGCTGCAGCTTTTAGGTTAAGTTAATAATAAAGTATAATCCTTCTAACGATTCTATCATTTATGTTTTGGAGGTTATTTAGTCGACATCAGTTATACGGTATGTCCCTTTAAATAAATAAAAGACAGCAAAGGGTGACGTCCGATATTACAAAATGCGATCAAATGTCTTGCCCATCGTCAATATTTGAACAAAGTTTACACCTTAGGGTATCCCCATATAACAAAAATGTGTGATGCAGTATTTCCCGCTTGAGAGAAATGTGTCACAGATTTTCAAAATCTGTCTTCAAAAAATATATACTCTTAAAGTGATGTGGCTGAACGTTATACTCACATATCATACAAAATGGTGATAAAAAAATAAACAAATCTTATCAAATATCTGTGACACGGTTCCTCCTATGAGAGAACAATAGACAAATTGAAAAAGAAATTCGGATTTAGGGGGTTAACCTTATCTGTAAGCCTTGTTCACTAATTACAAACAGGTAGATCAGTTAATTAATGCAGTGACCTAGCTAGGAAAACAATTGTTTGTCTTATTTATTTGTTTGAAGATTGAAAATGTTTTACAAATGTGTGTAGGGTTACATTATATACATACGTAGTAAGATAAAATCCTTTGAAACTTTTGGCGAACGAAATTTCAGCTTGTCTCAGGCGCTATCTTAATTGATTAAGTAATCTATTGCCAGATATTCATTCGACAATATCCAGTCCAATATATACAGTGGAACAAGAAGAAAAAATTGGCGCTGCCTACATCATTGCTATAACCTTAGCTGCCGTAGTGGTAGCAATTTTAATGGGGACTACCTTGCTCTGTCTTGGTAAGTGTGCTCTGAATCCTCTTCAGAGAATCATGTCGAGTCCGTTCTGATTAAGGTTTCGTCTTGAGAACTTAATATATTTATAATTTCGACTTTTTGTTTCAGACATTACATGAGACATTCAATTGAATGCAAACGTTGAAGTCTCATTATCATTTTGAATATTCATAAATAGTATAATGGATTTACAGATAGAGTGATAAAGGAAAGTTAGAAGTGTGATCTATTTACTCTACAATATTTCTCTGACTATCTTCATGTCTTCTTCGCCACAAAGGTTTTGTCCGAATGTATTTCTTATATTTTGCAATATTGTTCGAAAACAGCATGTGCAGTATTTATAGCAAGTACTCAAATTTTGATTGGAGAATCAAACTTAGGAATTATACTTCATGTAAGTAATGGTCAGTTTCGCTAGTAAAACATTTTGTTTTGAAATATAATTGCTACAAGAAAATTAATATCGGAGGTGTAATGAGACTTAAAAGAATGTTCTTTTTGATATGATAAACATACAGGATCAAAGTGTTTTGATACTTAGAAAATTAAAAATAAAGCAAATGGCAATGTGCAAAATGATGAACACTTTTGCTTTATTTTGAAAAACAACAACAACAACAAAACAAACACAACCAAGAGCAAATTATTATTCAGGATAAATCAAACTCTTGTCTCATTTTTATAAAAATTTATAAATTAAAAGTATTCTCAAGTTTTTGGTCTTACCAGCGTAGATACATTCACAGTGTACTGCAGCTGTTGCTTTTCAAGATTTCTCTCATTTTTTGCCCGTCCTAAATGACAAATCCTGTCTAAAATTTTCTCGTATAAAATGTCATTGTCAATTCATAAATACCTTCATCACAACAAAGGGAGGGATTTCTTCTTGTTGCGAATCGATGATATCTTAATAGGAGTTTCTGTCTGATCGCACGTTGCTGTCCTGTTTCAGTGTAATTTTGTAAACATTTTGGAACTCGTCCAGGACTGTCGCAGACTCTATTATTCTGGTTTCGCAGCCTTGTCTGTTAAGTGGAGCTTTAAGTCTGTTGTGACGTTTATTTTAATTGAAACCTGCAAACCGTCCATTTCTTGTCAACAATTATTATGGTTAGTGAATACACAGACAGCTAAATCCCTTCAAGTCTGAAAGAAAATACATGTTATGCCTCTAGGTATGGATTATCCTCGCTATTATTTAATCTCAAAGGGACTATTCATTAAGCAAATAGCTTACAGGCACACTTCTTCTCCAAGACTGTTCCTGTTATAACATTTTCACGAGAAAGTATCTAAATTTAATATACAGTTTTGGGTTAAAAATGATTCTACAATGTCAAAATATATAAAAACATAAAATTTAAAAATCATCTGTAGCTGAAAATTTCCATTTTATTTTCATGAAATTTACACCAGTAAAAACAAAATAAAAAGTTTTCAGGATATTTTTTTCAAAATGTTGGCCACTTTTAGAATTCATGATCGCTTAAAAGACAGATTGAAATATTTGACATCTACATTTACTAAAGACATATAAGGTGACGGACTGACACAGCTGTGTTCGAATGACGATAACTTTTTAATTAGATACATAAAATTATTCTGAGAATAAAATCATAAAATTTTAAAATCATGAAATTCATTGTTCGAGATTGGTTATATCGGAATTTAAAATGATATCACGAGAATGTTTTACAAATTGATGGATTTATATGAAATTTATAGTAACTTTTGACGTTGTAGAATAACTTTTGACCCGAGACTGTTTCCAATTGAAAGTATGGATAATAAAATTTCCGAATTGATTACTGACATGTTTTAGTACAAAATCAGTAAATACATACAATTCGGTTTTTCAAGCTTTCCCTTTTGTCATTAAAACGTTTATAAAATATTGTTTTAAGGACAAGCTTGTAATGAAATATGTTTCCTCAAGATCGAGCTCTAAGAATTACAGTCAAGATCTGTCATTTTGTTGTTAGTTACATGACAATTCTTGAAACATTTACTGCTATTCTTGCATCGACAATTTAAGACAGCTTCAACATTGTTTTCTACTTCAGTTATTTTATTTGTATTTTAAAAACAGCTTTAGGGGTTGTTAGTGATCTGTATTCTTTAATCAGAAATGTTCATGAATAAATGATTTCAGACAGCCGTTGGAAATGTTACATCAGTGCATTTTGCTGATCAGACAACTTTTCAAAATCCCGAGAGATTACCAATCTACCACATATTTGCTAGCATCTTTTGTTGCCAATATTGAAAAAAATGTTTAGTACATGAAATTGGAAAATATGCAGTTCATCATTTTAAATAAAGATGAATTGCAAACGTGTTAAAGGAATTGTTCGCATAAAGCATATTTAGCAATAAATATGTCTCGAGCGATTTTGCATTAATATATTAAGTATTCTTTATGCGGCAAATGCGCATATTGATTTGCTTATGATTTGTTCATGATACATTGTAAAATATTTTGTATTTCACGAGAAACATATATTTGTATGCCCCCTTCGAAGATGTCGGTCGCTCGGTCGGTCCGTCCGTCCGTCCGTCTTAAAAGTGGTTTCGAGAACCCTTGGGTCTAGGACCTTGAAACTTGATGTGGAGGTTGATCATGTTCTGCACATTACTAATTGCATGAAGGAGGACATTCGTGTTTTACAAACAGCTCTTGATTTTAATTGAATTAACTGTTACCCTGTTTTTCAAAGTTTTTAAATGCTGGTCAACGCAGGGATAACTTGTCATTTTTGTAACAGCTATCCGGCGTCGCAAGAAGAATCCAGTTCAAACAGCTAGATTAGAGATGGTATCAACGGTTTCCGATGACAACACGCCCCCTGTACAACCGTCATCCATAGATATGCAGCTTCGATGTGCTGTTACAGAACTCAATCCTAACTATGATTTTATTATTGCCAAGTATCCGGAACAACAATTACGGGAGATTCCACGAAATAAGCTCAAACTTATGAGGTAAAAGGAAATTAATTTTTCAAAAATACCGCAGTCTGCTGTTTGATTAATATGTATATTGTACACATTTTTATGTTTCTCAGTTAAACATAATGATTTATTTCATTCTTATTCTTAAAACTTTATTTAAAGGAATACATAGCACGCCAAGCTAAAGAGGGAACTAATTTGTATTCCCTTTTGGCATTAGCAACAGCTTATGAATGAACACATTTACCAAGAACTAGCTATGTTGTGTCAGCATACGCGCATTCATTACAACATATGCACTAATGCAGACGACATTTATTTTAGTATTACAGTTGAATTTACATTTACATGCATGTGCTACGCGTACCCCAAGAGAAGTGCATGCATATAGTTGAAACTATGAAAGTTCAATGCCGGTGCTTGACTGAGGTTGTTGACATTTTAATTTTATTTCAATTCAAACAGAATTTTACTTTAATAAACAGCAAGTCGTTAACTTTACCTTTCAGTTTTTTATGTATTTTTCACTTATGAGGCCTGATACTTAAATGTTTGTCCTATTAAGAAAAGAGCATTATATATATATTTGATGTTACTCGTTGGAAAAGTTGGTTGTTGGTCGAGAAAGTCTATGATTAAAACTACCATACGTTCCGAATAATATTGGCAGGAAAAAGGACTGCATTCAAGCACGAAGACAACCAGATATCTTCTGCCCAAGCTTGCACTATTTGATTGTGCAATTATAATGCATTTCCGTGCGATGCAGTTGTTCACTGGATGATTTACTACCACGCTACGCATTTCCTTATTCAAAACTCCTTTTCCAAGCTACAATCAGCGAAAATTATTGAACTTCGTAAAACGTTTCTTCTCATATAAATTCCAGTTTTTGTAAATAAATCTCTCTATCGTCCGCTGCAATTTGTTTAACGTTTAGGGAGGAAATCTGTTTAATAGAAGATTCTACCTTTGATACTCAAGGGACTGATCAAGTGATTACAACATTTAGAGAAATCATAGTTTTTATAGTTGGAATTATAGTTATTGAATATTAAAAGATTGCCTTCACTATTACTGCACAGATTACAATTTTATATGTTTTTATGTTTCCGGAGGGACATTTAACTGCACTTTGATAAGACTCAGTACAACATATTCAATTACTAACTGATGAAATGATTGTTTTATGCAAACTGATGAAGATTTTTCGTCTAGACGTTTTGATGTTTTTTATCAATGAGTGTGTGATCAATTCAGCATGAAATCTATTACATGCACCCTGAGTGTATTGTTGTACTTTCTTGCATATTTTGCTCTACATTTTGACCAATGTTAAGGATGACCATAAACCTATGTATATAAAAAGGTTTAAACCATCGTGTGTCCTGTATTAATGAGTACGGATTAACGTGGATAACAGATATTCCCTTTTGTGTAGAGCCGCCTTACAGACATCTGTATACAGCTTCACAAATTGCAAAAGCTTGATGAAATGTACTAACAAAGAATATAACGGGAATCGCGCAAACATCGATTTCGTAACATTTATTACATTATTGAATGATATTATGACAGCTTCTTCAAATGCGATGCCAATCGGTAAAAAACTTTAAGGCTCAAATTTTTGTACAGAGTCACAACTGTCCATTGCAACGGTAATATAAGATATGTATTCATTTAATAATACTATAAATACCACTGGAAGTAAGAAATTAGTGAATTCATTAGAAAAGAAGCTTTATAATGGATAATTACTGAATCCTGCAGTCAGATATATAATGGTTTTATCAACTATACATACAGTAGTTTTAAGTAGCGGTCATTTCTCGAATCGTAATTGACGCCCGAAATTTATGTATTTAACGTGTTGCTATGTCATTTATACTTTTACATAAGAAGTTTAATTTTCAGTGTCGAAATACATTTACGAAATGTATTGTTTGTTTAAAATATGACAAAAATGTGACTCACAAGAATTTTGCTTAGTTATTCCTTTGCCGTCGAGCAAGGTTAGATAAAGCAAAGTAAGATAGATCAGGAACGAGGTTGAAGAAGTCTAAGTTCCCAGTGGATCTAACAGAGGTTTCTAAAACAAGCATACGCTTCTATTATAAATACTGTCTTTTAAGAAGTGATTGAGCCAAAAACGAAAATATAAATCGTCGTCAAATAAGAATGAACATAGTTTTGATAGCCATCTAGCAAATTGTTCAAGTATTTGACGCAGTAAATCTAAATCAAATGCTTCTATTGGGTCTGAAAGGCTGCAGCGGATATCATGTTTATCAGAAACCGCATGACACAAAATAAATTGCTTTTTCGATCCTGAAAACTATCAAAGTTCAAACTCTGAATTCCCCGTAAAAATGCAATTTCCTGTACGTTTTGTAAACAGCCTGGTTAGTTTCAGTTAATACGTTTTTGGTCTAGTTTATTTTCTTGTTCAGGTTTCGTAATCAACAAAATTAATTGTAATCAACTTTATTTCATTCATTTGACGTGTTTTAGTGATTGTATGACGCTGTATAATAGAGTGGATTGTACATATCAATACAAATGAATTGGCCACTTACGGTTTTCTACTCAATCCTTTATGCTGGTTTGCAATGTCTTATGCGTAATGTTAGATATACTATTTATCAATAAAATACTGTTTGAAATAAACGATTTTGCAGTTCTATAAAATGCTTTTCTTGTTTTCTTTCCATAGGTTACTCGGACAAGGTGCTTTTGGAGAGGTATATGAGGGAACGCTGAAGAATTTATGTGCCAATGTCAGTGAGCTTCCAGTAGCTGTGAAGGTACAGTATGCGTAGTAAACTGCTTGGCTCATTGTTGAATGCGACACTTCTTCGATTCTCTTGTGTGCAAAACATGTATAAAAAACAAACACTTTGTTTCAACAAAAGCACCAATGCGTAGGAAAATAACCTTTGTACATGGTAAATGCAATGAAAATGATCTATACCCTCGCCCCTACCTCAAAGGTCAAGGTCATACTTAGAGTCTGAAAGTAATTGAATCCTGTATATCTGCACACATTCGTGTCCGGACTGTAACGCACTGACGGGTTTCAAAATAACTCGGCACAAACAAGACAACGTGCAATACCCACTTCAAGGTCAAGGTCACACTTAGAGTTTATAGGTAATGGAATCATGTTTATATGCATACATTCGTGTCCGGACTATCACTTTATCATGCATTGATTGATTTTAAAATAACTTGGCACAAATGTGCAGCACATCAAGACAGCACATCAAGATAATGCGTCACGTGCAAGTCACACTTAGAGTTTAAAGGTAATGGAATACTGTATGCATGGTAACTCATGGATTTTAAAATTACATGGCACAATTGTTGAACATATGGAGAAGACACAGACTGTGAGACACCTCTTTCGGGGGCATTCGTTACTTATGAGGGACAGCTCTTGTTTACTTATGCCACTGACGTTTTTCACAGACGTTTTAAGTTTAACATTTACCCCTTTAACGTTAATATGAATTCTTATACAGCTATCACTGCCGATGTGGTCAAAGTTCTTACAAGATTTGGTTGTAAAATATTAGTTGACATGACCTGTGTTTTGAAACGAAAGTTTTAAATATGGTAAAATATACAATCGTGAACACAGCTCAAGCTTTACATTTACATTTACAAGCTTTTAGCTGGTAAACACACATCTTAAGAATAACAAAAAACACAAGTAAAACACTAGGCTTCCTCAAACGTAAAACCAAAACAAAACATGAAAATATCGAATCACTTTCTTACAAAGCATTAGTCAGACCACAATTAAAGTACGCATCATCTGTATAGTCGCCACACACCAAGGTTAATATACATTAGCTGGAAATGGTCCAGCAAAGCACAATCAGATGGGTAAAAAATGATTACTCAAGATATACCAGTGTTAGAGACCTGCTGAAAACCCTTGGCTAGAGCACCCTTAAGAACAGGTTTCTAGTCTCAAACTGGTTATATTAGTTACTACAATCTTGTAGCAATCTACCTATCCAGTTATCTGAAACTTCTTAACAAGTTAACAAGACATACTCACCCCTTAGTCTCCGTCAAACCTATGCAAATTCGGACTTTCTTACTTTTTTACTCTCGCATATTGCAACACTGCCTGATGTTGAATCATTGAAGCAGGCAGTGACCCAGCCAAGTAATTCATCAAACATCAGTTGTTTTAAACCATTTATTTTATACTCTTTTTAACAGTTTAAACAATATTGATTTCCTTAACTGGAAGAACTACAGTTATCTAATGTTTTTACTTCTAATAACACCCGGCGTGCACCCACTATACTCTTGAGAGGTGTGAGGCAGTATCACAAGATAGATGGATGGATGGATAGATGGATGGATGGGTGGATGGATGGATGGATACATGTAGGCCTGCAGAGTCAATGTGATAACGTAACATTGCTGTTATGGTCTCACGAGCGCACCTATCTTTGGGATGAGATTATTGTTGAGGATGAATTGTCAAACAAATGAATATAAAATATATCATAATAGAGTCTTCTATAGTATCCATCAATTACAGGAACAATACACCATGAAATTAAGAATGTGTAAAATACACTTAAAATGGTAACCGATCTCAGTGAAAGTTCTTACGAATATAGATGTTGCTTGTATATACATGAATTTGTTTTAACATGCAGTTTTGAATGAAGACCTATACAATGACAAAGAAACAACTTCATCCTCTTGACTTTTACAGCCAAAATGGTAAGAATCCGCCTCCCTAGAGACAGGTATCGTGTCCCATCCGGCCCCTTCCGGTCCCGTGTAAAAATACAAAAGTCACATTGTGCTGTCTGATTTCACAGTGGCTTATTTCTGTGAAGTTCCTGTTTTCAAGTAAGCTGTACTCTTTGTGGCGCCCTTAATGTTTTACATTTTGCTTTTCTTGCGGATTGCTGAATCGAATAGCGGAATTATTTCCCAGTCAAACGGTCTATAGTATTACTTCTCAGACATGAATATATCTGACAAACCCTGATCTTAAGTCTTACTTTCACAATAGGTATGTTCGTCAGCATTTTTAAGCAGACACTCAGACACAATATGTTTTTGTTCCGATGCGTGTAACCATTGTCTCCATACAATCTCATTTATAGGATACTGTTGTCTCTTCAAATGTTCAGTTGTCTCGTGTCTGTAATGGTTCAACGTTTATTTCTGTCTGTAGTTTCACTCTTTATAGATGCCTCTCTATATCCATTAGCCTTATCAAGGCGATGAACTTAATAAATTGAACAATGTCTGTCGATTTTGTTTGAACAATTGCACCACTACCTAATAATACATACTGTAAAATGGTACTTGTAATTGTGCGACTTCGCTTCTAGCTTCGAGCTTTGTTTTTGCAAAACTATTATATGTTTTAACATACATTTCCGTTCAGCCACCAGTTTCGTCCACTATCATGAAGCATGTGTTAAGATTTTCATTAACACTGTACTTTTTAACTTTGTTTGATAAAAAGGGGGCCGCACTACGACTTGCTTCTTATTTACTCGAGGCTGGCTGTTCAATTTTTTCAAAATTAACATACATTATTTCTCGTTTGTGCAGGAAACCTTAGAGAATCTTTTATAAAAAATCGCTATCCACCCAAATATTATAAGGTCCTACCGAACTACAAGATGAATGATCCGCTGATTATACCGATATTTGCCGGGACATTTTAGATCAAACTTTGAGATTTTGTGGCAATTCTTTCAGTTATTTGATTAAAACATGTTTTCGTGTTATCTAAATTGCGCAAAGTTTAAGGGTATACATGTTGAATGTTATAAGAAGTTATTAAGTCGTTTCTAATCGAATTCTAGGTACCTGGCTGTGTGGCCATGTTTTTAATCCATAGACTATAGTTTCAGTTTAAGCCATTCAATGTATCAAAAAACAAATTAACCTGTGGCCAGTATTAAGTGTGATTGAACGATTTTAATAGACTTGGATTAAATTCGTCATATTGAGAGCATTTGCGTGATGTAAACTCGATTTTAATTGACAGCCAATGTTCTAACCTAAAGCTGTTAGTTATTGTATACACCGTCAAAAACCAGTAAGTCTACTTTAGCTATTTCTCAAGGGTTATGCAGAGAATGCCATCATTTTATAAATGCTGAATATTTCAAGTTTTTCTTCAAATTATATTATTTTAAAAGGCAGACAAAGTGAGCAAATACTGAATTTCTTCTGGCTGCATTTTAACTGTATATATAAGTTAACCAGATTTTACTGTAATAGACATACCAACCAAATGATGGTTCGTTTAGAGCTTTTTCATTGGTTAAAGGCATTGTAGGAACTCGAATTGAACTTCAATGATGTATTCAAGGATGAAGATAAGAGGTTTATATTTATATAGGAAATACACATAATGCAATAAATTATTTGGCACAGGCTACCAAAGGGATATAAACAGTTTCTAAACCTTCTGTCTTTTATATAACGATAATCTGTAAAACTAGAAAGTATGAACTGTTTTAGTAGCTAATCTACATCTTACAGTACAATCAACAATGGTGACAGTGTTATCCTTATAGCAAATCTCATGTCAGGTGGAACTACGCCTAAGCCATACATATTTAACTGAATATTTCTCCGAGATGATAATGTAATGAAACTATAGACAGACGTACATTCTTTGTTTTTAGCTTTTACTTGATTCTTATGAAACTCACAATCCTTTATTTTTGATTATAGAAAGCTTCCGTCACGATTTGTAATAAAGAGAAGAATCCTAATTGTTATCGTGCATATTTTCTGTCGAAACCCACCCATATATCATAATTATTCCTCTTGTTTACTACCTATTTCTGTTTGAACTTAATAGTAGTAATGGTTTTGCTTTGTCTTAATTTGTCTTCGTTTCCTTGGAGAGACAGACACTTGTTAAATTTCTGTAGACAATTGTTTTTAAATAAATGGGATTCCTTCCGTTTGAGTACATCTTCCATTTGATTTTCTAAAAGCATTTAATTAAATGAATGTCTCTACATACACTTAAATGAAGTTTAAATCAATTCCATTTCTTACACACTTTCTTTAGTTGTTATATTGGGAACTATTAAAATAGGAGATGAAATTTTGACACAATCAACTTGTTTTCTGGTTGTGTCTGTGAGCTAAAAATACGCGTAAAAAGTACATTTTGCAAACCTATTTTCTGAAATAATCTTTATGGGAGGCATGGTAACAATTGTGATGGGTTCATTCCGAGTGAAGTAAATATATTATCAGCACAGAAACGATTTAATATTCGAATGTAGATCTGGACAGAAATTCCCCATGTTATTAAAGCAGCATATTTTCATACACATCCAGCAAAAATGTAAGGGCTCGAACTTAACCGACTTACATACTAGGGATGGTTCAGTATAAACTATAGACTGTTTCTATTTCCGCGACATAGGTTGCAGTAGCAAGATAAAAGTCAGTCTCTATGTGGTCATGCTTAATAATTGCATTCAATTTGTAAAAACAGAAATAAACGTACATACTAACTTTAACAATCATGTAACAGTAATGGACTCAGCGTTACGTATGCTGGTGATATGCTGGGTAAATTACTTTCTTTTTATCTGTTAACATGCAAAAAATGCACCTGGTGCTGATGTTTTATTTGAAACGATTCTAGTAATGTGCAATTTACCATAGCTATTACCAGTTTGACAGTAAATCTCCAATTTCCGGCATATTAACCCGCTTGTCGCTACCAACAAACTAATGTTGCGGCCGACATACCTAACATATCTTATAAAAGGACTGTGCTTTGTCTGATACTACTAAAAAGACTGTGCTTTCTCTGATACTACTCAAAAATATATGTAAAGGTCAGGGTTTATTCTGCAGAATTCTTGTTATCACCTTTAATCTTTTTCTAGCTGAGTACCCAAGTTAGTAGTTAAATTTATTAAAAGTGCGCTGTTTTCTATGATTCTAACAACGCTGTCTTTGGCATTTCTTCGCAACATGTTGTGTACTTTTTGTTGTAACAGAAAAGCTAATAAAGTGACATTGTGGAATATGGTGTATGTGACATTAGGTAATGACCTTGAAGTGCCGCACCAAAATGCAACATCGCAAAAACAAAAAATGTACTTGCAACTTTACGCATAAATCATTATTCAGTCACACTCTCCGGTCAGCGGTATGTCGGTTACTATAGAAACGCTGACAATTGTTTTCCGTGTTTATGACAAATTTATTGTTTTGTGAAAACTAGTGAAACAAATTAAAGTTTTGAGTTATTAAAGCAACCGTCATCACGACATATGGCATACAGAACTTCTTTCCAACAACATCATCACGACATATAGCATACAAGAGCATCATTACTTACACTCGTGTAATAAGTCCTTATCAAGTAATTGTTTTCTGTCTTAAATTCATTTTATAATATTTAGGAGCTTTATAATGACACAGGTCTTCCTAATTGATGCGAATATACGTGGATGAGTTTTGGTAACGATGGTAACGGAACTTTATATGTCAGGCATTACGTGATGGAAAAGTTATTTTAGAAAATAAAAAAATATATGTCCTGTGTTAAAGTATGATGTTTCTTTTGTTTATGTTTTTTCAGACGCTCCCTGCTTTAAGCACTGAACAGGCTGAGACAGATTTCCTCATGGAAGCTGTAATAATTAGGTATGTTTTAGAGTTATTTTACTCGGTGTGAATTTTGGTTACTTTTTTTCATAAAGGTAATGCATCACTTGCGATTTTCTTTGAACATTAGATTTCACTAATTTTAAAAAAAATAGTTTTGTTACCAAATCAGCTTCATGCTAAATACATATTTTTTATTTAACATACGCTAATGCATCAGCTTAAAATTTTAGGGGGTAGCTAGTTCAAGATGAATGGGGTAGCTGGTTCAAGTCGGGCACACTTCCATAACTTGATACTAATGTTTGGGTTTTATTTTGTCCGATAAACTACAATTAATGATAGGTTTACTGATCCTTGTTAAAAGGCGATGTAAGGGACAAAGGTTTATGTATAAATCAGCTACATGTATAGTAACAGCTCTCGGTTATGCCATTTAGTGTTTCGTTTCGCTGTTGTAATTTATAGATGTTTATATCCTTACGTATGGTTGCTCTATGTTGTTCTATGATCTGCCTGCTGTTTCACAATGTATAACGCAAGAAATGTGGCATTGTTAAAAGTATAAATTAATGCTAAATATACAAAATGTATTCACATGCCAAGACACGCCATGTAAATATTCTTCTGGTTGACGCTAATATGTCTGTATTTGTTTTTTGCAAATATCTCATTAAGTAAATAAGAACTGACGGAACTCCGTTGGTTATAATAATAGGTCTAGCGATTCAATAATGTTCATGTTAGATCTGACTCAATGCATCATTCAGTGAGTTCTCCTGAATTTCCTTGTCAAACAAATTGATTTTAATGCTCAAGAACTGTTTTCTATTGCTTGTTACGCTACTTGTTGATGTGATGTATTTGAAAATTCTCCTAGCTAGATTAAAATGGAGTGCTACATTCGGTGACACAACTGAAAGCGGATATTTTGTGAAAGATCAGGGTCCTGTATCGGAAAATCATGAAAACAAATGTCGGTAACTTTTTTTCTGGGAAGTATTGTGCACTTCGTATGTTGATAGTGCTGTCTGAATCTGATTTAAGTAGTTTCACCTAAACATAATGTAAAAAGTCTGACCGTCACGTTCTTCATATTCTGCCCTATCTCTCTTGTTTCGTGTGTGTGTTGTAGGAGTTTTACGCCCATTCCGACCGAATGTCGGTCATTTTAATAGGCGGACAGTTAACATCACCATCTATACTGGGGAGAACCAATACTGGTATTGCTAGGTAATAAGGACAATCAAAGAAGGGGCTGTATCGAGAGCTGATATGCAACGAGTTTTATTTGTTTGCCATATGTACCGTCAAAGATTCAATAATAAATGTTGTAGAAGGAACATGGCTTAAGTATTTTCGATAAGTTGAGATTATGGTATGAAACATTTAGGCTGAAAATATGCTGACTATTCTAAGATTTATTTCCCTTCATAAATGAAATTATATGCCGGAAATGAATATTAATAGATAAGTAAGTAATGGAGCATTATAGAAATAAGAAATCATTTGACCAAAAATTCCAGCTGGATCAACATTAAGATAGACAGAAAGCCTACAGCAAGTACTGAATCAAAACATGCATCTGTGTTTAATGTTTGAATGCATCTGTCTTCTATCAAACGCAACAGAGCTGGGAGTGTTTGGCAAATTTTATTCCGTTTTATTTGTTTTCAGTAAGTTTATGCACAAGAATGTTGTGAAGTGTTTGGGTGTGTGTTTTGAGGAGCATCCAAGATACATAATCCTGGAGCTTCTAGATGGTGGTGATCTCAGAACATTCCTCAGGGATTCCAGAACGAAAGGGGTATGAAGACAATTTCAGACATGCATCATTCTTGCTGAATCTATATAATCTATAATGATGACAGCTTCGATGTAATTCATTGCCGACCCCAAGGTTTTGGGTCACTTCGAATTCTTTATTAATTAAAGTGGAATCATGCGCATTTTTGTCAAGTAAAAATCCAGTTGAAAGAGGTGTGTGTAAAAAGACTGAAGAAAATAATAGCTTTTAACCCAATACAACAAACTCTTCCTGCTACCAGTGCAAATAATAATTTTAGAAATATTACTTTTCCTATTTTGATTGGGGGAGTCCCTTTAAAAAAGAACAACTGCATGCATGAATTGCTTCCCTTCCACTGCCGAAATATCTACTAACAACAATAATAACACAATGGAGATCACTGCGAAGAAAAGGACTATTATTTTATTAGTCCGATTTTTTTATTTCTAAAGCACCAACTTCAAATATTAATGCGGCATTATTATTAATTTAACACACTTAAATGCATAGCAACTGATAATTGCATTAATAAAACTGTCACCAAAATACACTATGTGCAGTAAGATGCGCATAATGTCACTTAATAGCTTGGCATGCTTAACGTAATTTTGCTCCACTACATACATGTACTACATGTACATAACATTATTTCATACAAGCAATATGTTTAGTCAAGAGGTATTATGGCGTACAATATGGAAAGGTTTTACATTGATATGTCTAACGACTAGATATCTTTACATAATAACTTGCAACGCAATTTCAGAACAATACATTTTTTTTTTGAATTTCAGGACCATAAATGTACTTTAACAATGGAAGAGTTATTGAAACTTGGCATAGATATTGCAAATGGATGTCGTCATTTAGAAGAGAAACATTTTGTTCATAGGTGAGTTTTCGACAAGATGTGCATACTACTTATAATATTATGTAAAGGGATGTTTACAATATACGATGCCCGTGAAGTGACATGTGACACAATTTTTTATTTCGTAATTACGAATTGCATTTCGTAAAAACGAAATAACATTTCAAAATTACGAAATCTTATTCATTTCTGTTTTACGAAATGTTATTTCGTTTCTTCGAAATCTTATTCGTTTTATACGAAATAAAATCAAATGTATCATATATCACTTCACGGGCACCGTACAAATAAATTAATTTGAAACTTTTTTTTGTCTTCATTGTTCACTTAGATTTATACAGTTCAAATAACGAGCGCATTTCCTGTAAATTCTTTGTTTATTTGTATCTTCTGGCAACACTTTGTTTATTTAAGTAAAAAAGGAAGTTTAAAATCAAATGTTCTCACGTATATTAAAAACAAATCTGCCTCGTCACTTAATAACAAATTGTCAAGCCGTTTGAGTTATGGAAAACAAAGCAAATGTTTAGTTCCTCTGTACTTCTATCATGCTCATTTTCTAACAAGATTGTCCTATTGATTTTTGTCTTAAAATTGGAAAGAAATTTTCTTATCTGTAACTCTATGGAGACCGTAACTTTTAGCTTTTTACGATGCAAATGCATCGATGTGTAAATAAATTTAAGTGCTCCATCATGCGAAGCCTTACGAATATATTGACAAGTCTGGTTTTCAAGCCGACGATATTGTAAATACACTTCATAAAATGTCTTACAATCAATTAGAATATGAGTAAATTTGCTTTATAATCCCTTTTCAGAGACATTGCTGCCAGAAACTGTTTGCTTACATCCCGAGGACCAGAACGCATTGCAAAGATTGCAGATTTTGGCATGTCAAGAGATATATATAGGTATTTATTGACCAAATCATTTCTGTACGAGTTATTCTTGTCATGTATATGAAGATTTTAAAAGGTCTACAGAAACACTCGTAAAGTGGTATTTATTTGTAACAATTAAACACATCATGTTTTTGACGATTTTGGCAAGGCAACAGATATATACCGTAGGTATTTATAGACCCCATCAATTTTTGTAGGAGCTACACATGCTATGTATATGATGCTTTTGGCATGTCTTGATATATAAAGATATTCATTGATCCACTTCATATCATGCATATGACGCCGGTCCAGACAATGCTTATATTTACATGACTGATTAAACCATCTTTAATTACTTCTTTTCATTCATTTATTTCAATTTGCTTCAATTTACAAATTTGGCTTCCCTGCATGGAATTCCTTTCTAAGTTATCCGACGTATACTGCCCCAAGCAGACTAGAATGTGTCCTGAAAGTGTGTACGTGGTCACGTAACAACAGCATAATCGGGAACAAATTAGATCTCAGATTTAAATGTGATACGCATCAGCATCTGTTGTAATCTAGTTTTCTCAATATCATCAGAACTTTGGCGCGCATTCACTTGAGTAAGTCGTGACAAGAAGTGGCAGTTTAATCTTCTTTTCATTTCCTTTTCATTTAATAGAAATTGCTTGACTACATTAATTTGACGTGTGTTTACAAGCAAATGAAGGATTGCATCGTATTTTCCAACACAAACTTTTATTTCATATGGTGATGTTATAGGCTCCTTCCTACACATACTTTTATTTCAAATGGTGATGCTATAGGCTTCTTCCTACACTTACTTTTATTTCAAATGGTAATGTTATAGGCTCCTTCTTATACATACATTTATTTCAAATGATGATGTTATAGGCTCCTTCCTACACATATTTTTATTTCAAATGGTAATGTTATAGGCTCCTTCGTGCATATACTTTTATTTCAAATGATGATGTTAACGACTCCTTCCTACACATACATTTATTTCAAATGCTGGTGATTAGGCTCCTTCGTGCAAATACTTTTATTTCAAATGGTGATGTTAAAGGCTCCTTCCTATACATACATTTATTTCAAATGATGATGTTATAGGCTCCTGCCTACGCATTCTTTTATTTCAAATGATGATGCTATAGGCTCCTTCGTGCATATACTTTTATTTCAAATGGTGATGCTATAGGCTCCTTCCTACACATACTTTTATTTCTAATGGTAATGTTGTAGGCTCCTTCCAACATATACTTTTATTTCAAATGGTAATGTTATAGGCTCCTTCCTATAATACATTTATTTCAAATGATGATGTTATAGGCTCCTTCCTACACATACTTTTATTTCAAATGGTAATGTTATAGGCTCCTTCGTGCATATACTTTTATTCCAAATGATGATGTTAACGACTCCTTCCTATACATACATTTATTTCAAATGATGATGTTATAGGCTCCTTCCTACACATACTTTTATTTCAAATGGTAATGTTATAGGCTCCTTCGTGCATATACTTTTATTTCAAATGGTAATGTTATAGGTTCCTTCCTATACATACATTTATTTCAAATGATGATGTTATAGGCTCCTGCCTACACATTCTTTTATTTCAAATGATGATGCTATAGGCTCCTTCGTGCATATACTTTTATTTCAAAGGGTGATGCTATAGGCTCCTTCCTACACATACTTTTATTTCTAATGGTAATGTTGTAGGCTCCTTCCAACATATACCTTTATTTCAAATGGTGATGTTATAGGCTCCTTCCTATACATACATTTATTTCAAATGATGATGTTATAGGCTCCTTCCTACACATACTTTTATTTCAAATGGTAATGTTATAGGCTCCTTCCAGCATATACTTTTATTTCAAATGATGATGTTAACGACTCCTTCCTACATATACTTTTAGTTCAAATGCTGGTGATATAGGCTCCTTCAAGCATATACTTTTATTTCAAATGATGATGCTATAGGCTCCTTGAAAGTTCCTACACATACATTTATTTCAAATGATGATGTTATGGGCTCCTCCCTACACATATTTTTATTTCAAATGATGATGTTATAGGCTCCTTCCTACACATATTTTTATTTCAAATGATGATGTTATATGCTCCTTCCTACACATACTTTTATTTCAAATGATGATGTTATAAGCTCCTTCCAACACATACTTTTATTTCAAAAGTTGTAGACTCTGCCATGCATCTCTGTAATATAGTGCTGTCAAAACTTCAACCTTAAACTTCAGACCAGGTAGCTGGGTCATCATGTTCTAACCATTGGTGAAAAGTTAGCCTATATAACATGATTATTACTATATCGCCCTGAATAAGACAACGTACTTGAGAGCCGTGGCCTGAATCTTTTCCTACAGATTAAACTATTCAAGATTAACCCCCATGTTGAAGCTTAGCTTCTTTGTGTTCGACAGAAAATGTTGTCTTATCCCCACTGGGGTCACGACCGTACTTCCTCATATGACAACAGTACTGTTTTGTCCAGGAAGCGGACTCGAGAGTGACTCGATAAGCTGAAAGCTTTCTTTACAATCGAGCTAAAATAAATTAATATATATATATATACTTAGATTATATTATTTATGTTTTTGAAGTAAATTAGTTTGGCAACAGTTATAGTGTATGTTCCTTTATGATTGCAATATATTTTAGTGCTGATTACTACAGGAAGGATGGGAAAGCCATGTTACCGGTTAAATGGATGCCCCCTGAGGCTTTCCTTGACGGTGTATTCACAAGTAAAACTGACACCTGGTGAGTTTGAATTCTATAATGATTTATAGATATATACAATATATACATATCATTTCTAACTTGATAATAGATACAAGAAACAATTTAGGTGCAAGAAATTGGAAACATATTCATAATGATGACGCAGCATAGCCTTGTCATCATACTAGCTTATTTGTTAAAGGTGCCATTACTAACACCAAATCGAGTTTTATAATTTTGAATTGTAATTGATATATTCTCAGAAGGAAAAATATGACATACTGCATCGAATGAGACAATATTGTGTTCAAAATTTGAGGTTAACAAAAGAATTGTAATAAATTATATTTTGCCTATTCGGAAATGAAAGTAGGTTTTTTAGTTAGCAGATATCAGTGAAATTGTCTGTAAGTCTCCCAGAAAGAGGCTGTAAATAGGTTGTACATGAATTAGCATTGCCTATTTCGAATTATTGCTAAAAGAACTTTACTCTCAATGATGTGCAACGTATATCTCTGACTGTTTACAACAAGCACGAAAGCAAAAGTAGGACAAAAAGACCACCCAGGTCAATCTAAAGAAATACAAAAACATTCAATTATTTTTCTGTAGCAGAATAATTTCAAACAGGGAAATACTCCACGGCTATTGTAAAGTTTTAAAAGCCAGTTTCAAACTGTATTTCCTCGTTACAATTCCAGATTTAAAAGAAAATTCGATTTGGTATTAGTAATGGACCTTTAAAAGGACTTTAAATTGTTTTAATACATTCGCTTTCTTTTAAACTGTTATAAAGTTCATTCATAATTAGGTCTTTGTCATATATTAACGAGATTAGAAATATTATGTATAGCAATGGATCGTTTGTAGTAAGATACATTTTTAGAACGAAGTTATCACGTCAACAGTGACCACTGATAGAATGCAATCTCATTCTACATGAAATATGATTATTGTGTTATATTTCTGAATACAAAATATAATGTCCATTGTCCATGTTTTCAGGGCCTACGGCGTTCTTTTATGGGAAATATTTACTCTTGGTTACATGCCATATCCGGGTCAGACGAACAGTGACGTCATGCATTTTGTTGCTTCCGGGGGTCGCCTTGATCCTCCTGGAAAATGCCCAGCTAGATTGTGAGTAACAACTGCAAGCGTTCATCGAAAGTTTCATTACAATTGATTTAATCCATTTAAAAAAGGAAACTGATGTCTTCTCTTAAATGATTCCTGCTTTAAAATTATAGGAAGAAAATGCAGGCTACCAAATGACGTCATAATCAGTAGTTTTTGCTACTGCTTTATTGCTGACATGAAAGCTGCTTTAGAATGAGTCACGTGACAACTTATTCCCTAATTATATCAAGCGTCTATGTTTCATTTGCAGGAGTAAGATCATGATAATGTGTTGGAACTCTGTTGCTGACATACGACCATCTTTTAGCGAAATAATCGATCTGCTAGATATGTGCCTTCAGGTAAAATCCGACTCACAAATTACGAAACGTGTTTCATATTTCATTAAGAAAATTATTAAATGCTAGTTACATGTGTTACTTACTATAAGGGTATTTCTCTTCTGTATTTCTATTTTGATAATACGTCCGCGACCTTTGACTGGTGCAGTGGAGTTGTAACAGTACAATGTACTTGCGATAGTTACATGTACTACATACGTTAATATTGCATTAATTCCCTTTCGGCAAACGCATGCGGATTTTGATTCTTTTGGTGTGGCTCAAGTTTGCCCAGACGCCATATTGGACAGATGCACCAACACAATCGTTACATATACATATTTGGTTGTAATTTTCGTGCTAACATTTTCTTCAGTTCGTATTGTTTATGTGTTCCAGTATCCTTTATAGTATTGGCATAATGACGAAATAACAGGACCGAACTAGCTCTTGTGAAATCATTAGTTTTGCCATTGAAGATCCTGTGTCATTTGCTTATTTCTGTCGGTGAGGAGACGTAGCAAATCCCTATACAGCGCAATGTGTTATTAGGCAAAATCGTCGGTAAAATGCATATAACTAAATTAAGGATGAATTCACATTTTTTTCATATATCTTTAGCTATACTTTAATCATAAATGTACAAAGCTATTGACTTTAAAATTAAATGATAATAAGAAAAAATATGCTGTAAATTTAAACAGTGTGTGAAAATATTCCTGTCATGTTTTTTTTAGGATGAAGAGGTACTGAATACAGACGTGGCAGTGTGTCAGTTTCCACTAACTGAATGCTTTAAAGATGCCTCCACGCTAGCTAAAACGCCAAGTTTGGCCGAAGAAACGGATGACAAGTCTACTGACAGTCAATATGACGGCGCTGCTGGTACTGCTGCCGAGTTCAGAGGTCATTTTGAGTCACAGAGCCGAGAGCCATTACTATTGTCGTCACCGGACGTTTAGCTTCATGTTAAATGCATTTTTGTCATGCATTTTTGTTTTGTTCTCTCACAGTTCTTGATAAAATAGTTTTATTGTATGCTCAACTGTCAGTATAAAATGCTCTCTGACGACACTTTTTTCAAATCAATAAGACATAAATGCGATAGAAAGGCATACGTCAACATTGTTTTCCAGTAATTAGAACACTGTTTTATTAACGGATAAGTAAAATATTATTACAGAGGTCTACTATATACGAGTACATTAAATTTTTACCAGCTGTGATTTTCGACGAGAATACAAATTTGCTAATTAATTACTATAGTGTACCCCGGTGAATACGTTTTAAATAATCTATTTTTAGATCATTATTTTCATCAGTTAATTTTTACGCTCTACTGAACACAGGTCTTTCGTTCATTTATATAAATATTTTGTTTTATTGTTTTAATTATTTTGTTTAATAATTTTTCACAACCCTTGCAGATTTATACGTGTACATCTTTGTGTCCAGAAAATGCTGACCTTTATGCACATGGATTGGCAACTCTCATTTTTTCCTATACAAATTATCGAGTTATCGCCTGTTTGCTTAATACGAGAATAAGAAAGTCGAAATGGCGCGCACGAGATTATGGGTAATTCTTATACATTAAATGATTTATCGATTTCAAGAAATAAGCCTATAAGGGTCCGTGCAAAATGTTTGGAAAAATGAAAATAATTTTTTTTTTAAACTGTTTTAAAGACGCATGTCTTGTTTAATTACACAATGTTTTAATTATAACATTAGGTTGATTAGAAAATCGTGCTTTATTTTGTTTCAAAAAGTACGACAAATCGAATATGATTTTAGACAGGTAACTGTTGTTAATTGGATCAGTAAGTCTGCTTAAATTATAGGAACACTTGTCAATGTTACATCTTACAGGTGGAATTGACGAGGATAGTCAGGAAAGTAGTTTTTGGCAGTTAGATTAGATCTTCAGGGATATGTTACCGTACATAACTTTTATATCTCTTGGGGTTTCAAATTTGGAAAATATGTATTCTGGTTTGTTGGACTGTCAGTTTCATCAAGAGGGTACTTTATTGTTATTACTTTTCTTAAAGTATGTTTTAGGTTAGCAATTCTACACGAGTCATGGGTTTCAAGTTAACCTATGACGTTCAAGTGATTTTCCCAAAGACTAGTGTCTCTAGCGATATAGTGCCGCGCAAGTTTTTGTTGCCTTTTTCATTCAGCTTTTGCATCCACAGTTTTGTATTATTACAAGCAATAATATATATTATTTTTATAATAAACCTGTAAATCTGTAAATGCTTTTCAAGATTTCTTGTAGTATTTGTGTAGTGATATACGCCACCCTGAATCACATCAGCTGTATTTTCACTGTCTATCGTATAGGCTGTACATATTTACTTATTCATTCAACTTTCTTTAACGGCACTTCTTTTAAGTTTTTACACGTGTTTCTGTTACACGCGGTAAGATATATAATAAAAGGAATAATAGTTTTATAACAGACAGTTCATCTGCGGGAGTATCTTTCTCGCTGGTTGCATGATGCAGGCACTTTATAGCTAGCTGTAACGATGCCACGCTGCAGATCAACCGACTGTTGTAATATTCCGTTTGTAAATCATTGCCAATATATAATGTATGCCAGGGTGGACAATTTATAATTACCTCAAATATACCTCACTTTACAGTGCAGCTTATCTCGGAAACCCGCCGACATTTGCTACAGTAATACTTTATAAAACTAAAAGAGACACTCCCTAAATAAGTGTCAACTATAGAATATATTATTACAAATTCTGTTATTTGAAGATTTGTGTTCCAGTCATAATCGGTTAAGTCAGCGTTTATAAATATGTTGTTGTACAATAAAACATGCAATAATCCAAGTAAATGTGTTATATAATTAATGGATGGATAGCGATTTATAACAGAAGGTATCCATATTGATTACGTGTGCTGAAATGGGGCATTTTTCGACATATGCTCTTTTTTAATTATGATTAATTTATCATTTTACGTTCATTGAACACTTATGTTTCAATCTGAGAATATTTCCTGTTACATGTAGGGAGTGCCCCTTAACTAATAAGTTACCTTGAAATATTTCACCCTATACATGATGACTGAACGAAATCATGACTTGTTTTCAATTTCAAAAGAACGGATTTTTTTTGTAAGTGATATTTCTTACTTCATAACTAAATTATGTAATAGAACATAATGATACAGTTCTATTAGAAATTAATATTTTTTCATTTTTACATTAATTTTTGTTACTAAGTTGTTTTCAATATTCAAACATTCCATTATCAGGATATTTTGTTCAATACGAGCAAAAAGTACTCAATATATTCAAATGGTATTTGTTACTTGTTAATTATAAATATATATACTATTTGCTGGTGTTGTTGTTACAAGGGACATGGCCACTGTAATTTAGTTTAAAGTTTCAGTACGAAGAAGTAAGATACTTACTGTGTTTCTTAGAAATGTTTTGTGATTTACAAATATGCAATCAAATACGGTATCATGCTTGAAATTCATATACGTATACTACAACATTTTAAACTTCAAACTGTGGTATAAACATTATTCTTTATTTAATAAAGAAATATTGCTATTGTGCGTTTTAAAATTATGCTTGGTTTCTTAAGTAAATGCAATTACTATTTACCACTTTCTGTTAATGTGATTAAGTGTTGGGACATTTTTATGAAATATTGAACAAACGATTTAGTCTTATTATAAGTAAATAAATGCCTCCTCTTCTGTATTCTGCTTTTGATTTCTCACCTGTATAAGTGATGGAAATCATCTGTGCATGGTAGGAACAGCCAATACTTACATGATCACTGGAATGCTTGATTTTATTCAAGAAATGTTAGATGAAATGTTAAGATTGAAGAAAGATATTTTACATATAGTTTATTATTAAAGACAAATTTTGATTTTTACTTTCAGAATTTGTGGAAACAGTTTATGAGTCTTTGTTAGATTTCATCTAAATTCAGCGTTAAAGTGATATTACCGTTCAAAATGACCATCATAATTTTAAATAAAACATTAAACAGTGATTTATACTCCTACAATAATAAGCATTGTCATAGTCATAACCCAAAATTAACGATTTTTTAAACAGTTTCATTCACATTGAATATAGAGGAAACCTGTATAATATTTTTTTGACTCTCCTAGTAAAAACGAACTCGACCTTTTCAGTTATGTATATCTTAGTTAATATCTGTCAATAGCAGAAATAACTTGGTAAAACTTATTTCTTATTTGTTTTAAAGTATCCATTGTGTTTTCAGCAGCATCAATCTCACTTATAACCTAATGTGGTCATTTTGAAAGGTAATATAACTTTAAGATTTTGTAAGATTATCTATGTTTCATGTTACAGTCACAGAAGTACTATTATAATAGTTTACCTTTCAGGAAACTTTTAATCAACAGTTATTGTCAAGTTATAGTTGTACAATTGTAATTGTAGGCTTGTGGAAAAGGACTTGATCTTAACTGTATATATAGGTAGATTGTATAGTCTTCAACATCACAGTGGTAAATAGTGGCATCGTAACATGTGTAAGTTACCATTCACATTAAAGAGGACAATCTTGCAACAGTTTTCTTTCAATATTCAGCTGTAGCTATGATACTGATAGTAGCATTGTTTGGGTCATTCACGAGTAATCAGATGTACCTGAAAGATATTCTCCATTTCTGAGATTGCCCATAAATAAAGTGCGTCAAATTGTTCCTAAATGTGATAACCTTAACAACTGCAAATGAACAGCAGTTTAAACATTTATATCTATTTGCTTATTAGAAGGGTTTTCGTTATACATAGGTGGGGACATGATATTGAAACGTTCCGGTCAACGCTTACGTTTCGTTATTTTTGAAATCAAAAATGTGAAATGTTGGAAACCAATATGAACGCGCGTACAAGGGAAATTTAAGATTTATAAACTTAAACAAAGTTAAGTGATATATTAGGCAATACCCTCGCGAATAATCAGAGTGAACAATCCGTGTTTTGTACATATATATATAATCGTAATCTGGAATTGCGTGTACTTCTCGTATGATATCTGACCGTAGAAGAATTCTATTTTTAATTGTCACATGAAAGAGCAGTATTAATATTGTTATTTTGGAGTCATTTTATGTCACATTTTGTATTTAATTTTTTTAATGTCCCTACATTAACCCACTTCAGCACGGGGTTATCTTCATTTCGCTTGTTGTCCCAGCATATTCCGTGCTGATATCATTAACTAGAAAGAAATATTAAACAAATTTTGAGGACCATCTGTTATGAAGAATTTTAAAGAGTAAATGGATGGGAAGCGTTTTCACAACATCTAAGGGAGAGCAATGTTATTGGCCTCCTAGCAATTTATATTGTTTTCAGAAGTTGTATTCCAGAAGCATTTATGTAATGTCTTAAATATTAATGTAATTGTTAAACTTCTCTCAGACATAAATTGTTTTATTTCACTAAATTATTACTATAAACAATATTTATTGCAAATCATACTGCAGTACAAAACCTATTGTTAAATTATCTTAATGAGCAACATTTTTAGTTTGAAGAAAAATGTTAAGCTAATACATGTTGCTCAAAAGTGGTCTAAAATACAGTATGTTTTGTTGTTAGTCACTTGTGTTAATTTTCCTTTCTGTATTTGATAATAGGAAAGTTCTAGGACATGGAGAGCTATTACGCAATGATGTATGCGTCTTCTTGTTTAAAAATAAACCTATCACAGACATGCTTTGGTTTATGTGTAAAAGTGCTTTTGCCTGTGCTTGCTATTTCAAAGGTACAAGTCGTGACTGTTTTGCTTAATAATATACGTTATGAGAGCTCATTCGTTGCTGACAACAGCCAATTATATGTATGTCGACAATGGCTGATACAATTTCAGTTATATGTATGTCGACAATGACTGGGGCAGTTCCTATTATATGTATGTCGACAATGACCGATTCACTTCCTATTATATGTATGTCGACAATGACTGATTCACTATCTTTTATATGTATGTCGACAATGACTGATACAGTTCCTATTATATGTATGTCGACAATGACTGATGCAGTTCCTATTAGGTATTCGATGGTCTGCATGACTGATATAGTTGTTGTCATTATTATTCCCTATTTGAATATCAAGCAAAGGTGTAATGATGGAAAAATTGCAGTCATCGAGTTATGAATGTCACAAAATAATTCATCATTCTCATTATCACTTACTATTATCATCTGCAGGTGGAGGGAACGTAGCTTGAACCCAAAAAGTGCATCCATTTGACAAGGTATCAGTGACAGGGATCCAGTAATTTAAAAGTTGTTTTCCTCTGTATACTTTTCGGTCCAAGCTTCCTTCCTTCCTGATGTTTTAAAATCACAATTCAATTATATTAAACTATGTTCGTGTTATATTGTTGATTTGGTATATGTGTTATGATAGCACATGTAATTCGTTCCGATTGTACAGTGCAGATTGCCATATTAAATAAAATGGAAAATATCTCTAAAGTTTGCTATTTTATTATACTCCTGCAAAAATGTTTATATATATACAAGTGCATGTATGTTCACAGGAGCTGGTTTGCCGGTCGGTCTGATAGGAATTTCATTTTCATAAAACTTGGGCCAAGACCTGCTGGCTCAAGGTGAATGTCACAGGGTCATTGTGCTACGTTTACACTTCATATCTCCTAAGCCCGTTGAAGGACTTTCACAAATTGCTAGGTCAAAAAAGTTGAACCCTCGGTCACAGAAGTTCTATAGTTTACCTATTAGGAAACTTCTACCTGCAATTACAACCAAATGTCTTGATATATTGGTAAATTTATGTATATACTACATCACTATGTTTCACTGGACAGACATTATATAATAGTCAACGTAAATACCACGTTATTGTGACGTAAGCGCAAAAGATACATCTTTCATGAAATATGTTTTCTATTTGAAACAAAACGCTGCACTCTGAAATCCCGTGGGATATTTAAGAGTATTGACAACAATTCAACACGTAGTCTCTGGAAAACGCGTAATACGATAAAATACAAATGATACTTTTTTACATAAAAGTTTTATTATGCTTACTGTTATTCATTTATTACAAATATAAATAAGTATTTAAGATTTTTGCGTGTTGGAGATCTCATTGATATGCCTTTGAAACATGATATCTAACTTACGTTAAAAAAATGTTGCATGTTATCTTCTTTCCATAGTTATCATAATAATTGTTTGTAAAATGATTTGTCTAACAGTATGCTGAGCACCAAATCTCTTTTAATATTAAGTTTAACTTTTAAATTCTTTTCTTCTTTTTTTGCTGTAAATATGTACATTTATTAGAAGCAATACATAACATGACGTCACTACCAACTTATCCAAACCGAATTAAGCACCAACCATTGCTTATCATTGTAGTTCACATAATTGAGGAACTGTTATTATTTAAAACCGGGGAAACAACCATCTATGGAAATGTTATATTTAAATTAAATATCTTGCCCATATAGTGGAAAAATAGCTCAAAGTGTTCGTTAGTATTTCTTTTACTCTGCTGGTTCAAATCCCAAGAAGTGAAGTATGTTTATGTTCGACTTTCTTTAATTTCATACGAAAGTTTATAGTCAGTGTAAACTATACTCATGCTTCCTGAAATCTTACTTCATAAAATTGTCTCGCGCAATCATATCATTTACTTATGCAGTAGGTTTATGTCCCCTTGATACGCCCTTAATCTACATAACTACATCACCACGGCGGTAACGGAAAAGCGTTTTGACGCAACTTCCAAGATAATTTTGCTGTCTGTAGTTCTGTAGATTATCTTGCACGAGTACAGACTGGAAAACATCCTATAGACGTCAATTCAGGCAGATTAGACACGTTATAAACACATCGGAAAACATCTACCATTCCCCTATAATACCAAATGAAAAAGTACACTCACTCCAGTTGTTGTTGTTGTTGTTGTGATTCTTCTGCCACCAGAGCTATCTCGGAATTCACTTCAGAACGTTTTTCCGTTACCACTGCGGTAATGTAGTGCGGTAGAGTACCGGGTGTGTGTACTTATCGTCATTTAATTGATCATTCTTACTTTAAGTCTCTCTATCTGCTAGCTGTATCAAAAAATTAAGCAGAAATGGTCAAAAAGGCACTGTTGTATACATGTAATACATAATTATGTTCTTTGCGAGTGATTGTTTTATTTTTTTGATGGATATGGCTTTCCATACTTAATTTTTGAAAACTCGATGTGCTAATTTTTATTTTGTTTATTTAAATGAGTGTTTTGGCTACTTCGAACTAATAAATAGAGTTTGGATCAACATTTTCATAAGTAATGACATAATTAAAAATTTGGGAGTCAGGTGATTTTCAATTACAATATCAACAATCATTTATTATCATTCATACTTCTATGGTTAAATTAGCGCGCGTGCAAACTTTATTTTACGTCATATGGCACGCAGTTTATTTTTTAAATATATCATATTCGAGTTTCGAGATCTTTTTCAGTCGCGGTCAGGAAATAATGACGTGTATTTCATTTTACACAAGTCGATTTCCCGTGACGTCCTACGCTAATTTTTTCACAGACTCAATCATTTATATCGTTAGCAAACCCTTTTCAATGCAAATGGATAAGTATTCTGCTAAGTGAAAAAAAATTACACCCTGGTGGCAAAAGTGGAAATAAAGTACAGCCTGGTAGGCTAAAAAAAAAACATAGATTGAAATGAAAATGGTCACTAGACTGGAAAATATGTAACTTGTTTCGCAATCTTATAAAATATACAAACAAATTATAAAAAAAAAAAAACAAAACCCAAAAAAAAAAAAAACTCCCTTAAAAAAACCCGACTGGCACAAAATATATTTTTGATGGTAGGCATACAAGAATGTCCCCACCCCCCCCCCCCCCCCCCCCCCCCCCCCCCCCCGGGCACCCCCCCTCCCCCACAACACATAACTTCGTCTTTTAGTTGCCAAAACGCCCGCATTGTCCTTTTGACACGATCAAAACAAAAACAATCAAATGAAAGTGGCTGTTGGTATGAAGTCATCAGGGGAACGCCGACGATTCACAGTATTCATTTTCAAATTGTGCGACCAAAACAGTACTGTCATCATGGATCGATTACGAAATGGGACTAGTTCAACTGAATCACTTATACATTGAATGTTTCATATAGCACTTTGTTTTCGGGCCGAATTGTCTGACGAAATGTGAAGCAAAAGAAAGATAGAGTAAATTAATAAAGAACAAGAATATTACTGAAGACCTGTGGAGCTTAGAGGGGTAATGTCAAAGATCTATAACATTTCGACAACTTTCCGACAACAGTGATTAAGTATGGCATGTCAAACGTTGCTTAATTCTATACATACAATGATATCATATTCAAATTCAGTGTTCCGTTATAACAATACATCGAATAAGAAAATAATGACATATATGATGACGATAACGACTTTAACAGTAAGATTAATGAAATATTGGATAGCAACAAGCAAATGAAATTTAGCAACGTGTTACATGCCATAATAACGACTTTTCCTCAACATAAACCTGCGACAGTAAAAATTTATTCCAAGACCCTTGACGGGATAAACATCGTTAGTATTGTTCTGTTTAAGCTGACATAAACCCTCGCCTGACCATTCGGCTTCATATTAAACATGCTATACGATGCCGTTTACACATTCAAGAATCAGTTTAATTGATACTAAAATTATAAAATTATCAAGGAGGAGTGCAACTATTAGCGACACAAAGACAAATTATTGTAAGCACGACAGAAATATAATTGTAAATGTGCAGGGAAAAGTGGAGTTGAGGCACGGGAAAAGGACTGCACACAGGAAACACACCATGCTGCGCAGTACGCGTCAGAAATATGACTTTTGACGCATACTAACAATGAAAGAGTGGCGTCCCTTGTGATAATAAATGCCGCAGTTACTATGTGACGTTAACAACGTTATTTACTCCTCGTGCTCACACGGACGGATGAAGTAGGTAAATTACAATTTGGTTGTAAACATCAATTTTTAAAATTGAAATGCAACTGACTCTTATTCTTACCTGTGCAGTCATGTCACCGTTTAATTTTGAAGCGTAAAAATAACCCTTTTTTATTTCATGCTAATTATTGAAATACTGTGACATAGAATCTAGAGTATCAGTGAACTTTATCAGTCAGAGCGTGCTGATATAGATACATGTTTTTTTTGTTATAGTTGTAGTAGTTTAACGCCTAATCCAACCGTATTTTTGGTCATTTTAAAAGGCGGACAGTTTACCTTACAATCGTTCTTGGTAAGAACCAATATTAGACTCATATCCCTAACTTTCTTGCATAAAGATACATGACTGTGTGATAGGGCTCGAATCCATGACCCTGAATCTATGAGAGGTTACTCTAATAACACGACGACAGAAGCGGACTATATAGATACAACAATGTGCAATGTAACTTTATTGTTTGGCAGTCGTTCTGCACATGATACACGGAGGTACAATGTGCATTTAAAATGTAAATCAAACAAATGTAAAAAGTATATCATTGAAGATATTTTTTCTTTGATTGCTAATAAGTCCCTATGTTCCTTTACATGTCCAGTGTTAAGCACCGATACACGTGAGACTACTTCTGGGTTTATAATAAGGCTATCTCTAGATGTGTGGAAAACACTGAAAAGCGTTTCTTACATTTCCAGTGCCCCGGCCATGATTTGAACCGGGGGACCTCCGGTTGGTAGTCCAGAGCGATAACCACTCGACCACCGCACCACCCGAGGTTGCATTTCACAACGCATTAATTTGAGCATAATCATGGTAAGATGTGTGTTTTCAGAAAATATTTTATTGTATTGTAAACTCGAAAATAATTGGTGTGTCATAACATGGAGTTTACTATACAGTAAATATATTTTGAAAACAGACATCTTACCATAATGATCATAATGGTTAGACCACTGTTTTCAGAAAATGTTTTATGTGTAGTAAACATTTAAAATTTGTTTGCAATTTCAATGCAAGTTATTGTCACTGGCAATAGCACAATAAATGGCAGAATAATATGTGTGTAAAGCAATGCAGTTAACTGTATTCCATTAGAACAACCAGAGCAGAATCTCTTCCCTTTTTAAAAGGATATTTAATACAATTTAAGACAAATACATTTTAGGTGTAGTTTTTAATTTGATTTCATGAAAGGGAGTTAGTGTTCTAAGTCTGATAAAGTGAGCAGCAGTCAAAAGTAACAAGGAGCATTTTGGATGTTTGATTTTATGTAGCGCTTATATGACCAAGAAATTGCCACGTTTAAGCCTTAGAATAAAGTACATGCTACATGTATATAGTGAACATTTTTTTTGTTTTGAGTAGTATGGAATAGTGATACAATTGTAACATTTTCACGAGCACAAATCGCGGGTAAAAATGTGAAAATTGTAACACTTTAAGTTGAGATATATTCCATATCCACTTAAAACAAACAAATTTTCTTCTTATTTTATACTACCTATTAAAACAAAAGCAAAGCTATGTACATGCACCACTTAAAAAGTAGTTACGTCAGACTTATATCACCCACTATGTGACTGATATGATATCTGTGTCGTCACTCTATATTTCACTGAAATAACACAGTATTTTATTAGTTAGCATAGAATAAATATAGAGAACAGTTGTTTTTGTTTGATACTGCAAATTAGTAAAATACGCTTTGAGACAACACAGTTTAGTGAATAGGCAACACAAATATGAAAAAAAGTATTTGTCAACATTGGTTTACAATAGATAGAACTCAGTTATTCCATTAATCTTTCCACATATTCATTTTTCTACATATGGGTGGTTAAAGAAGTTGGCACTTTACTTTTGACGACTTGTATACTAGTTTCAGTTATTGTTTTGGAAATTTGCACGATACATTCTTAGACTAGATCAAATCAGATATCTAGAGCAGTAATCCTTCAAACGGGCACACTGTGGGAAATCAACTGTGAATATGAAAGGTAAATTAATTGATTTATATTTTATTTATTGTACTGTGAAACTGTAATACATTGTATTGTAAACGTTCGTTCATAAATGAAATTGAATTACCATAGTAACGGTCATCACCATCCTTGTTAAAACACATGCAAATTATTTTCATGTCGTTCATATACATGCAACACACATTCCGTCATAACGACGTTATTGACTTACCTAGCGTAAGTGTCTGTACATGTTCATCAACTGTATGAAACTTGATACTGTGCACCATATTGTATACTGTACCACTTCGCGATCAGAATCTTTTGGAGAAAATTGTGACTTTTGGAATTTGGGCTTATCTCATTTGACTGAATGAATTACAGGCTCCTGTATCCTGATCATAAAAGAAGATTGGTCAAAATGTTATGAAGGTAGAAGTAAAAAGAATTTTTAAAAATGAAATCAGAAGCGTTTGACATTTCGTTGACATTTCGTAGATATGTAGTTTGCTTAAAGTGACATTATGCACAAGTCTTTCAAGAAAAAATTCCAGCTGACATATGTGTGCGTCAAAAGGGTAGAGGAAATAATATTGGAAGGAACTATTATTTGATTTGTCCAATTTTAGCGATATTATCAAATCGACTAAAAGATTACATGTATCACTGAATGCTAAAATAAACACATGAATTTTATATAACATGAAAGGAGCACTCCCTTTATCTAGCAAATTATATTCTCGAAACATAGATTATGTATTAATGAACGTAAAATGATAAATAAGTACAATTTCAAAGAAAAAACCTATGGCGAAAAGTGCTTATTTTACCACAATTAATCAGTATAGAGGCTTTCTATAATAAATCACATCCATCCATTAACTGTACAACAACAATTCTACATAATAATATTGAATGGTTTATGCCCCAGTCATAGTGTCACGTTTTGGCCGCGCCGTTATGCCTCGTTTCTGACACTCACGTATTTGAAATTTCAGCCGGGTGCCACGGTGTGCAACGTTGTCGCCACGTGCTAGACCACGCTGTCGCCTCGTTGTAGTCCCGTTGTGACACGATTTAAATGGACAACGAATATCAAAGTCGGGTACTGCCTCGCTGCCGCCGCGCTGTCGCCTCGTTGTCGCCTCGTTGTCGCCACGTTGTACCAAGCTGTGCTTCGTTATGCCTCGCTGCCGCCACGCTGCAACCACGTTATGCTTAAACTCGTCACGCACAATCCTCGTAGACTTATTTGACCATATAAGTAATAGTGTTGTCGGCTACTCTGAATAAGTACATTAGCGAGTGGTAGTTGCCTCCATTGGCAAGGTGACAGAGAGTGACCGCAACTTTCCGACCAGGCTGCAGCACCTTCTTGAACTAACTGTCCTTCTTTAATCCTGGGGTCAGCCAGTCCACCAGCCCCTAGAATAATAGGGGTCAACTCTGAGGAAGTTCTTGAAGGCGGCCACATCCTCCATCCTCAACTCTTAAATGAGTTGGTGGTATTTGCCGAAATCCTCGATTCACCGGAGCCAGTCCCTGCAGAACGTGAGGCGCGGGGCCCGCTCTCCCCTTTTTCTTCCCTCTTCCCTCTTGAGCAGCACTTTATTTTTCAGCATGTCTTGATCCAGGGCTAAAGCAGCATTCGCTAGTTTGAGATCTATGGTAGAGGTTCAGCACTTGGGCTTAAGCAAGAACACAAATGATTTGGGGTCATAGATTAAGGGATATACATTTATATAAACTATGCAAAATAAATAACTTCCGCTAAGTTTGCTTGGACATTGCTGGATGAAAACAAGGCGGTGGAATCATTGTCATGTATGCGTTTAAAGATTGTTCCATAACGTATGGTTTAATGAAAAAATGACGACCAAAGGTTAAAGGTTCATTACTAAGACTAAATCAAATGTTCTTTTAATTCTGGAATTGTAACGGGAATCTTCTCAGAAGGAAAATGTGATATACTACATCGAATGTGACCATATTCTGTTGAAAATTTGAGTTTTCATAACAGAATTAATAAATTACATTTTGCATTTTCAAAAACGAAAGTAGGTTATATCTTTGTAATTTTCCAGAAATCTCACAGAAAGAGGCTGTAAATTGGTTGTATATGAATAAGCGTGTCTATTCTAATTGTAGTTGAAAGAATTTCACTTCCATGAAGTGCAATGTATCATGATTTCTGACAGTTTACAACATGCAAAAAAGCGAAAGTAGGACAAAAAGACCACCCAGGTCAATCTAAGGAAATAAAAGGAACATTACAATTAAACAATTACGTTTTAATGAAGGAAATGTGTATAATCAATATTTTAATGTCTATTTCGTATTATTTTAGCATACAGTTAAAACCGTTTTTCTTCGCATTCTAATAACCGCTCCTATCATGTACTTCCGGAAAAACTATTCCATAATAGGCCGCCGCCGTCAGCGGCGGCGCCAACAAAAACATTCACTTGTTTTTCTGCAGCAGTATTTCAAACAGGGAAATGCTCCACGGCTATTGTAAAGTTTTAGAAGCCAGTTTCAAACTGTATATCTCTGTTACAATTCCAGAACATTCAATTTGGTCTTAGTAATGGACAGAATAAGGAGGAAATTTGATCAAATTAAGTGTTATTTTTGTTTTTAACCCTTACTTCACTTGGGCAAAAGTTCCCCCGTATTCTGTTAACCTTTGACCATCATTTTTCACCAAACGATGCATCATAAAACACTCTTTAAACGTATATATAACAATGAGTCCACCGTTTTTGTTTTCATCCAGCTATGTTAAAGCAAACTTAGCGGAAGTTTCTTATTTTGTTTAGTATATGTGGGGTTTCTGCCAGATATTCTTAGCGCGGCAGGACATATCATATACAGCGTACCACAACATAGCAAAAACGTACCACAACGTCGTACAACGTAGAACACCATAGCATAACGCAGTTCTTAACGTTGTACAACGTGTTACAACGTGTCATAGCGTGACACAGCGTTGCACAGCGCGGCACGAGGAACGTGGGAGCAACGAACACACATCGTAGCATATCGCAGCGTAACGTTTCAACAAACGGGAAAAAACGTGTCAACCGGCGGGACGCGTTATGTTTACGTCCTGTTACGTTTTTGCTACGTTTTTGTTACGTATACTACGTTCTCGCCCCCGTTGTTGCCACGTTGTAGTACGTTTTGGGAAAACGTAGGCGAATTTTGAACATGTTCAAAATCAAAATTTCCAGTTCACGTTTTGTCACGTTTGATCACGTTGTAGCCACGTTTTCCAACGTAGCTAAACGTGGCGGCCAAAACGCGACACTATGATTGGGGTATTACGGTGATGCAACATATTTCAAACCGCTGATTTTATCGATATTTACTGGGAATGCATAGATGAAACTTTTAGATTAAGTTATAATACTTCTAAAGACTCTATTATTTTTGTTTTAGAGGTTATTTAGTTCGACATCAGTTATAGGGTATGCCCCTTTAAGTTTCACAATAATAATCACTATTCATGGTGACTTTGATTATCAAAACTTATAAAGCACATAACGAGCTGTTTGTAATTGTTCATGAACTTAATTATATAAACATTAATAAACTAATATATGTATAAACTCGAAAGAGCAAAATTAAGTGTGTATTAAACCTAGGATGACCTATAAAGCCCTGAAGCTCATTTCCGATGGTGTCCTGATAAACACTTTATAGCTAAAAAAAAAAAAAGACTTTGGTTTTTGGAAGTTTACATAAAAATGGAGCATTAAGTTATAGGTACATTGATAATATGTTTCTATGCGCTTCAAACAATAATATTTCATTTGATATAAAAGTACATTAGAGTAACCACACAAATTGTTCAGTCTATTATGAATAAATAAACCACTTGGCCTAAGAAATATTAGCCACATCTAACAAGTGGCATTTAACAGCTTTCTTGAACTTTCTACTTTTAGAAATCTGTTTTATATGCACAGGTAGTGAATTCCAATAAAAAGTAACATTTTCTTTTCCATTAGATTTTGGAACAACAAAATTATATAAATTAGAGCGGGTAAAATGAGAAATTCCAATAAAAAGTAATATTTTCTTTTCCATTAGATTTTGGAATAACAAAATTCTATAATTTAGAGCGGGTAAAATGAGAATGTAAATTTTTGTAAACATAAATCTTTCTTTCATATAAGAAGGTCCTGTACTATTTACAATTTTAAACACGGTTCAAACGGAGCTGATTACAGAATACTAGAAAATACAAAAGATCGTAAATTTCAATCTAACCAACGCTTAACATTCTACAACACTTGATACTCGGGAGCGATAAATGGTTTCAACACATTACCTGTTCTTAAGACAATAATAACATAAACAAATCAGGTATCAAAATAACACATAATTGTATTAACAATGACACATCTCCATGATATGCATCATGTATATATTCATATACGATATAGATAAAACGATATGTTACAAAACTATAGTCTCTTGTTTCTCATTTGTCAAGATAATTTTTTTTTCTATCTCCGACAGCCATACCTGTGAAAACTCTAAGATATCTTGGCGGATCTGCAGGATCTACCCCACGTGCAATCGTAGCGGGAAAATATCTAAATGATGGCCGTTTGGTGCTCATTGACCGCAAAAGCTCTGTCCTTTTAGTTACAAATACTGGTGATGAAACGACACAAGAAATTGATCTTTCCGGTTCACTGTTCCCACACAACACCGGAGAAGAAGAAAAAGACAACGATTACATAAAACCAAATATTGTAAATACAGCAGGATACCACAGAGAACGCATTGATGATACCACAGTGGATCCAGGCCTGACAGAAAGGGAAAACAGTGGTAAAAATATGCCGAACCATTCCACACCAGGCCGGGTCCCAATGTCGATAAAGAAAAGTCGGTACAAGGAAGAAAAGATACAACCTTCAGATGTCAATAATGGCTTCGATGATGGCCAGCTTTTGATAACCTTTACTGGGAAAGATTTTTCTTTCGGTGTTATTTACACCACAGAAACTAAACAAAATGAACTCGTTTTAAAGAAAACTTTGACTGTGAAGGTAATGGACCGAACACGGTCCATTGTGGTACTCGGTAAGGACCACTTCTGCTGCGACACGCAGTGTCAGATCGTTATCTTAAATAAATGCGGAGGCACTGAAGCAACACATCCTCGGCGGTTTCGAGATAGGGGCGGATTGTTGATGTCTGACGGGATGGCTCGATTCTTTTATGGCGATGGCAATGAATATATAGGCTGTCAATGGGACGGCAGGAATGTTACAGAGATCTTCCGATTCTGGGACCCACGTATTAAATTTCCACGTGGTTCCGTCATTGATGGAACAGGAAATATCATTGTCTGTTGTGATGCGTCTCATAATATAATCAGGATTTCACCCGACGGAAAGTCAGAAGTCATTGTATTTGACAGAACAAAGTATTTTGGAGACATAGATATTCACCCAAGTGGCGATTTCTTCGTCACGACCTTTTGGAGAGAAAGCGAGTTGCCAATTCTGTTTAAGATAAAAGCTTGATACAATAAGCATACTGATATGTTACTTAAACTTATTACGCAGATAAATTAGACTAACAGTGTACATTGTTACGAGTGGTTTTTTTTCTAGAGCTTACTGGGATTTCCTTTTATTTTACTTCCGCATCTAATATAATTTTGATGACAGCAAACTACAAGACCAATGGTCTACTGTGTTGGGACTTCTGACTGAATAGTTGTATATGGCTTTTTGTAGATCACACGTATTTTTATGTTTTTTGCTAAACATTCCGACTAACTTTGATTCATTTACGATGGCGACCACATCGGTTATCATTGAGATCAGAGTGCTTGGGTAGTTTCCAACTTATCCAACAACATGCTCGATGAGAGTGCCATAATAATAATAATAATAATAATAATAATAACTTTATTTTACGAAGGTTACATAAAAGGTACATTATGAATCATAATCATTCAAAACATAACTTATTTTCATATGGCCTTCAGAACAAAAAAAAGAAAAGAGAAAAGGAAACATAACATACATACATTTAAACCACACATACACCACAAATCATACACACTAAATTAATTATACTAATATTAATAACATTTTAGATACGTTTATATAATAAACATCATTCGCTCTACGACAGACACTCAAATGCAAATAATGTTATGAATTATATAATCAATCTAATGTCATTACTTCGATACTAACATAACCAGTGCAAAGTTTTTAAAAAAAATTATATGTAAGTAATTCTACATTTTGTTATAAAGATAATTTTTGTAATTTCGTTTAAAAGACTGTATTTTTAATAATCTCAATTCCATTGGAATATCATTCCATACTTTAAAACTATAATAGGAAAACGAGTCTTTGTATAAATTAATCCTAGGTTTCGTTTGTAGTACAAGATCTTTGCGAGAGGGTATGATGGACTTCAAATAAGAGTCAATCATGGGCACAGGATTTGCGGAGATAAGAATGTTTAAACTTACACGTCTGTACTGAAAGGACAACTGTGAACTTAGACATCGCTGTTTGAGGAAACAAATATCACGGAGTTTGTTTCAAAGAAGTGTTTGATGTTCGGCTAAATTTGTGTTTCATTTCAATGCCAACAATTTGCTTATCTTGCGTCCGAGTCTAAGTTCTCGCACTTTGCACTTTCCTTATAATACACTTCGAGGCCGAAATTCTTCATCGAAAAACTTTGATTCCTAATTTACACAATTTTTTCCCGGGTAACACTACGGGCCGTTCTTGTGATATCGGGTTACACAGCTACAGTGTATTATTTTATGTCTGGCAAAAAGAATAACTTCGAGGAATGATACTTTTACGCACATAAAAGTTTTCACCTAAGTCTTTGCTGGACGGTAACGTTTGTAATTGGGGCTTTAACCCTGTAATACTTGTATATAATGTACTGCATAGAAACTCCCTATGTTTATCAAAGATTGGTTGATAACGATATTATTATAAACTGATCCGTTTATTTCAAACTTTAACTTTAAATTCGACAATGAAACTCATACTGAACAATTCTTTGGATATGGCTACCCATTCAGAATATGAAATACACTAATGAATAATTAATTTATTTGCTTGTTATAATAAGAACATGGATGGTCAGAACATACATACTCGTATACATATGAAACCATATGATACAGTTAAAAGTTTTTATGTTCTTAGTAGTTACAAGGTTTATCAAGAAATGGTGTATTTAAGTAATTTCCTTTATTTTTTCATCCCCCCCTTTTATTTTTAAGCAAACTCCCCCTTTCTTAGACTTGATATGTTTAATTTCTAATAGTGTGCTCATCGAATAGAGCTTATCGTCAAATTATTTCGCCAATTGTTATATATGGGACTTGCAGTGCGAAAAAAAACTATGAAGACATATATTTTCGTTATTAACAGGAAGAAGTGACGTCATTACTGAAAGTGTTCATAATTATCAAAATGTAATGGCTTTGAAATTTTAATACGTAGGGTACGGAATGTGCAGATTGATTTTTATCTTGACTGGTCGGAGGTTGGCTTTTGTTCAGCATGGCTCAAATTAGTTCATCGTCGTTCAGTTTAATCTTTGATTTTCATTGAAAGTTTTAAGATTGATTATGTCGCAGTCTTACTTGGTTGACTATTAAAAGTATGCTGACAATGTCACGAATTTTGCTTTAAAATATTTCTTGATCAGGAATAACAGTAAGAAACATTTGCACTGATTCAAATGATCGACACCTCATTGGTGGATATTGAATTTTGATCGTCTATAATGGTTTTAAAAAAACTGAAACTCTTAGAAACGTGGCATTTAAAACAACACTGAAATCAAAAAATACATGTAATGATAAGTCAGTTCCAAGTTCGCGTAAGCGTTCATCTGTGTAAAGGTTCACAGGCATAGTTAACGAAGGAGCTCCCTTTACACAGCCCACCTTTCAATACCATGTACCTTTACATACAATTATATCAAGACTTTCAGAAACAAAACAACGTATTAAATTATTTATAGGGGACTGCTTTTCACAAATATTACTGGAAACAGAGTCTTAATTTGTCTACAAATTTAGACAAAGTAATCTATAGAACGGAAGTCTATACTGTCTGTCCTTGCCCATAAAACCATGTAAAATGAAATAGTTAAGTAACATGCCTAACCGTCACTAGACACACTTCTTGTTCCTTGTTTCCTCAAACAACGTTGCTCTACATTCACCGTAACAACGTTGCTCTACGTTCACCGTAACAACGTTGCTCTACGTTCACCGTAACAACGTTGCTCTACATTCACCGTAACAACGTTGATCTATTTTCACCGTAACAACGTTGTTCTACATTCACCGTAACAACGTTGCTAGACCATCACCGTTAGCCGTTCAAAACAGACTCCGTCGTTCCGGTTAGCCTATTTGTCTTCATACGTGCACATTTAAACGTTCTTGTCTTTGCAAATAATAGGCTTATGGACTTGAAACTCTTCTCTTTCTGATTTTATAAGGTAAAGTATTTTGCCCTGTTTTGGTCATTTCAAAGGCGGACAGTTTACCCAACATTTGTTTCTTGGAAGAACCAGTAAAAGACAACAATCCTCCGTAAGAAACTCCTAATTTTCATACTAAAAGAGACGTGGCCGATAGCAGGGCTCAAACATAAGAGCCTCAATCTATGAGAGGTTACAGTATTTCAAGTCAGCTACAGTAAGTAGCTGTAACCACACGACGACGGAGGCGAACTGTATAGATATGTTCATAGTTTTACAGTAGTTCTGTCGGTATGTACATTTTAAAATGTAATTCATAATTATTATGTTAACAGTATAAATTTTTATCAAGGGCTTAATTTTCATAAACGCATTAAACACGCCGGGGGAACCCGCATATGAAGTGCAACATGCACTTCGGTAAAAATCATATGCGGAGCTTCCGGAACTCCATATGCGGATGAATTGAAAGGAAAAACAAATCCCGAAAGAGGTGTGTCACAGACTGTGACCTCTCGATGTGCTCAATAAATGTGCTATGTAATTTTAAAATCCTTCCATGCATGATAGAGTTCCCATGCATACAACATTCCATCACTTTTAAACACTAAGTGTGACCTTGACCTTTGAGGTAGGGACATGGGCCTTGCACGCGATACATCGGCTTGATGTGCTGAACATTTGTGCCAAATTATTTTTAAGTCCTTCAATGCATGACAAAGTCACAGCCCGGACACGAATGTATGCATATATAAAAGATTCCATTACCTATAAACTCTAAGTGTGACCTTGACCTTTGAGGTAGGGACGCGAGTCTTACACGCGACACGTCGTCTTGATGTGCTAGACATTTGTGCCGATTTATTTTAAAATCCTTCAATGCATGACAAAGTTACAGTCTGGACACGAATGTGTAAGTGGGGACGCACAGACGGACGGACCGGACGGACGGACAGACAGATGGACGGTGAGATTTTGATATGCCATCCTTCGGGAGCATAAAAGGGAAGTAAACCAATATACGTAGTTGAGGATTCTGATGCGAATGAAAAGAATGCCATGACAAAGGAGCTAAATGGCTCCAACGATGAAGAAGTTGAACTTTGTGGGAGGACGAGAGGTTATAACAAAGACATTTATATGTCCAGGAAATCTGTGACAGGAAGTGAAATTTTAGACAGGTACAAGTACAGGTACAGGCGTTCTATGTATTCCATAGGAAAAGCTCAATCTCTAGGCCAGTCAAATGCCGTTGATAGAATAATGACCCAATCAGAACCGATATCTCGGTGTGAGTCTACAATTGGTACTGTTACAAAAATGTCGATTCATTCAGCGCCCTTAACTAGACAAATTACCGATGGAAGAAAATGAAAACGAGGATTATTCTAAAGAAGGAGACGCGAGTTGAGGCGTAAATGCAGCTGCACTCAAGGCAGCGCTTAACAGGGCTAACATCTGTTCAAAAAGAATGTTACAGCGTTTAGAATTTCAGTTGGGTCCAAATGACTCATGTGAGTCTAGCTCTTTATAACACCGAAGTTTCTCTTTTTCTCGGGGATTAACATCATTTTAACATGTTTTCAAGCAAGGGGTCGATATATTAATTGTCAAAATCATGTCGACATAAAAACCAGTTTTCAGACATTATAGAAATCTACACATAATAATTAATTTAGTCCAATATACAGCTTTTCAAACGTTTCGTACGTGTTTTCGGTTGAAAGGCGTGTTAAACAGCCTTTCGAACGTTTCGCACATGTTTTCGGTTGAAAAGCGTGCTACAGACGGAAACAAGGGACATGCTTAATCAGAGTATTTTGTTTGAAGTATAAAACAGTTACTTCCCTTTACTTAGACGAGAGTGCATTATTTGCACGCGTAGATATTTAGCAAAATATGCAAAACAAACAATCTTTATGGGAATTGGGATACTGGGAGGGGATATCTGTGAATAACTATCATGATTTCGTAGAATTGTAAAATGTCTTAATTATCCTATATTTTATTCTGAAAATTTAAATCAGGAATTATTCACGCGCGACAGCACCTCATGATTAAGTTCAACACTGATTGTGTAAACTTTGTACAATATTTTGTTAAAGTAATACAATCTGTTAACAATGGTCTGTTTCATCTTATATTTTCATAGAGGTAGCCTGCAGTAAACCATTTAAACCACGGACCCCGACATCTCTTCTTGCATTATGTAGTCATCAAGCAAATCCAGTCAAAACTGGTCGCTACGTTCAACAAAACATTTACCTTCTTGTTATCATAAACAGGCGAGTAATACACCTAACCAACATTACTGGGTAGGACCAGTACTAGTCAACTCTAATTCTAACCATAATTCAACATTTCCCATAACTTATTGGGCATTTGTCACTAAATGTAGGTTAGTGACACTCAAAGAATATAACCATTATTTATTGAGTATGGAGGGTTTCAAGAACCGAAGAAAATGCATATAGTTGACCGTTGGATATCTCTGACATGATGGAAAATTATTGTAAGCCAAGTCATCTCTCCTCACCAGAGCTGTTGAGTAAATAGGTTCAAGCCCCAGAATGACATGAGAAAGTCCTTACGGAGGCATTAGGGCTTACAGAGCAGCCAACAGGGTTACAGATGCTCGGTAAAATTATTCGTTGTCACTACAATCAACAAAATGTTTAAAACGAATAAATATGAGAGACAAATTAAAAAAAATCTTCTATTTATTTTTTTCCGACTTTGAATACAGTGTCAGGTTTGAAACAATTTCTTTTCCTACTAGCCGTGCTTTCTTTACATCTGGCTTCCTCTGACGAGGAATGTTAGGAAGAACACTCCTGTAAGTAGATTGATTATGTATTAGTGAATTAAATGTTTATCATTATAAATATCATTTGATCAGCTTAAAACCTATAGATCATAAAGTATTTAATTATATAATGACTAATTTTTACAATACAAACGACTTAAAAACTGTCAAATATTACAATGTTTTTAAAATCATGAAATGCAATTACGGATGTGGTGAAAGATTCTAGTCCATCATCGAAAAAGTCGGAATTCTTGTGAGCATATGCATTCTTTGAAGTTTTGTTAAATTTACTTAATGAATGTGATTTTAAGAATATAAAACTTACAAATAATGACATAAGGACAGACGACAAACACTGAACGATCGTGATAGTTAGAAAATCGTGTCGGCTTGCTGCAGAAATAACTCCAAAACAAAGAACATATATCAAAAGCACTGCTACAGTGCCAGATTCTCTTACTTACCTTTTCTCAATTCTAGATATGGCCGTTGAATTTTTCGGCTGCTTTTCGGCTTTTACAGCCGATATTGGCAACTTAATTTGGTTGATAGCTGATTTAGCTTGAAGTGAACCAGTGTCTCGACGGAGTTTATTTGGCTCTAACGTTGGTCGTTTTAACGTTGCATTCCCCATTTGTCTTTCAAGGGAATTAGTTTTGTTTCTGCGAGTCAACGCAACATGAACGTCTTTTACTTCGGAGTTATTTTTTATGCTAGATTTTTGTAAGTCTTTAGATGTGTTTTCCTCTTGAGTACGCTTTTTTAACTTAGCTGATGCGTGTTTCACTTGTGAAACACCAGCTGGTTTGATTTCTGTCTCGGGTACTTTTCTATGTCTTGAAGTTTGTGTATCTCTTCTATGTTTTACATTTTCCTTATCTCTTTGCGTTTGTCCAGTCCCACTTCTTGTAAGTCTTTGCTGTGTGTTTACACTGATTCTGTGTCTTTTATTTGTCATTACATTTGTTTTGATTTCACTGGCCTCACTTGTCTTCTGTACATTTCTACTTTGTTTCTTAAGAAGCGATGTCCTTGCCTTACTTTGAATGACATTGCGGTTCACATTATCTCTTATAGGCTGCGACTTTTTCACTGGAGGGGAAATCTTTTTAACATTTGTCATTGTGTTACTCTTGTTTATTGATTCTGTTTCCTCACGACGTGTTGTATACTTCTTTCGTGTTTTGATGGCACTCGAGTCCGTTGCCGTTTTTGCTTTTCTACAAAACATAACTTCATTTAGAGCATTTCCATGATAATATATGTAAAATCTTTAGAATGCTGGAGACTTTCGTAAGCAATAGTTCACACATACGCATCATGACAGTAATTTACACCACTTTCATTATATATGGGTGCTAGCGGTATACTCTAGTCCTTTTAAATCAACTTGGAATGGTAAAGGAAATTTGCTAACTGTTTATGTAAAAATGTTTTGTTCAAGAACGCCGAAAATATTTTTTATTTCATAATTAAGACAGCTAATACAACACAAATACAAGAACAAAGCTGGCATGTGCAACTACTAGACTGGTAGATATCGCTTAAAACAAGAGGGTGATGGTTGCCCTATATCGCTCACCTGAGTGACATTGCTCATCGATAAAAATATTCTGATACATTTTCATGGCGACTGAACGCACAATGTGGCCTCTATCGTGTTCATATTTTTTCTTAATTTGCCATTTTGACCTAATTATTGACCCTAGGTGACCCAGATTCGAAACATCAAGACAAATAGATGTAAATTGTGGCCTGAGGGTGTTTAAATGTTTTCCTTTTATTTGTTCTTGTGACTTTTTTTTCATTGGGGTCACATGGTGCTCATAGTGTCATGGTGACCTAGTTTTTTTACCTCATATGATCCATTTTCAAAAATTGATCTAGATTTCACCAACGACACTCATGTAGCCTCTATGGTTAATTTTGAAAGGACGACAGACGTCGACATACGACGGATATCAAACAATCACAATAGCTCACTTTGAGCTATTCGTACTCAGGTGAGCTACAAGTACATGTATAGTTCAACATCAATAAATGACGCCTGACTTTCACATTCTCCTTGGTATTTACCGAAGTTATCCATCAAGTTAAAGTTTGGACACGGCTCATTTAACTTTGCTTATCTATAGAAACATGCCCACGTTAGTTTCACGACAACATTTCATTAATTATTTTGAAATAGTGTTTAACGATCACTGCTCCTTTGGGTCAGGACCTTAGTGGCTGAAAGCTGCTTACCCACAGTTTCTGGTGAAAAATTCATGTTTCTTAAAAATGATATATTAAAACATAAAATGTAGAAGTAAATGCTAGTATCAACACCACAAGTGAAACTCAACTTAGCAATTTGCAAAAATCCATTGAAAATGTTGGTGGTTTGTTTGAACGACAGCGCTACGCTTTATGGTTATATTGAGACTTTCAAAAGCGTCTGTAACGCTTTATAATTTAGTAGCGTATAATTTCAAAATATTATGATATACTTTTCAGGAATAATACTGGAACCTTTTTAGTTGACTATTCATTCTAAAATATGTTTTTTTCATTTTTATCATAAAAATCGGAAAGCGAGCAACTTATAAAAGCAATTTTCGGTTGCTGTACATTACAAATGTGAACAATTATATGTTAATGCATCCTTAGTATTTAACATTGTACTTTCGTAAAGTAAAAAAATTGGACAACTCAAGCTGATAGTTCTTTCCTTCGCAGTTTTTCTTCTCTTCATGTTGGCTTGCAATAGTATAGCAACTTAGGTAGAGTGTTCTTCGAGTCAGTGGACGGAAAGTATTTCAAACTGAATGCATTTGGTATGTTTTGCTCAATTGAAATTTGACTATCCAATGTCAAGTGATTAGGATATTTAATACTACATTTGAAATATTAGATTTATTTAGCTTACTGGTAGCAGAAGAGTTTTGTAAATGGTAGATAAAAAAGCTCGTTAATAATTCTTAAGTTTGATTTGATGTTTCAACTTGAATAAAACCTGAACATAAAGTAACTTTAAGGCAATCACGACCAATCATAACTATGGACAAAGTGGAAACCGATCATAAACCTGATGTAATCATAAAGTCTCTTTTTAACTTTTCTTCTTTGCATCACTAGCAGAAAATTAGATTGTAATTTACATCTCAATAGATAAAAAATTGCATAATTAGCTGGATGTTCTAAAAAATCTTGTTGTTCATTGAAACGTAAATTATTTCAAACTAATTATAAATTTAGTCGAACATGTCTCCTACACGAATAAACGAACCAGTAGCTTTGTAACGTACTTCTGATTAATGTAGAAGTAAATTATGATATTGCTCACTGACTAAATATTTGCAATAACATGAATTATGTTTTGCTTCAATACTTTAGAGCCATACAGTATAAATGGTAGATATGAAAATATTAGTTTGCTTTACGTCCATGCTTAACTTGAACAAAATGTTGACTCAAAAAAGTGGTCACAATAAATTTTCTATGATCTTGACCCCGCCTAACTTTGGACCTAGCCTGGAAAAAAATTAATCACATCAAGACATACTGAGTTTATTATAATTGGGACAATATTTAGCCTTCTAAGGTATTCCAAATTTATTTTGTATTATTTAACCTTGTGTGTACTACTTTTCGATACTAATATTTGCAGTGTTTGAAACTCGACCTAGCATTCAGCAAGACACGCAGACTAATTGTCATGAAAATATGGAAGACAGTTTTATATTAATTGAACTAGAGACCAAGATTTAGTCCCCACCCGATCGAGTTTCAAATATGACCTAGAATTTCTGACCAATTTCCACGGTATCTTGGTACAAAGCGTGGCGTCTTGAGTCAATTCACTAGGTTGTCTGAGATTTAACTAGGTGAGCCAGTTTTTCTTCAGGTAACCCATTTTCATTCTCAACCAAGAGGTTATCAAGTTAAACAGCTTTCATGATGATTGCTTATGAAGCAAGGCTTCTGAAGTATTTACGCGATAAAAGCTGGCTAATAATATATTCTAGCACATCTTTTCTGCTCTGTTTTATGAATTTACACAGAATATCTTTATCTTTTGTTATATCTGGTACTCAAGTGAGCCATAGGACCATTACGGCGCTCTCGTTTTACTCTTCACGCATACGAAAGACATTAGGATGCACAAAATGGTGAAATATTGTTTTGTCTATCATTCTATTCTTTTCAACTATGAATGTGACTTACGAAACATTAATTTGTTTAAAAATTAAACACAAACTTACTTATAACAACTATCAATATCCTTGAAATTAATCGCTTCTCTGTTGTTTTTATCAAGTCGTCTGGCTTGACTTTCTTCTCTTTTATTTATCTTTGGTCCATTTTTATTCACCAGCCCTATTGATATCAATTAATTGATCAATTCCCTTTTCATTTATTTCATGTAAGATATCTATAAGAAATAACATATGAAAATTAGCCGAGTGAGATAATTTGTTTTACATTTTACGAATTGAAAATGTGTTGTTCAAATGTTACTTAAATTTAAAAACTTTCACCGGTCATTATTATCACAACACTTAAATTACCATACCTTTTCCACGATTTTGAGGACGTTCACCAATTTTTCTGACTTTTAGTTTTATGTCTGACTCTTTTGCTTTCTTCAGTTTCAGTTTGCTCTGTATTTCGTGTTTTAGGTAACCGATACAGCACTCCTCAAGGTTCTTTTTCTCGTGGTACGTAAGGAATTTTCAGTGTGCAGATAGCTTTCAATGAGATCAAATTCCGTGTCTGGTTCAAGTCTCTCTTCACACATTTCAAGCAACTATAGATAAATGGAAAATATAGATATAACCAGAGCTGTTAAGAATAATCGCCTTCAGTAGAACGACCTTAAAATCAAATTTACCTTTATGTCCCTTTTTATCTGATGTGTTTTGTCCTGTACGAAAACAATATGGGATGAAAATCAATTATACCAAAACAATATCTTACCTTTACGTTTACGTTCTTCTTTTTCTCAATTGTGTCTGCTAATTTAGTTTTGAAATCCCCCATCTCAGCAGCCAACCGTGAATTTTCTTCCTTAATTTTAATTTCTGTGATGTTTTGTTCCATTTCCAGTTCATTCAGCAAGGTCAACTGTCTCAGCATCTCTGTAGCATCTCTATCTCCATCTTGTATAGAACTGATCATTTCAACACGTCGGTGTTACTACAAATAGAACAAATACTTTCAATAGTTTGTTTTGTACTGTGTCTTTTTTTTCAAAATTCTTTATTAAAAATGCCTTAATCAAAATCGTAGTTTTCAGACTAAAAACAGCGGCGCAGAAAATCTTATTACATTTGACGTGTGGACGAACTCTTTACCTAATTTCTTCAGGAGCGCTTTTTAGGCGTCGTATTTTTTCGGGATCGACTTTCTTTGCCACACTGAAAATTGAAATAAATAATTGTTTTACTATTATGCTATTGATATTCAGAAAAGGTAAATGCCATGCTTTTTTCTAAAATAAAGACAGTCAGTACATTTGTATTCTGAAAGCCCAATTCATATTCAATATGACCAGCGACACCGGAAAATGGGCCTTCGGACAAAATTTTTGGAAACTAGCTTTCTTGCATATTTGAACAAACAATATTTCAATATCAATATTGCAAAATTTCAGTTACCTACGTTCAGTACAGACAAAACTACAACTTTTGAAAAAGTATACCTAAGGCGTCATTGTTCACTCCCCATAAAAATGACGTCACATACCACAATTTGACGTCAAAACTCCCTTCAATTTACAAGGCAGTAAACTATCCCGGTAATCTTTCAAACAGCTCTTTTTTTTGGTTGCAACATTATATACTCTTTTCAATATATATCATATCTGGTGAACTATTTCATGTCTTCTTTTCCACGATCTGCCTTTTTCATAGGTTATAGCCAAGATTAAAAAGATTAATTTCAAATCGCTGTTGCCATAGTAATGGTCTTGGAGGATTTTGAGCAAATTTATGTTTCTGTTGAGTAAATTAGTGCTATCAGTTGTTATCTTGGTTTTGCTTTAAAGAGGGTGACAAAAATGTAAATTTTATGTGTTCTTTTTATCATTATTGTCGAAAAGGTAACAATTCCGAAGGTACTCGCTGAGGTCATATATAATCTTTGATAATTAAGAGCTTTGAGTTTCACCATGTTGCTATTTTAATACTGCGCTGTGTGCATTGATCATATGCATAATTGTTTTGCTATTGTTTTTGTATCACTAGAAAAAGAATGTTATAAACCTCGAACGGCCAGTTGGCTATGCTGTAAGATGCTTCTACATCCCTTTACATTATAATAAAGACATACTAAAGTTCCCATACATTTGAAGTAAACAAAGATGCTTAAAATATGTCAAGTTGTACTTTTGCAACAGTAAATCATGTTGATATACAAATGTACCAGTATTCTATCCTTGGCGCCAGTAAATAAACTGTAAAGCATCAAACCTTTCAAATTTACTGTCCTCTTTAACTTTCGGTGTCTGGGTGTTTTCTTCATTTTGCATCTGGTCCTCGGTAGGTTTTGCCTCGCCTTTTGCATCTACATTCTTTTCTACGACCGATATCAGTGCTGACATGGAGCTGCCGAAAAGTGCGAAAAATGTAAATTTAAGTAATGGAAAAACTTAACATTTTGTCATGTAGAATAACGTCGCAGCACATTACGTTAAAGTCACAAGACGCCTTTAATGTACTAAGTGTACAAATACAGTCTTACTTACCACTCGTCATAATTTCCTTGATTCATTTTTAGCTCAGAACTGTTGAATTCTCTTTTAGAGTCAGATATGGAAGTTGGCGACCTCGATGGCGGTCTTGATCTCTTTGTGTTTGCTGAAGTTAGCTTCCTACCAGACTCTACATCCCTCCTACTTTGATGCCTTCCTGGGGAACCAGCATCTTTAACTTCCATCATATTTAAGTCATGAGAACTAACAGTATCCAGGGATCCAGCCGTCACAAGGCTTATTTTAGGTTTCGCAAAATCTCTTTCGCTTCTCTCTAGCCATGCATTTCTTTTCACTGCCATTTCTGCCAATTCCCTCAGACTGGGGACCTCTGCTTTTACCATGTAACTTTTAAAGTACAGGTCAAGGTCAACAGAATCGTTCCTTTCGAATTGATTGATTTCAGTCTCGTCACAGCTATTTCTCTCCCTGGAAAACAAAAACAAATATTGCTGAATATGAATACAAATGGTTGTAAATTAAATACATTTTAAGCTCAAATTACTATAATGATCTATCCTTTTTTTACTTAGACCAGTAAGAAAATTATTCATTAACATTTGATAAAATCATGACCTTGCTGTAACAAAGCACTGCATTAAAATACTTGATCTTGTTCAAGACAGTTACATATTTATATATAACATTATTTCACAAAAATACCATTTGCTAGAATATATACAATGTACCATTCGTCTGCTGTTTGGATATTTGTCTCTTTGACATCACTCGCAAAAAGAATCATCAGGTTTCCATCTGCAACCTCAGGTGACTGTGTTCGTTTCTTTACAGATCTGTCCGTTGCAAAAAAAGTGCCAGTCAATGTAAAGCAGTAATACATTAACAGTGTATTGCTATTTACAAGTACTACTAATTAAGCTAGTTGTTTTCGCAAAAATCCCCAGTGGTGTTTTTGCCACTGACCGTTCCAAGGCGGTGCCCCACTGTGTTCCTTTAATTGTTCGTTTTGTCCTCGTGTGTTTGCTTTGTATGCTAGTGTGTGTTGGTAGTGTATGTGTGTGTGTGTACATGTTTGTGTGTGTGTGTGTGTGTGGGTTTTGTGTGTGTGTGTGTGTGTGTGTGTGTGTGTGTGTGTGTGTGTGTGTGTGTGTGTGTGTGTGTGTGTGTGTGTGTGTGTGTGTGTGTGTGTGTGTTGTGTGTGTGTGTGTGTGTGTGTGTGTGTGTGTGTGTGTGTGTGTGTGTGTGTGTGTGTGTGTGTGTGTGTGTGTGTGTGTGTGTGTGTGTGTGTGTGTGTGTGTGTGTGTGTGTGTGTGTGTGTGTGTGTGTGTGCACTTCTGGGTGCTATGGGGCTCGTTTTGGGGAGGCTGCGTTTTTGGTATGTGGCATTCCCTGTTTGATATTATTTTTGTTTTTAAGTGTAAAATTTTCAAACATGCATCAAGACTATTTAACAATATAAAAAGTGTGATGGAGCACTTATTTATACTGTAAATTACAGCTTTAATTTATTTAGGCGGGACTATTCCGTCATTATCGGAGATACTATCAAAGTTGATATACTAAAACCGCTGTTAGCTACATATATCTCACATTTTAACAACGTTTTTTACTTTGATATTTCATCTGATATACTTGTCATTGAATTTTCATTTTGAATATGAAATGCTGTTTTAAAGGGTGGCCTTTATGTCTCTTTCTGTGTTTACAACACAAATAAATAACAAAAGAGCTTGTATGTAACTACGCATAAGTGAGATAAAGAATGCCGCGTTTTATTAACGTGATATTTTTACTTTAATCTTACTGTACCTTTCTTTATCTGTTTTGTCATTTTCTTGTGAGTTGAAAGTCTCTCTGTCTATGACATCCCTGTCTCTGTCTCTGACTATACGAGCAGACATTCTTGTTGGAGGTCTTGACCTTTTGGTTGAGCTTGAAGACATCAAGCGCTTTGCTGAGGAAGCTCTAGATGCTTTTAATTCATCCTTGTGTGTTCCACCTGGAGTCCTGTTTTCTGTCGGTATGGCAGTGTTTTGCTCAATGTTGAAATCCAGGATAGCATTTTGTGCGAGTGACTTCAAACTTGGAACTTGCGGTTGTTGAACGATGGTGTTCTGCTTCAGGATGAATTCATAAATGGCATTTTGTGCCAGTGACTTTAGGTTAGGTACCCTTTGCACTTGTCGCACCACATTGTTCGCGCTTAAGTTGAACTGGGTGATGGCTCCCTGTGAAAGTGATTTCAAACTTTGCACCTCCTGTACCTTACGTTCCTTTTCCCGAGGGTTCAAGTTGAACTTATCTATGACACTCTTGGTAAGTGACGTCAAGCTAGGAACTCCTTTCAAATTTCGAATCACATCCCGAGGGTTCACTTTGCACTGGTCAATGGCTCTCTGGGCAAGTGACGTCAAGCTTGGAACTTCCCGCACTTTATTTTCCACATCCCGAGGGATCAAGGTGTGCTGGTCAATGGCTCTCTGGGCAAGTGCCGTCAAGCTTGGAACTTCCCGCACCTTTCGTTCTATATCCCGAGGGATCAAGTTCTGCTGGACAATAGCTTTCCGGGCAAGTGACGTCAAGCTTGGAACTTCCCGTACCTTTCGTTCCATATTCCGAGGAATCAAGGTGTGCTGGTCAATGCCTTTCTGGGCAAGTGACGTCAAGCTTGGAACTTTATGCATCTTTTGTTCCATATGCCGAGGGATCAAGTTCTGGTGGTCGATGGCTATCTGGGCTAGTGACGTCAAGCTTGGAAGTTTCTGCACATTTCGTACCACATCCTTAGGTTTCAAGTTGTACTGGTCAATTGCTGTCTGGGCAAGTGACCTCAAGCTGGGAACTTCCTGTACTAGAACGTTAGGCTTCAATCGGAATTGCGACACGAGATTTTGTGCGAGAGATTGCAGGCTCCCAACGGATACATTACGTGATGTTGCTGCTGTTTCATGATGAAAATATGAAATACATTTTGTAGATACGGAAGACTGAACACCATTCAGCGCCTTTTCTGACAATCTTGTTGGAACTGGAATTTTACTGAAACTATTGCTCACTTCACTTCTCACACGTCTTGGTTCACAGATGGTATTTACCTGATTATAAGCGTTTACATTACTCTTTGATGGTGAGGATTTGAGATATGCTATCGAGATGCGACTTGGCTGGCTTATCGTACTTCTTCCTGTACCGGGTCTTGGTGTCGAAGCCGAGCTGGTGAGATGCCTGTGAGGATCGGTGGGTTGTATCTCAGTTCTTGCTGTAAGGATCATATCTTTTAACTGCGAATTGAACAGCGGAATCGGAATGCAGCTTGGTCTTCTGTAGATGCCGTCAATGCCGCTACTGCTCAACCTAGGACTGCTTGTTCTGGATACATCATTTTCGGCTCCAAGAATGTTATCCACGGGGGTGTTAGGTGCATCAATCCTCCGTATAAGGGTACGGGAAGGTTCTGATCCGGCACGCAGCGTTCCAGGAAACAGGATAATTCCTCTAGAATCCAAATTAGACCTATCATCTAACTGTAGCTCTGGCTCCCAGTCATATTGTGACGGAAATGCTGGTGATGGTGTCCTTGGTGTATCATTCGCATTTGTAAGTGGGCTTTGGCTAAAGAATATACCAAAGTATTTCAAAGGGGGATCTTCAAAACTAAAAAGATTATCTTAATGGACATTACGATGAAATATCTAAGAATGTTCAAGAAATAATAGAATTTTGTAACGTAATGAAAGTAAGAAGAAGACAGTAGAGTTATCCCGCATAAATTCATATTGGACGCACGTGAAGTCCCAAATTAGCTCACGCCAGTCCAAATGTTACCAATACCGGGACTCTACGTGCGTCCAATATGGATCTGAATAAAAACAAGTGAGTCTAATATGAAATTCGGAAATAGGAATCCGATCCTCTTCGTTTACACCATGGTATCTCCGAATTCATCTTTCAAACATTATTATACGATTGGATGAATAGTACCGGAACTGGAAGTGACAGAGAAAAATGGTTCGGATAGATGGATGGGTAGAAAAACGTTACATTTGCATTCCCTACTTAATCTCCGAAAAGGCAAAAATACTAAATACATGACTTGCAGAGAGTTGTGTAACCTTGGTTTGAGTACGGGCTCCACTGGCTGGCTGGGAATACCGGACTCAGTTGGCGAGGATTTGAACTCTGTACTGGCTCGCGAAATGTTGTAGTCCGGACCTACTTTTGGATAACTTGGTAAGAGTTGACTTGATTTCCAACCTCTGAAACAGCAAGAATCAATTTAAATGATGATTTACTCTCAACTTAAATTATTTTTAACAAAAATGCAAGACCGTTAGACCAGAGATGCGACCGGTGTGTATATCACGTCACTTTTAACGGTGTAATAGCAACAAACACAGACAATGAACATAAAGGCTCATTATCAGCCTTTGGAGGGAGAACTCTCAGCTTTGTTCTTTCAGTAATACTATGACCAATTGCAACAACTGCCTCCGATAGCATTTTATTTTTTAATTTTAGCAGTAAATTAAGTTCCGCAAATGCAGACTTCCAGCTTATATCATTAATTAAAACAACTGCATTTTAACCAGTACTAAAGGTCGTTTCTCGGATCCGCTTAGAAACCGTGTAACGTGAATTGCGTCCGACCTCTCTGCAGAAGTTACTGAAACTTTCTCAGTGGAGACGACAGTTTTTCAGTTTTCAGTGCAGACGACAGTTCTCTTAGTACAGACGGTAGGACTTTGTTTCCTTTGCAAATAAAAACATTGGGTCCTTTCTTTTGTACATATAGTAACTATCAAATAAATTTCGGTTCGTTTTCTCTCTTTTATCTTTAAACAGTAAGTAGAGTTTATATGCAATCGACATTTGATCAAAATCTAAAATCTTAATCCAAAGAAAACAAAAAGAGACCATGTTGTTAAAGCTCCCTGATTAGCTTTAATTTCCTCGTATAGAATAAGTATGTTACTAAATGAAATATAATTGTTTATAGAGCATAGAAACATTATTATAATGTACAATTATCTTAATTTTCCATTTTCATGTTAACTTCCAAAAACCAAAGTCTTATTTTTCTTTTTCTTTTTTTATCTATAAGGTATTTATCAGGACCCCATTAGAAATAAGCTTTAGGGCTTTAGGGCCATCCTAGGTTTAATACACCATTTTTTAGCTAACTGCTCTTTCCGGTTTCTTATATATTAGTTTCTAATGTTTATATTACTTAGTTCATGAACACTATAAAATTTGATTGGTGCTTATGTGAGGTCTAAATGAATAGTGATAATTATTGTAAAATTGATCTGTGATATAATACTCATTTGTTAATTCAAACCTCTGTGATATATATAATTCAAAGTCAGTTTGATAATGTCGATATTATATGTATTTAATTTATTTGTAATTATGTGTATTTTACCTGAATAAAAATCAATCAATCATTTACTGACATAATAATTATAGAACTAAGCTCTGTTTATAATTAACAAGCTTGATGAATCATTTTCTTTCATATTTAAATATGTGTTCTCGAAAAAATAGACAGACAACGTGTCTTACTTTTTGCAATATCACTGGAAAAAGTACTGTGCTATATTTATGTCACGTTTCGATTCAGATTAAACACTTTTAGTAATGTTTGTGTACCACTACAGTCGATTTTATTGTTAACGTTACAAGTGATCGTTGATCTTAAATGTTTTATCTTTGTTGGCTTCCTCTTTTCTATGCTCTTGTAAAGTCAGTTTATTTAGCGTAAGATGAAAATGATTTTTTTATAACATTGTTTTTGATATTAGAAAAGAATCTTAAAGAAGAACGGACCAGGTCTTAGTTTTAGTTTCTATTTCATACTAATTTATTTTAGCTCGATTGTGAAGAAAGCTTGTAGCTTATTGAGTCCCCCCCCGGTTTGCTCCTGGAAAAACATACGGTGCCTTATGAGGAAGTACGGTCTTGAGGTTGTTACTGTTGTCATTTTTAATGGCGTTTATAACATGTAGTTGGTCATTTCAGTACCTTTGTATGGTTAATAAGATTAGTAGGGGGTTACATTTAGAGAAACATGGAACTTTTAATCAAATTCTTACCTGTCTAAGAGTTTGGCAAGTCTCGGGTTTGGAAGATGAGGCTCAGAATGAGCAGGCTGAGCTAAAACACTGCCTGGGCTCCAAGACCTTGTGTGGGCGGCACTTGAAGGCCTCATTGTGTTAACGCTAGCAGGTCTCACTGGCAGAGCGTCTGGGTTGGAGTCTTGTTGGCCGTGTAGACACGGGACACTGCTAGGCTTCAATGGTTGAGCATATTTGCTCAGAAGACCACTTGGTCTATCGGTTTGAATACTTTTTAACCTGAAATGTTAATCTGAAAGTAATCGCACACGCTGCAGATTCAATAAACACTCGGCCTTTGCCGTAGTTATTTCTATTTCTATGGAAAAGGCAGAGTGATGTTCCGATTGATTTATTTGTATTTCATCCGGAAGTGAACTTCTTAGAATATCTAAGTCAAGATTATGTTACAATTTCTGTAAAACATTGAACTGAAGTTAAAGATAACACCTTCCTAAATAATTTGTATCGGAATATACCGCGAGCAAAAGACTTAAAAACACCTTTTTAGATTGATAAAAAGAGTTCACATAACTTCAGTTTAGTTAATGTAAATCATTGACACTTACTTAGTTCGCATGTTGAGTTTTTCCGAACTAGATTCAGGGCGATTATTCAACTCTGAACAGTTAGGAAGCGTCGTTGATCTGAAAAAATCAGTCAAAGACACTTTTAAATTATTGTTACATTCAGATACATCTGGAGTTAGTCTGACAATAAAAGCCCCATAACTCCGCAAATATAAATTCAAATTCTGATAGTAAACATACATATATCTTACATAATGTAAACATATCTTATCGCTACTGAAGACTTTTTTCGGCATATGCTATATAAGCAGGGTTTTGACTTACTACAATGTATTTGGAACAATCAAATGTTACGAATGGAAGAGCAGTGAATGGAAATTGTATACAACCCTCTTGATCACGTGATCGCTTCATCGATTAATGACGTAGCTTTTGATCTAAGGATAAAACTATTCGGACAGAATAAAATCTATTACAATGTAGTATGGTATGACGCGCCGTTTGAACAATCATTCGAGTACATAGGTTCTCGTTACTTTAAACATATATTCTAAGTAGAAGAATAAGTTTTCTTTAAAAACCTTTGATTTCATAAACTATAATTATTGTGAGAAGAAAAAGAACATAACATGATGTTTTAAAAAGTAGATCCGATCATCTATATTCTCACACGAGATGTTATTTCCTTTTTATATTGTTCGTATTTTTTAATTTAAAAACCTAGGTTGGCAAAAGATGTTCTAACTTTAATATGAAGGTACAGGCTTCGAATTGGTAACAGATTGAAACGATCTTTAGTATTTTGGCATGCTTAATTGAGGGCATTGTTCCTGTAAACTTCCGTTCCGTTCGTATTATGATTAAACAAGAGGGCCAAGAGGGCCCTATATCGCTGCTCACCTTGGTACAAGTCAACTTGCCTGGTGTTAGATCACTAGACAATGTTATAAATCAAATAGTTTTTCCTATATACGTCTTTGTAAAACAAGTGACCCCCCCCCCCCCCGGAAAAGGACAATTTTGACCCAAGGGGCTAAATTTGAACAAACTTTAAAGAGGTCTACTAGGCAGTGATACATGCCAAATATCTAAGCTCTAGGCCTTGTGGTTTCAAAGAAGAAGATGTTTAAAGGTGTTTTAATATAAGCCTATGTAAAATAAGTGACCCCCGGGCAAGGTCAATTTCAATCCCAGGGGCATAATTTAAAAATCTTGGTAGTGGTCTACTAAACAATGCTACATGCCAAATATCTAAGCTCTAGGCCTTGTGGTTTCAGAGAAGAAGTTTTTCCTATATAAGCCTATGCAAAACTAATGCCCCCCTCCGGGAAAGGTCATTTTGAGTCCAGGGGCATTTGACAGAGTAGTAGAGATCCACTAGCCAATGCTATATGCAAAATATCTAAGCTCTAGGCATCGTGGTTCTAGAGAAGAAGATTTTTCAAGGTTTTCCTATATAGGCCTATGCTAAACTAAGTGACCACCCGCGCGGGGTTAATTTTTAACCGAGGGTCATAATTTGAAAAATCTTGGGATATTTCCATTAGACAATGATACGTGCAAAATATCTAAGCTCTGAGCCTTGTTGTTTCAGAGAAGAAGATTTTAAAAGTTTTTCCTATTTGTTGCCATAGCAACCAGAGTTATGCATGGAATGGAAGTCTTTCAAAAATGTTGGTAGAGCTTCATGCTAAAACATCCCTGCATATTCCATCAACATTGGCCTAGTGGTTTCAAAGGAGATGTCATTTGAATCAAAATTATGACGGACGACGGACACTCATCCATCAGAAAAGCTCACCCTGGCGGAACAAGGTGAGCTAAAAAAAAACCTGGACGGCTAACTTTAAGTTTGCTGACTATTTGACAGCGACCAGTATTTCTGGGTTTTCTCCCAAGGGTCCGGCTAAAGCCATCGCCCTTTTGACGCGGTCTCTATCTTTCACCCCACGACGCATTCGGTTGATACATGTATCAGATAAGAGGGGAATTTATAAACAGTTAATTTATTTAAAGAGAGTAACTAGGTAAAAACAGAATCATGTTTTCAAGTTCTTAAGGTGGTGTTTATAAATTGTCCGCCATTACGGAGTTATTTGCTGTTATGTAAGCTTTGACTGTTCTTTGTATGTTATATTACATCAAGAGTTATCTATATTCACCGAGGACTTCAGCCGGACATTGGTCCAAGAGGGATTACGATATTAACATTTTGGTAAGTACTTAGACTTTGAAGTATGGCTTTGTGAGGACACCGGTGTTTACAAGCATGACGGAAATTTTGTGCAACCACATTATACAATTAAGATTGCCGATCCATAGTTATCTCCAGCAAAGTTAGACCCACTAGAAATTATGATTTTGGCACTTTGGGACGTTGGTGGCATATTTCATGACTGAAGTCTGAAATTGTAAGCCGTCCGATGTAAAGAGTGACGGAACTTTAGGGCAATTACAGTTACAATTCGCATCTGCAGATCAAACAGGGGAAAAACAACCTTTACGCAGATATCTGTAAGTTAATTATACTTCACAGTACCGGAAACAGAAAAAGATCTACGATGGCAGACCCCTTAAATGGTTACAGTTTATTATCAATATTAAATCTACACAGTCAACCCGTTTTCGTCGATTTTATGTACTAAATTTCAACCGAACTGACGAAAATATATATTAATATGTAACAATTAATGCAACAAAACATATTTTTCAAAAATCATCGCCGAATCTTTCAATGTGTTTATTAGCCTGCTTGATTTATGAAAAAGGAATTACTTACGGCGACTTATTCAGTGCCATCTTGACGCAGTAACTAAGTAACCGACGTCGCCGATTGTTCAAGTAACCTTTTGACCCCGCTTTTGACCAATGAAACTGTAGGACAAATGACGTTACGTCATAAGCAGGGATAGCAACGAGTCCGCTTCAAGAATTTGCTTTCCATTAAAAAGGGGGATTTTGAAAAGAAATTAGTCCATTGACTGCACTTCTAATGCAATATTCTGTGAGACTGTGCAATTAAGTATAAGCAAAAATATATGGAATGACATTCCTTTAAGTGTACATACTTCTAAAACTCTTACAACATTTAACGGAAATTATAAGCATTATTTATTGGTAAGTAAATCTACATTTTCTTTAACGTGTTTATTCATGTCCTTTGAGGGTTTGTCAGTGAATGTTCATGTATGAATGCATTTATTAACAGAATGTGTAAAAGTCTTATGCGTACAAATGTAAATGTGTCTTTCCAGTGTTAACTTTGCCTACGTATAATGCTTTTTCTTTTGTTTCTTAACTTTGAAGGCCATATTGAAAATTAGATTATAATAAATGTTCATATGTCTAAATGTGTCACCTTCGTTAAATAAAGCTTTATTATTATTGTTGTTATTATTATTATTATTATTATTATTATTATTGTTCAAAATCGAATGAGCAATGTTATGAAATATTTATATTGTAATCTAATTGTTTAAATCTATTTTATTACTTTCAGAAATTATTGTAGAGCCGCCGCGCAGAGTGTTCGGAGGGCCCCGGGTTCAATGCCCACAGTGCCATGGCGGTATAGTGTCCTTGTGCAAGACACAGCCTATATTCCACATCACGTTCAAATAGTAAACTGTTCAGATATTTTCATATTGTTTTCCTCTCTACGAGGTTGATTCCATCTGGACGATTATTCAAATGTGTACGAACTTTACACTCGAGATTAATAATTAGTATGAATTGAAAACTGAAAATTTCCTACAGTTACCAAGCTGTTGGTGGCCGATGCAACGAGAAATCACGAGATGGGGAAGAGACGAGTAGGCAGCTGCTATTAGCGGGACTGATGTGTTTCAGCCTTGCATTTTTGCATCACCCCGGGTATTCGGCTACTTCGAACGCAAATGGGTACTACGGACAACAGATGTATACACATGAACGTCCTGACATGTAAGAAGGAACATACCTAATATCTTCTCTTTTTTAATTCATTTTCACAATGTTTTCGTTCAATATGAGTTTCAAGAAATTAGGCCGTGAATGCTCTATTGTTTAGCTGAAAAATGACCGACGTGTTGTAACGACTGTGGAAATCAGAGCAGAAATTGAAATTTAGCTAACTTAGTTCTACAATTGTGCGAGTACATGTATAATATGCCACGACCGCTTCACAATACAGGATACGGAAAAAATGTAACTATTACCTAAGCCCTTTAAACTACACTCTAGCTTAAAGTGCTCAACCAACTGCCGTTGTTTTTTATGTAAACATAATACAGTATATATTGATGTAGAGGTGAAAAACGTATCACATGAATGTTTAATCATTTGTGAAACAAAGAAATTTCTTAAAATAATACTAAGTCTTTGGTTGTTGGATAAACTGCTTGATTTATGAGAGAAAAATACTTACGGCGACTTATTCAGTGCCATCTTGACGCAGTATCTAAGTAACCGACGTCGCCGATTGTAAAAGTAACCTTTTGACCCCGCTTTTGACCAATGAAATTACACAAATAATGACGCGACGTCCAATAACTCCTTGGCGGCTTGGCCAATGAACAAGAGTGATCGGAGGAAACTTGGCACTATAATTTTAATCCAGAGACCCGTGGTTCGAGTCCCGGCAGTGGCGGTCGATTTTTCGTGATATCCTAAATGATCTATAATTTTAAGTAATGAAAAAGATATTCGGTATATAAATTAATCGCCGGGCAATATTTCTGAATACAGTATAGGAAATAAAATTATTGCAAAGATATCCATTACAGAAAATGATACATTTGTAAGCATGTAGAGTATGAGTTAAACAATTTTCGCTTTCATTTAAGTACATTTCAAGCAATTCTTTTAAAAGCTCCCAAAACGATGACGTAGTAAATTTTGCGTTAAATATTAAATACAGTACATCTTTGAGAAATCTTGAATGTGTTTGAAGTTGGGAGCTGATACGCATTTAAGGTGTGTTAGATATGTACCCTGCAGTATAAAAACGCAAACATAACAAGAGGTCCATAATGGTCACATATATTATAGCTCTACTGCACTGACTAGACTGTTCTGAGTAAGTCTTGTGAAACTCTTTTGGAAAATGTTGCCTATTAATGAGGTTTTAGAATTATTGGCTGTAGCACAATTGATCAAAGCTTCCCACAGCATGGTTCAATTCGTTATGTGCAAACCGATTAAACAGAACAGAACAGAAAACATCTTTTATTTCATACAGGTATTTTACAATACAACATGGGGTTATAGAAAAAAAAGATAAACAGATAAATACAGTGTGCGATGGTTCCGGTTTCCAAGCATTTTCATAGTGATAGTTTTGAACTCAAAGAGATCTGGTAGAGAGGGGATACTTTTCACGTATGCGAATGAATAATTTAAATGCAATAATACAAATAATTTTGCTTTGGGATTAATGGATCTGGTTAAATAGTCACTAAGTTATCGAGATAACACGCACGACTATCTCGTGCTAAAAAGTAGCGATGAAAGCTTATACAGGTACTGTAGAGTTATTTCATTGAGAAGTTGACTCATTTTACACGTGCTTAAAAGTATGTATGTCCATGAATGAAATCCATAGTATGGGCAATCTATTGTTGACACAATCAAGTATACAATAAAATAAATAAAGGGTCCAATGGATATGTAGCTTGTCCGACGTCATATCTTGTTGTATTTTTATGTTACCATTATCGAACTTTGTTGAGTAAAGCAAATTCACTTTCCGGTCGGTTTATTTTTCACAGAATTATTGTTCACGTGTGGCGGAAACTATATGTGTTTTATCTAAATAAAAACAACCATATAATTATGTACAGTTACAATTTCACAGTACACAGCAAAATATAACCGTATACAGCAGTACTATAGGCCGTTGATGTACAGAGTGATCATGATCTGCACTCCTTGCAAATGTAGACCCATCCTTGCAGCTAGTCTCACTATTTCAACTTCAACGGCAAACCGCAAACCGATATTTTAGAGTTATCCGCCCTTAGGTGACAGTTATAAGCTGTATGAAGATCTATTAAATCGCCGAGTTAATAAGGGTTTTATTGTACATGTCAATTGGATCATCGCTCGGCCTTTTCCTGTTCCGATTGTTTTGCATGTATTATGATTAGTTAATATTTTCAACAATGTGTGAAATAACCAATGTATTCAAGTCCGACAGCAACATGAATCATTTATCACTGCCCAGGGGTAAAATCCCTGTATATGATATGTTTGAGTGTTGATCAGCTTAGTCTCGATATCAAAGGATTAAGACTTATATGCCCACGAAGAAAACGTGAGATATGTTCCGACTGTTCACTTCTAATAGCAATCGTTAAAAGTTTCTGATAAAGTAAATAGGCGAACACTGAATTGTGTAAATTTTTATACTTTGTGCAGGCATACAGTGTGAAAGAAGATCCCAGAAGAGTTGCAGCTGAAGATCCAAGTGTGGACCAAAGGTAAATACGCACTTTATTAGTTTATACTAATTTATTTTGGCCCGATTGTGAAGAAAGCTTGTAGCTTATCGAGTCACTCTCGAGTCCGCTTCCTGGAAAAACCAGTACAGTACTGCTGTCATACGAGGAGGTACGGTCGTGACCTTGGTGGGGCTCGAACCCACAACCTCTTGGGTGAGCGGCAGACACCTAAACAGCTGCTAAACCTCTACACCACCGCTCCCCTCTCGCACTTTATTTATACATGTATTAGGAGACTTAATGTCAGAATCAGACATCATCGATGTAAAGGCTCGAGTCTCACGTGGATGTGGCCATACATTAATGTAGCTAGATATTGTGGCCCGACCCATTTGCTTTTTGTTTTGTTGTGTCATATGTATGTGTTTTATATACATGCAATAAAATATGATTAATCTACAAGGCTTATGGGATTGATTTGAAAACTTCAGTAAAGTCTTCAAGGTTATGAAAGTGTTAAGTTACATAAATTGTTAATTTCACAATGTGAATTTATATCGTACACATTTCTTAACAGCTTAAGTTATCATAGGATGAAATAGAAAGTTCACTAAAGTGCTTAGGGATATCAACAAATGTCAAATCATCATGAAACTGTATCAGAATATTTTTCTTTGAACAGCGTCACTAAGTTGAGCGATATAGGGCTATCGTGGACCTCTTATTTATCATGCTTGTTTTCATCGTCGGAACCCCCGTTAAATATTTCGTTGCCACTCCTGTATTTACCCGATAAAGCATAAAGGGTAAATAGTGGGACATGGGTATTCCGAGGATGGCTTGTTTCTAGAATGGCTGATCACGCAAATGTATTGACACTTGTTACTTTTGATCAGCAAGAACTGAAGATTGTGTTGGAAACACATGCACCAGCAAGCATCTATCGGTGCTTTCATTTATTCTTGATATAATTAAGTTCTTAATAGAAAACATAATGATTGTGTGTTTTATCTGTGTTTTCTCTGATAAGATTTGCAATGCAAAGACATAAGTTTGATTAAAACATTGAGCTCTCTGAATGTATGTTTCTTTTTATTTTATTTCAGGTGAGGTTTATCTGTTGTTCCATTGACCAGGGGCTTGATCATCATGCCACCAAGGCAGCCACAGGGGACAAGCATCCCATGCCATAGATGTTGCAGGTAATGTGTAGTTTAGTTAATTTGACTACGGCAACATAAACAGATACTATATTGCCTTATTTGTGAATTATCATCCATCGTTGAATGTTGTTGTGCGAGACATAACTCCACAAGTACGACATGAAGGGAATTTATTCAAATTGTACATAGTGAGAGGACATTAAGGGGAAGTGCAATGATTCTTTGGTATATGGTGGGGTGATTTTGAATGCAAAAAAGATTTAACGATGATTTCATTTCTATATTTTTATGAGTGGGTAACAGGTCGATTTTTTCGTGGAGTACTGACTACTAATTAATTTATAGTAATTTATTTACTCTCAATTGCAAAACAAGTTCTTACAACTTAAATCAATTGCTCTCGAGACTAACTCCAGATTGAATCAACCTTGAAAAGAGACAGAGAGGCAATATGAATTATCTTTGTTTTGCCTAAGACACTCCTTATACTTGGGTACCGGTGAGAAAATCAAAAATAAAACTTATCCGTAATTATATGGAAGTTATTTCTGTCTGCCGGTAATATTGTAAAAACTACTGTAAAACTTACTACTTTTCGTGTGCAATTTATTTTCGCTATAAAGCCAGTTTTCCGCGGACTTTAAAATACATTAAATTTTGTATATGTGTTTCTAAAAACATGAATTTAGATATTCGCATATCAGTCTCCGGCAAAACGCGAACATTACCTGGCGCGAATATTAATTGGTTTACTGTACATTGTATATACTTAAGAAATAAACAAAATGATACTTTTGAACAGAACAGAACATTTCTTTTATTCACCCAGGTATTTTGAAATACAGCATGGGGTTGTAACAAGAACAATCAATATACAATTTTTATAGATTCCGGTACAAGTTAGTTATAAAGTATGCATTTAGACTATGACAAATTCATATACATGTACAATGATATTACTTTGTTAAGTTTGCCAGTTTATTGATTAATGATATAAAGAGGAAGGAGAGGAGGGGGGATGTTCGTTTTATAACAAACATTTAAACTGTCCTCATGATAGTTAACAGATTATAAAACAAGTGTTCATTCGATGATGGAATATATTGTTTCTGAAGTAGTTTCACTGACCAATATACACATATAGGTCCGTGGTCTGTGGAAAACCCTTGTTACTAATTTTACCATTGATTGTTAAAATAGAATCAGTAGGCACGATTTGCACGGGTTTGAAAAAGAAAGTAGTCCGGCTTTATGAATGAGATTCCATAGTATATAGTTACTCATCTATAAAAACATGACAAAAACAAATTGTTTAGTGTTAAAGTGACCTCGTGCTAAGTTGATACGGGATTTAAATTACATATATAAAAAAAAACAAAAACAAAACAAAACAAAACCAAAAAAACAAAAGGATAACAGGATTATATTCGGAATGAGTTCTGCTAAGAAGCTGGTTCGTACTATTCATTTGTAGATTCATTACTTCGTACAAGAATAATAATAATAAAAACAATAATACAGAAGTTTCATTTAACTTGCTGGATTAACACCAATTGATGATGCAAGTTTGAGATAATCAACTACTATTGCTTTCTAAATATTGTTTTCTACGGAATATTTGCAAACAAGTTCAAAGTTAACAAATGATGGTTAATTCCAAGTAATAAAAACAAGATCATTTGATGACGATATTGGCAATATTGAAAAAGCAAATAGAATTTAAATTATTTGCCTGCAGTCAGCAGACGTGAATAAGTGTCACTACAGTGTTGTTTTTGTCAAATGTATAAAACACCCTTAGATCCACCGTCTTAATTTTTGAGGGTGTTAATGACAAGTAACATAAAAATTTGAGGAGTTAAGGCAAAACTATCAAATATGCTGCTATTTCTATAGACGCCTTGCATTGCAATTATAGCCATGATGTGGCAGTTGATGCCTAAATCCTGTAATGACCAATAAGATGTGATATACATTTTGATTTGATTGGTTGCTGATGACAATGGTGATTGCTTATAACTATGAGCATTTAAAAAGTGTTATTGGACCAAGTTGTGTCATAATGTTTGCATATACAATACATATGGGTGTGCCATTTCTATCTGATTACATGTAAAAGACACAGACAACAACAACAAACAGGTTAGTATTTTGTCCGGTTCGAAAAATTTAAAAGATTGATCAAGCTATACAATATTTTTCTGTTCAGACTTCAAATGTCATACATTGAAAGAGTTTAACATATATTTGCAATCATGTTCAACGCATGGAGATTAGGTGTCGTATGCAAGTGCTAGGTCTAGACCTTGAAGGTCAATGTCACAGACTATGAGACACCACTTGAAGGGCATTCGGCACTTACGAGTGACAGCTCTCGTTCCTTTGTGAATCTGACTTATTTTGGTCATATTTCATCTGTTTAACTGGTCATTGACAAGCTATAATGGTCTCTTAACGTTCGTGCTTATGTGTTAGTTTTCATGCTAGATTTGAAAAATAATGGTAAATACTTAACAGAAATGTTTGTTATTGAATTTCAAAGATATTTTTATATTAACTGTGCCTTTGAGAATTAAAAAGAAGTGTTTTAGTTGTACAACAAAGTTACTCTTGTCCTAAAATAGAATGTTCATACACATAGCACATAGTTACTCACAGCAGATGTCAGCAATTGTCAGCATTGGATGTTAAATACATCTAAATATTTTTGATGATTGCAGAAATCGTATATTTCACTAATGCACATTGCATTATGAAAGTGGTGTGTCTGTCCTGCATGAGTAGATGAAATGTGCGGCATATCTCATGCTCCAGAAAGGACTTGGGAATATGATATGTCCAGAAACGACAAACAAAAATGGTCAATGGACTTGTGTATAATCCATGAGCAGATAGGACAACTTGAATACATTTAAGTATCTTCATACAGCCATTTTATTAAATAAAAAATATCAAGCAAAAAAACAAAAACAACATAAGACAAGAGCGATGAATGCCCCAAAAATGGTTTCCCTTGATATTCAAGGTTGTGTACCCGTACAGCATTTGAACTCTATGTGCTGAGCATGTGTGCATATTTATATTAAAACCCTTCAATGTATAGCAGAGTTAAAGTCTGAAAAGGAAAAGTGTATAGCTTCACCAAACTTGATTATATGTTTTCAAACAGGATCATATTTTCACTATTTATTGTCTGTGTGTTTTACTTGAGTATATTCAGATGGAAATGGCACACCCGTATGTACTGTATATGTAAACATTATGGCACATCCTGTTTCAAAAACTCTTTTTATTTGCTCAAAGTAATTGAGCAATAACCATTGTCATCAACCATCAATACAATCAAAATATGTATCACCCCTAATTGGTCATTGCAGGATTTGGGCAATAGCTGCCACATCATGGATATCTATATTGTCACATAGCCCTTCAAAAGTTAAGAACATTACTAATGTCTTTCGGATAAGGACTAAAACCGAGGTCTGATGTAGCTGTGCTGTATACCGGACATGTTAAAGAACGAGGGGATGTCTCTGGAACGGGACTCATTCGATATCTCGCACCATTCTCCGAAACCAAAAATAACTAACATATTCTTAGAGCATTGATCATATGGTTTAGACGGTACCAACGATAAAAATCGCAGTGACAAGTCAAGGCAATTAACTGCAGACAAAGGATTTAAACTCGTATTAGCTTTCTCGATGGTCATCAAATGTGTTTCTTCGAATTAGTTTGAATAAACGTTGGAATTTACTTTGAAGTTGTTTGTACATATTCCATTGAAAACAATATCAAGGTTATATTACGAGTTTATTATCTCCAAATTGCATTTGATTGGTTTCAGTTTGTTTTGTTTTTGTTTTTTTAATTTATAGTGGGTTTTTTTCTTTGAGTAAAAAAAATGGCCATCAAACAGAAATAGTTTTCGTATATTTACTGATACAATTTCAAATTTAAAATTCTTTACACTTCAACAATAAAGTCTATCAGAGCCGCTTTGGTCAGTGGTAGCACGGTCGCCTCAGGGATGTAGGGTCCTGGGTTTGATCCCCACAATTGTAAGAACTTGTTCCGCAATTGAGAGTAAACAAAATACTATTGATTAATTAATAGAGTCAGTACCCCATGAAATATCGAATTGTTACCCTCTCATAAAAATGTAGAAATGAAATCATCGTGAAATTTGTTTCTGTATTCAAAATCATCCTACCAAATACCAAAGAGTCACTGCACTTCCCCATAATGTCCTCCCACTGTGTGCAATTGGAAACAATTTCCTCCAGTACTTTTGGAGTCATGTTGCGGACAACAATATTCAATGAAGGGAGATAATTCACAAATAAGGCAATTTATATTTCTTTTTAATGTCTTCTCACACTTAATAAAATTTGAATGAATTTCTTTCAGTACTTAAAGAGTTAAGCGAGATGGAGTGTGAGGTTATTATGATAAAATAATTATTATGATCATTATAGAAGTAATGTGTGTTTTCTCTGATAAGATTTGATATGCAAAGACACAATTTTGATTAAAACATTGAGTTCTCTGTACGTATGTTTCATTTATTTCTATTTTCATGTGAGGTTTATCTGTCAGTGAATTGGGCTTGTTCCATTGACCAGGGGCTTGATCATCTTGACAACAATGCAGCCACAGGATGCATGCATGCCGTAGATGTTTCAGGTAATGTGTAGCTTAGGTAACTTGACTACGAAAACGTACAAGATTATTTTGTGTAACCATAAAGTTGCACTTGTGCAGGCATGGCGTGTGTTTATATTCATATATTCATTTAAACCTGTCAACTAAGACACTGGTCTTAGACTACAATGGTCTTCATTCACTTTAGATTTTACTTAGTTCCGATTTTATAGTCTATACAGTAAGGCGTAAACAAATTTAAGGCTGTATTTTTATTTGCATACCGTCAACTGTTTGTAGTTATACCCCCGATCACAAAGTGTAAGGGGAAGGGGGGGGGGGGGAGGGTGTATACTGGATTCAGCTTGTCTGTCCGTCCGTCTGTAGACGGAATCTTGTGGACACTAAATCTCCAAAACCCCTGGTCAGAATTCGATGATACTTCACAGAAGTGATCAGTAAATTGTCTAGTTGTGCATGGTCTATGTTTTGGCTCATTAGGTCAAAGGTCAATGTCACAGGGGCTCGAGATAGTAAAATCTTGTGGGCGCTAAATTTCAAAAACTCCTGGTTAGAATTTAATGATATTTGATAGAAGTGATAAGTACCATGCCTAGTTGTGCCTGGTCCATGTTCCTGGTCACTATGTCAAAGGTCAAGGTCACAGGGGCTCGAGATAGTTAAAACTTGTGCGCTCTTATTCACCTAAACACCTGGTCACAATTTAATGATATTTGACAGAAGTGATATGCACCATGCCTAGTTATGCATGGTCCTTGTTTCGGGTTACTAGGCCAAGGTCATAGGGGCTCGATATAATAAAATCTTGTGCGCTCTTCATCTCCAAAACCCCTGGTCAGTATTTAATTATACTTCACATATGTGATAAGGTCCAATAATAAAAGCATCAAATGTTTCATAGATTTTAAATACTGTGTCGGTCGGGTGTTCATTAGTATTAGTATTCACCACCTTCAGTGATAGTTCTAGTTGTTTATGTTTTATGTGACACTTGTAGTGCTGTATGGATTCATTCAATTAATAAATAAATAAGTAAAATAAACAAACAAGTATATGTATATGTTGCTGCTCTGTAATGTGATAAAAATAGGAAAAATATTAATGAAAACTAAATAATAACAACAATAAATATCAAATAAATCTAAATAGATTAACACTGATAACACAATAAATACAAATAAAGTAATAACATTAAAACATAATACTAAACGACAATTAAAAGTTTAAATATTAGCATAAAAGTAAAATGAAAATATTACTAAATGTTAGTAAAGAATGCAAACTCATTTCATATGAGGAGGAACAGTCGTGACCCTTGTGCAGATCGAGCCAGGAGGTTGCAGGTTCGAGTCCCACTGTTTTCCCGACAGTTCCTCCTCATATGACACTATTAATGATTTTAATTATAAACAGCATAATGTATTGTATGTGTGAAAAAGGAACTATAATTTTCGCATAAAAGACGCACAGTCACCTAAAATAGTTCGGAAAGTAAATTTCAATTAAAGTTGTGTTGAAGATCACCTTGATGGTGAACGTCAAACTTAAGCCTTAAACCGTGATATAGGGTTATATACCAGTATTTCATGTCTTGGGTGTAACTTCAAGATGACGGAGTACAATGAGAGGAGGTGCAGTGTACAAGAACCATATCTGTACTGGCCTATTTTTTAAATTATCTCCCTTTGTTACGTTTTCTTAACATGAGCCTTATTCTAAAATACTGTTGGGATTTCATTCAAATTGCATAAAAAGTAAGAGGACGTTAAAAGGAAGTGTATTGCCCAAGAACCATACTGGTATATTGCCTTGTTAGTGAATAATCACCTATCATTGAATTTTGTTGTCCGCGGCATAACTCTACAATACTGAGGGAATTTATTCAAATTTCATACAGTGAGAGAGGACATTACGAAAAAGTACGCTGTTTTTTTTTTGTATTTGGTGGGGTTATTTTGAATACAGAAAAAGATTTAATGATGATTTCATTTCTACATTTTTAGCTCGACTATTCGAAGAATAAGGAGACTATTGCACTCGCCCCGGCGTCGGCGTCGGTGTCGGCGTCGGCGTCTGCGTTGGTTAAAGTTTTTTATAAAGTCAAATATCTTGAATACTATCAAAGGTATTGACTTGAAACTCAAACTATATGTTTACCATCAACATCTACACCTGAGGAAACAATCCCCATAACTCTGTTTTGATTTTTGACAGATTTATGCCCCTTTTTAACTTAGAATTTTTGGTTAAAGTTTTTTATAATTTCAAATATCTTGAATACTATCAAAGGTATTGACTTGAAACTCAAAGTATGTGTCTACCATCAACATCTGCACCTGAGGAAACAATTCCCATAACTCTGTTTTGATTTTTGACAGATTTATACCCCTTTTTAACTTAGAATTTTTGGTAAAAGTTTTTTTGTAAATTCAAATATCTTGAATACTATATAAGGTATTGACTTGAAACTCAAAATATATGTTTACCATCAACATCTACACCTGAGGAAACAATCCCCATAACTCTGTTTTGTTTTTTGACAGATTTATATCCCTTTTTAACTTAGAATTTTTGGTAAAATATTTTATAAAGTCAAATATCTTGAATACTATCAAAGGTATTGACTTGAAACTCAAAGTATGTGTCAACCATCAACATCTACACCTGAGGAAACAATCTCCATAACTCTGTTTTGATTTTTGATAGATTTGTGTCCCTTTTTAACTTTGAATTTTTGTTAAAGATAGAATACTATCGAACGTATTTGCTTGAAACTTAAAATGTATGTTTACTGTCAACATCTTCACCAATGTTTTTGATTTTTGACATATTTATGCCCTTTTTAACTTAGAATTTTGTCACAGTTTTGTCAGACTAATATGGAAATACTCAAAATGGCTTTCTTTGGAAATGTCATGGAATAATTATGCAGCATGCAGCGGTCATGCTTTTTTAATTCTATACATACCAATTTTGAAAAGTTACAAAATTATTCATGATCAAATATACAAGGTCATGTATTTCTTTGAAATTATCCCCCCCCCCCCATCCTCCCTCCAGTTGGCTTGCAGAATCCAGAGTAAGGCTTTGAATGCAATGTACATTTACAAAGGTCTTTGAACAAGTTTCATATCTTTGACCTTAATTCTTATAGACAATTACACAATACTCCTGTTCTTAGACAAAAACCCCATTTTACCAACAAGCTTTCGAATAGTCGAGCGTGCTGTCATGTGGCAGCTCTTGTTATGAGTGGGTAACAGTTAGTTTCTCGTGGTGTACTGACTCTATTAATTAATATATACCAATTTATTTACTCTCAATTGCGAAACAAAATCTTACAGCTTATAGTAATTGCTCTCGAGAGTCACTCCAGATGGAATCATAATATATGAAAGTTATTTCTGTCTGTTGATAATTTTACGTATTTGTTTATTTGCTTGGAATGGTATATCGACATAATTATATTCAAAGAAAAAAACTACTGTAAACCAACTTTTTTTCACGTGCAATTAGTTTTCGCTATAACATCAGTTTTCCGCGGACTTAAGACTTCGTGCATAATTTATCCTTACTTTATTTCTTTTATATTTCTTTCTAAACACGTGAATTTAGATATTCGCATATCAGTCTGACATCGGCAAAACGCGAACATTAACTTGAAAAACGCGAATTTAGATATTCGCATATCTGTCTGACATCAGCAAAACGCGAACATTAACTTGCGCGAAAATTAAATGGTTTACAGTATAATGATACTAATCCAGTGCAATTTTGAGATATTCAACTACTAGTGCTTGCTTAATATTATTTTCTTCTGAATATTTGCAAACAACTTCAAAGTTAACAAATGATGGTCTATTCCAAGTAATAAAAACAAGAACATTTGATGACGATATTGACAATATTGAAAAAGTGAAATAGAGTTTGAATTGTTAATATATAGTCAACTGACATAAATAAGTGTCATCACAGTGTTGTTTTTGTCAGATGTATAAAACTCCCTTAGATCCACCGTCCTAAGTTTTGAAGGGGGTAAATGACAAGTAACATAAAAATTCAAGGAGTAAAGGCAAAACTATCAAATCTGCTTCTATCTCTAAAGACGCCTTGCATTGCAATAATAACCATGATGTGGCAGTTGATGCCCAAATCCTGCAATGACCAATAAGATGTGATAAACATTTTGATTTGATTGGTTGCTGATGACAATGGTGATTGCTTAAAACTATGAGCATTTAAAAAGTGCTATTGGACAAGGTTGTGTCATGATGTATGCATTCACAATACATATGGGTGTGTCATTTCCATCTGATTATAGTCATGTAAAAGACACAGACAACAAACAGGTTAATATTTTGTCCTGTTCGAAAACTTTAAAAGATTGATCAAGCTTAACAATGTTTTTCTGTTCAAACGTCATACACATTATATTGGCACACATGTTCAACACACGTAGATAAAAGTGTCGTATGCAAGTGCCAGGTCAAGACCTTGAAGGTCAAGGTCACAGACTGTTATACACCACTTCAGGGACATTCGGCACTTACGAGTGACAGCTCTTGTTCCTTTGTGAATCCGATTTATTTTGGTCATCGTTCATCTGTTTAACTGGTCAAGCTATAATTGTCTCCTAAATTTCGGGCTTCTTTGTAAGTTTACTTGCTAGATTTGAAAAATAATGGTAAATACTAAACGGAAAATTTTGTGATGGGACTTTGAAGTTTAAAAGAAAAGTGTTTTGGTTGATCAACAAAATTACCCTTGTCCTAAAATAAAATGTTCATACACATAGCACATAGTTACTCGTAGCAGTTGTCAGTATTGGATGTTATATCTATGATTGCACAAAACATATTATATTTCACTAATGCATATTGCATTATGAAAGTGGTTCAATCAGTGAGTCTGTCCTGCATGAATCGATGAAATGTGCGGCATATCTCATGTTCCAAGAAGGACTTGGGAATATGATAGGTCCAGAAACGACAAACAAACAAAGGTCACTGGACTTGTGTATAATCCAAGAGCAGATAGGACAACCTGTTAACTTTAAAGTATCTTCATACAGTCACTTTATAAGATAAATGGTTCAAATATATGTAATTCAAACTAAAAAAAAAAAAATCAAGCAAACCAAAAAAAAAAATAGGACAAAAGCCCCCAAATTTGTGTCTTACAGACTGTGACCTTGTAACCGGTTCTTCAATACAGCACTTGATCTATATGAGGTGAACATTTATATTTAAACCCTTCAATGTATAACATAGTTAAAGTCTGAACGGGAAAAAAGTGTATAGCTTCATAAAAGTTGATTATCTTTTTTCAAACAGAAGCATATATTCACCTAATCTATTTTCGTGTGTATTTTACTTGACTATACTCAAATGGAAATGTATGTATTGTGTACGTATACATTATGGCACAGCCTGTTTCAAAAGCACTTTTGATTTGCTTATAGTATAATATATAGACACCAACCATCAATCAAATCAAAATATTTATTGCACCTAATTGGCCATTGCAGGATTTGGGCATTAGCTGCCACATCATGAATATATCTATCTTGTTACTTACCCCTTCAAAATTTGAGATAATTACTTATGTTCGGATGAGGACTAAAACCGAGGTCCGATGTATCTGTGCTGTACACCGAACATGTTAAAGAACGGGGGAATGTCGCTGGAACGGGACTCATTCTGTATCTCGCATCATTCTCCAAAACCTAAAATAACTAATTTCTTCTTATATGGAATAGCCGGTACCAACGACGAAACTTTTTTTAAAAAACCTTGTCATCAAAGGTGTTTTTTTGTATTACTTGGAATAGACCATCATTTTTAGCTCGACTATTCGAAGAATAAGGAGAGCTATCTTAGTCACCCGAACGTCGGTGTCGGCGTCGGCGTAACCACTTATGTTAAAGTTTGCGTACCACCTCAAATTTTTTCAAAGTCCATTGACATATGGCTTTGAAACTTTGCACGCTTTTTCACCATCATGCCCCCAGCCTGTTCACAGGAGGAGGTAACTCTATCAAGCATTTTGACAAAATTATGCCCCTTTTTCGACTTAAAATTTATGTTAAAGTTTGCGTACAACCTCAAATATTTTCAAAGTCCATTGACATCTGGCTTTGAAACTTTGCACGCTTGTTCACCATCATGCCCCCAACCTGTACACAGGAGGAGGTAACTGTATCAAGCATTTTGACAAAATCATGCCCCTTTTTCGACTTAAAATTTACGTTAAAGTTTGCGTACCACCTCAAATAGTTTCAAAGTCCATTGACATCTGGCTTTGAAACTTCGCACGCTTGTTCACCATCATGCCCCCAACCTGTACACAGGACGAGGTCACTGTATCAAGCATTGACAGAATTATGCCCCTTTTTCGACTTAAAATTTACGTTAAAGTTTGCGTACCACCTCAAATATTTTCCAGTTCAATTGTCATCTGGCTTTGAAACTTTGCACACTTGTTCACCATCATGCCCCCAACCTGTACACAACCTGTCAAGCCTTTTGCCAGAATTTTATGCTCCTTTTTCGACTTATAATTTACGTTAAAGTTATTTTATATTGTCAATCACTGCGAATAGTCAAGCGCGCTGTCTACTGACAGCTCTTGTTTAAGTTTGTAGTTGTTTGTACATATTACGTTGAAAGCAGTATTTAGGTAATAATAGGAGTTGATTTTCTCCAAATTGCACTTGATTAGTATCAGTTTCTTTATTTCTTAAATATATAGTGTTTTTCTTTGAAAGTGTTTCTGTATACCATTCCAAGTAATACAAAAATGACCATCAAACAGAAAGAACTTTCAAATATTGACTGATAAAATTTCAGTTTTGTTTATCAAGACACTTCAACAATAAAGTCTATCAGAGCCATCTTGGCACAGTGGTAGCAAAATCACCTCAGGGTTGTAGGGTTTTGGGTTCGATCCCTACAAATGCTAAAGCAGTGGGGGTGTCTTTAGGCGAGACACAGATTATTCGACATAGCTCCCCCTCTCTCTCTCTTCAATGTTGATTCCATCTGGAGTGAGTCTCAATAGCAATTGATATAAGTTGTAAGAACTTGTTTCGCAATTGAGAGTAAATAAATAACTATAGATTAATTATTTGAGTCAGTATTCCAAGATAAAATTATTCCCCTTTCATAAAAAGAAAGAAATGAATTCATTAAATATTTTCTGTATTTTAAATCACCCTACCAAATACCATTGAATCACTGCACTTCCCCATAATGTCCTCTCACTGTGTGCAATTTGAATACTTGTACAGTTATGTTGCGGACAACAAAATTCAATGAAGGGAGATAATTCACAAATAAGGCCATATATTGTTATGGTTCTTTGGCAATGCTATTCTTGTTAATGTTCTCTCACACTTACAATTTGAATGAATTTCCTTCAGTACTCCAGACAAGACAATGTAACGAAGGGACATAATTAAAAAATAAGACGAGTAGAGTTATGCGTCTTGCACACTGCACTCCATCTCATTGACCTCAATCACTGTATCTATGCAGTTTCAAATACTTCCCTTTAATAAGTTAGCAGTTACGTTCCGGAAAAGAAAAATCAATAAAAAGGGAGATAAAGCAACAATAAGGCAATATATGGTTATTGTTTATGGGCACTGCACTTCCCGTGAGTGTCATTTTTCATTGTATGTAATTTGAACGAATTTCCTTTAGTATTTAGTACAAGGAAATGTAATGAAGGGGAATAATTGATAAAATTGGGCAAGATAAAGTTATGGTTCTTTGACATTGCATTTCCTTTTATTGTTACCTATCAATGTATGAGATGTGAGTTCTGCTCCCGTGAACGAACGGATGGAATACTTTGTGAGATGGACGGTGAGGTTATCCTTTTGGTCAATTTTTTATCATACCCCGAACACAAAGTGTAAGGGGGTAGACTGCATTCAGCTTGTATATCCGTCCGTCTGTCCGTCCGTAGACGTAATCTTGTGGACACTAAATCTCCAAAACCCCTGGCAAGAATTCAATTGGTCGAAGGTCAAGGTTACAGGGGCTCGAGATATTAAAATCTTGTGGACGCTTAATCTAAAAATCACCTTAAAGTTTTCAGAATTTTATGATGCATCACACGAGTGATAAGTTAAGTGCTTAATTTTGCATGATCCATGTTTCGGGTCACTAGGTTAAAGGTCAAGGTCACAAGGGCTCGAGGTAGTAAAATCTTGTGCGCTTTTAATCTCCTAATTTAATTATATTTTACAGAAGTGATAAGTACCATGCCTTTTTGTGCATGGTCAATGTTTCGGGATACTAGGTTAAAGGTCAAGGTCACAAGAGCACGAGATAGTAAATACATGTGGGCTCTAAATCTCCTAAATCTTTGGTTACAATATAATGATATTTAACAGAAGTGATAAGTACCATGCCTAGTTGTGCATGGTCCATGTTTCGGGACACTAGGTCAAGGTCATGGGGGCTCGACATAATAAAATCTTGTGTGCTCTTAATCTCCAAAACTCCTGGTCAGAAATTAATTATACTTCACGGAAGCGATAAGTAACATGTCTAAAGTTGTGCAGGTCCGATAATAAAAGCATTAAATGTTACATAAATGTTATATACTGTGTCAGTCGGGTGTGCGGGGGTATTCATTATCTTCAGTAATCGTTCTATTTTGTTCTTACCCCGCAATACATTTTTTAAACATCGCAATACTATTTTTAACCCCCTAATGCCAGCATGAACTTAAACAACTTCCGAGTGCTTAAAGTCAAACTCAATCCCTAACCAGGACAGACATTCCGATTTTTGTAGGCCAAAGTTCCTTCGGGTACCAAAGGTATAAAATTCCAAATTAATAAACAGTCTGGTCAAAACCATTTAAGGGATAGTATCGAAATATCATAAACTTTTCCGGACTGAGCCAGAATATTTTCCATCAAAAACATTTCCATCAAAGCGTGAAATAGTTTCCAGGACACGCAATATAATGTGTGTAAGGTGTAATAACATACATATGAACTCCAGATCCTTTCATGGCATTAGTAGAATACACCAACTATCATACTATGTTTGCGCATAGCCAGTCAGGAACTCTGTTCACTACAAGACTTGGTGTTAACTCTGGATCAACTGTCATTTATTACATGTATCATTGTTTTGTTGTATTATACATACAATACTTATAATAAGTTTATTTTGAGCGTCTATCAATGAGTGAATAATTGTGTGTAACTGGACAGTTTAAGTGTATGTAAGTGAATCTTTATCTCTTAATTTGTTTTTAAAAGACCTTCTTGTAAATAAGGTGTATACTTTTATTTCTTCTTGCATAACCTTAATATGTCACCTTGAAATAAAGAATTTATTATTACTATTATTATCATTATCATCATCATCATCATCATCATCACCATCATCATTTTATCTTACCCAGTAGACTATTATACATGTTAAAACATATTTCTGTACTATTTAATGATTGTTGCTCATACACTTTTACTCAATTTTCATTACAAAATGTAAAAAAACTTTGTCTTGATTGACTTCTGAGAAAAAATGAAATTGCACGTCATGAGAATAAAATCATTGATAATAGGTCCATTTGTGTGGAGCTTTTATCCCCCCCCCCCCCCTCCGGGCGGTGGGGGCGTGAGAGGGGTGTAGATATTTGCTATTGTCCGTCCGTACGAAAGTATGCTCCGAAAAAAATCTTGTGGCATACTTACTGATCTTGAGTACGGTTGGAACGGACGTAAATCTACTACAACAAAGTAATGAAAAATAAATATATACTTTTAATATTTAAACGTACTTATATTACATCAGTTGTTGACGCATATTCTTACAACTCATATCAACTATACTCTCGATGAGTTCACTCGTTGTTGCACATAAAGAAGAAATTGAAAAGGCTCTGGTCAATAGCTAATGGGATTTGAACAGGGAACCTTTTGGTGAGGAGTCCGCCGTTCTAAATCTACACATCGGCGTCTCTCGAACAAATCGTTTACCTTTACTAAACAGTTTGTTAAATGTAGTTTTTTTTAGAATTTCTGTGGGATGACAACTGACCGTACATGTATAATGACAAATACGTGTACGTTTTTTACCTTCTTTTAATCATACATGAAACAAACTCGAGATTATGATAAAGTATGTAGCATGTAAAGTAATATGATTAGAAATGCAAATATATATAGTCAGTGTTCGAAAATAATATTTTATGGAAAAGAATTATACCTTCGAAAATAAAAGTTTAAATGAGATATAAAAACATATAAAAATATATGTTTTCTTTACAGTAATTTGACCGTTCAATGTCTTTCATATTTTGCAAATCATCACAGGTTGGAATTGTGTCATGGCAAATCAGTTTCGCCAGTTTTAAATGTTTCATTTCGTATTTCTACTGCTTGGTTATGTGAAATGTTAACTTTACATAAAAAGTAAAGACATATTATTGACGGACAAACAAAATGGAAAGGGCAAATAGAGAGACTTATTTAGCAGGATTTTGACCTGTGAGCTTTGACCTATTATAGAATATATAAATATAAAAGTGCAGTCAATGCATAAAATCTAACTTTACCTATTGATTATGTCAAAAACATTGATAGATCTATTACACAATTTTAAAACAAAAATATCAATTTTATATACAGTATGCAGGAAAAGCTTTTCTTGCATATCGGATCGGCATTTCCGGTGATTTTGCCCATGCCGGGAAAACCGGTCTGGCACCCCTCCTATGCCAGACGACTCTCGTGAATTACTAATGACGTAACATTATAAACAATGTGACGTCACTTTCCTAAACACAACGTCGGAATATCATTTGTTTTTTTAAGATAATTCATCATTTTGATAAGTTTGCATTTAGAAATCTACTTTAAATTGCAAGACGGTATGCAAGAAAAAGTTTCCTTCATGAAACACTTGGCTCAGATGGAAATATCCGTTACCTCGGGTTTCTGTTTTGGGGGAACTCGGCAGAGCCCTGTTCCCGCCAAAACAGTTACCTTTGGTGACGGATATTTCGATCTGAACCTCGTGCTCATGACAGAAACACGTAATCTCATATCCGCTATGAGATATAGATCATGAAATCCGCATGAGTGGATCTGTGGATGAGGATGAGGATGTTTCTGTCCACCATCTGTTTAGTTTATACTAATTTATTTTAGGTCGATTGTGAAACAAGTTATCCAACTTATATTAATCACTCTCGACACCTCATTTCTGATGGTATCCATCGCCGTGAGGGTATAAGAGAACAGAAGCCAGTTTCCCTTTTAATGCTAAGCGCCAAGCAAGGGAGCTACTGGTACCATTTTTTACGTCTTTGGTATGACGCGGCCAGGGAGCGAACCCACGACCTCCCGCACTCGAAGCGGACGCTCTACCACTAGGCTGTCGAGGCTATCTGTTGATGATTACCAGTGATGAAAACTTGCCGGTTCGCGAGAACAATAAATAAAAATGAAGCACGAGCTAAAACCAACGAATTAAAGAAAACGGAAAAAAGACACTTGTATGAAACTAGGTGTGGCGAATTCTCACCAAAAAAAATGCCAGCCGCGTTTTCAGTTTAATTTTCAAACTGAGATTACGTAAAACGGGAAAAAACAAATAGGTATGTTACTGGAAATGATGCGTCTTCAGTATTGTATTTATTTTCAAAAACTCAAAGTTACTCGCTTGTATAACACTTTGCCACCTGAAAATGAATGAAATCCAAATAGTAACGATAAATTATTGAAAATACATATTAAGAGCACAGACATACATGTTTTTAATCATGTATAATACGACTTGAAAATGAGGATCGAAGCTTGTTGGGGAATGCGCAAAAATAAAAATCATAAACAATAAATAGTGTCATTTGTAAACTTATCACACTGATTTCCGTGTGTCTTTGTATTTTCAGATAGTGTAACAAGACTGAAGCTAGATGGACTAACAAACAGTAAAAGTGAGGACAAAAGTTCGGACAGCAGAATACGTTTGAATACTTATTTGTCGAAATCAACAATAAATCATACTGGACTTAAAGACTGTGTTTAATAGAAAGTGACATGTACATAAAAGATACACTCAATTTACAGTACAGTACACAATTGTAACTGGAATGAAAGTTCTCATTTTAACTTAAGGTAGTATGCGACCTTTGTCCGACGTCAGACGTCAAAAAGCGACTTTTCTCCGATTGTTACATGAAATTTTGCCTTATGTTTCTATATCATATTGCTTGCACTGTGTTTGTTTTAATTTTTAGCTCGACTATTCGAAGAATAAGGAGAGCTATCCTAGTCACCCGAGCGTCGGCGTCGGCGTCGGCGTCGGCGTAACCACTTATGTAAAAGTTTGCGTACCACCTGAAATATTTTCAAAGTCCATTGACATATGGCTTTGAAACTTTGCACACTTGTTCACCATCATGCCCCCAACCTGTACACAGGAGGAGGTAACTCTTTCAAGCATTTTGACAAAATTATGCACCTTTTTCTATTTAGAGTTTACATTAAAGTTTGCGTACCACCTCAAATATTTTCAAAGTCCATTGACATATGGCTTTGAAACTTTGCACACTTGTTCACCATCATGCCCCCAACCTGTACACAGGAGGAGGTAACTCTATCAAGCATTTTGACAAAATTATGCACCTTTGTCTACTTAGAGTTTACATTAAAGTTTGCGTACCACCTCAAATATTTTCCAATTCAATTGTCATCTGGCTTTGAAACTTTGCACACTTGTTCACCATCATGCCCCCAACCTGTACACAGGAGGAGATAACTCTATCAAGCCTTTTGACAGAATTATGCCCCTTTTTCGACTTAGAATTTACGTTAAAGTTCCAGGATGGATATTATTTTATATTGTCAATCACTGAGAATAGTCGAGCGCGCTGTCTACTGACAGCTCTTGTTCTATTTTTGATTTCGTTTCCTAGCAACATGACGTCGAATGTCGGTGGTGTAAAACCTACGTTTAACATGCATAACTGGTTCAAATATTTCCCCGATTTTAATTTCAAAACCATCACATGCTATCTCTCTACTAGCAGAATACGCACAAATAAAGCCTTAAGCCTTTAGATTATCATTTTGACACCATACTGAACTAGGCATTTTTCAGACTTCGGAGAATATTGAGAGCTATTACAGTGACTTGTGCGTCGGCGTCGTCGTCGGCGTCGGCGTTGCAGCTTTAGTTAAAGTTTTGCCTGCTAATGTCTTAAGGGGTGTAACACAGTCAAGTCAGATAACTCTTGTATAAATTTAGTACAAATTATGGCCCTTGTTTGACTTTGTAAATGTGGTTAAAGTTTTGCATGCAAGGTACTTCCATGCACATATCTCAGTAACCACTTATGGAAGTTATATCAAACTTAGCAATGTTCAGGGGTACATTTTGTATCAAACAATTAGTTTACCAAAAATTAAATATATAGTGATAGATTTTGACTTTTTTTTATGATTCAACTTTCCTAGTTTACACTTAATATAGTTAGCAGAAGTTTTGTTTTGCTATTAAACTGATACAAGTTTTGTTTTATTAGCAAGCACCTACAATAGTCGAGCTTGCTGTCTTATGGACAGCTGGTGTTAAATTTACGGCTTCACATCACAGTTAGTTTGGCTATAACTATGTTCTATATAAACATTATGCCAAGTGCAATTTTGTTGACACCCCAAACCCAAAAAAACAAACCTGAATAATATCATCCAAGAGAAAACATTTCAGCAGCAGAAAACTAGGGATTGACCTACATTTTTTCACTATTTGACGTCAAAGTTCATGAATAATAGCTGAAAATGGGAGATTTCTTGCAAAAGCAAAAGAAGTCACTGAATATATTTTGACATTCTAGCATAAAATGTGCTGTTTTTGCCCATTTTGCCGGTGTTTTAACAGGAGAAAAAACGTGTGTTAACGGGGAGATTCTCGCGCTCACGTGCCGTTATAACCCGTTTTTAATTATGCACGTTACAGGGCCAATGTAAATAATGGACGCCGTGTACATTCCTCTTTCAAGCAATTTCGGCCTTATCTGTAGAATCACCAGATCACATAATTGTTTATCCTTTCAGTTGTTTTTATCCGGATATAATCCTTGAAACTGTAGATTAAATTTTTAACCGCACAAGATTCAACATGGCGGATCAGGTCAAATATTGTAAGGCCCCGGACACGCATAATTAAAACACGTATCCATAACGACACGAGAGTCGGCTTCGTTTGCTTCCACCTATGATACATTTAAAAAACAACTCTAGTGACTAGTCTTTTAAAAGTTGATTTTTCTGGGGTTTTTATGCTAGAATAGCGTTTACGCCGTTTATTCGTGTTATAACATCTGCAGAATCCTCGGGATTTGTTGGTGCCCTCGCCCTAACGGGCTCGGGCACCAACCGTCCCTCGGGATTCTGCAGATGTTATAACACGAAAAAACGTGCGTTAACCCTACATTAAAACTGAAACACAATTCACATTTAACAACTATTTCAGGTCTACTCTGACCAAAAGTAACATTTATCTCGGATCTTTCATTCAAAATTTAATAATATCTAGTCTCAAGCAGATGCACCATTTTTAGCTCGACTATTCGGAGAATATGGAGAGCTATTACAGTCACTTGTGTGTCGGCGTCGGCGTCGGCGTCGGCGTCGGCGTCGGCGTCGGCGTCGGCGTCGGCGTTGCTTCTTTGGTTAAAGTTTTGCCTGCTAAGTACTATCATGCACATATCTCAGTAACCACTTATGATATTGACTTGAAACTTTTGTTCATGTCTTTAGGGGTGTCATACAATCAAAGCAGATAACTCTTGAAAAAATTTAGTACAAATTATGGCCCTTGTTTGACTTTTGAAAATTTGGTTAAATTTTTGCCTGCTAGGTACTATCATGCACATATCTCAGTAACCACTTATGATATTGACTTGAAACTTTTGTTCATGTCTTTAGGGGTGCCATACAATCAAGGCAGATAACTCTTGAAAAAATTTAGTACAAATTATGGCCCTTGTTTGACTTTGAAAATTTGGTTAAAGTTTTGCCTGCTAGGTACTATCATGCACATATCTCAGTAACCACTTATGATATTGACTTGAAACTTTTTTAATGTCTTAAGGGTGTCACACAGTCAAGACAGATAACTCTTGTTTAAATTTAGTGCAAATTATGGCCCTTGTTTGACTTTGAAAATTTGGTAAAGTTTTGCATGGAGGTACTATCATTAGCAAACACCCACAATAGTCGAGCATGCTGTCTTATGGACAGCTCTTGTTCCTGGAACAGTCAACTACATGTATTATTTTACATGAGATTATTTTCTGTTAAGTTTGAAATCTGAAGCACTTGTGAAGTTATTACCAGAAATCAGCTCTCAAGCCAGACCGCGGCTTATATGAACTAAGAAATTCCAAAGTTAAACCTGCAATCACTTTTTTATTTGTAAGAATTTTTTCACCAAGTAAAAGCAATCAGCTCAGTTTATCAAATTATAGTCTACATAATGCATTTAAATCTTCGCTGGATGTAGTATCTTTGAAAATATATTTTTTTACCTAATATATGATAAAATGACATGTTACATAATAGAATTATTAATTATATCATTCTTATAAAGTGCAAAAGTGTCGAATTTATACTTTTCTTAAAGGCTATGATCTAACAATTAAACTAATGGCTCATTTATATGTAAAGGCCAACTAGTTCAAAAGATACGGGCAGTAGAAAATGACTCCATACAGCATTTAAGACGGCTAAATTATCAAACCGGCTAAATATGCATCATTCCCAAGTTAAGCTACCAGATGTACTCTCCAGTCAGAAATTGCTGTTTCATGAGATCATTGGTACTGCAGTGATGTCATTTTGAGTATAAATAAAGGTCCTTCTACCCATAGCTACTTGACTACCGCATACCTATGGCAATGACAGGTGCCACAACAGGAATCTATCCAAATTCCACAATTGTGTGCCGCAGTCAGTCACAAAAAGCTGATGAAACTGTTCATTATTCCTCAACCAGGAACTGTATCACTAACCTGTGGGTAGAAGAGAATGACTTACAGTTAATGTTTGATACTGTGAAGATTAATATGAGTGCACCTGCAACAAAGAAACTGAATATTGGCACCAGCATGCATAAATGCAATGCTGTACATTTATGTGTGAAGATATAATTATTTTACTGAAAATGCACATGACCGATTTGCGTCCTCTTTTCACCAGCTTTTCAATGGTATTTTGGGTGTTCATGTGGATTTCAAACCTCCAAAAAAGCATCCTATACAAAGAATATGTGGAATACCAAAATTAAACCTGCAAAAACTGGTAAATGTGAAGTAGAAACTCCTGTCAAAGGGCTTGAACACTTCAGGATATTTACAATGCAAGAAAATGCATTCACAGGACTTGACCCTAATCAATCAATATCCATGGGTCATAATACAGATCATAGTTATTACAACTATATAGATGAAATTACCTCCCTTGAACTGTATTGTACCGGACAGTCAATCCGATAATTGCCTTTTAATTGTATAAAAGTGAAATAGGTTTACCAAACACAGTGTACAAATCAATGCCCGGAACTGAATTATGTCTTCAATCACTGTTGCTTTCCTCAAATTACTTATGTGCCTCACGTGATGTTTTGCAAGATTACTATGAGTCTATATCTTAAAGATATAATATCATTTTCAATGTCATTTATAAATCAAAATAATTAAAATATCAACTGAAACATTTACTTGAGTCTTTAATTGCAATGGAAGAGCGTTTTGAGTGGAATTCCACAAGTTTATATCTGTATAAAAACTCACAAGCCGAGTTCATGCAAACTTACTGATTTCACAGGAAAAAAACTGTCATTGAACAATAAAAGATCACCAAAAACTACACATTTATACCCCATAACATGAATGGGGGCAGATAAAAGAAAATAGCAATAAACTAGATACGACATCACAATACGGGTTGCAACTTTTACATATAATTTCAGACGGCCGAACAGAAGAACAGTGCGATATTTTAACGCCTTATATAATGGCAATAATGTATAGACTACAGTATATCATAGATGTGCACAGTTAAACTTTTAAAACACTAAGTTCATTGCCCTTTCAAAAATCAAGCAGCACGCAATCCACCATGGTAGGTTTTAAAGCTGCTCGCTCTAAGATTTAAAAAAAAAAATAAAGTTCCTCAAACTGTATGTAAATAATGTATTTTAGAATATTATGGTCATATAAAAAGGCTCCAGTCCATAATCATGTAACGTATATCTCTAAAATTTCCAAAAATACGCTTCCAAAATCAAAAGCGTTGCAAACGCTTTTGAAATTTCAATATAAACATATAGTGTAGCGGTGCCGTGTAACCGACCTTTCACATCGATTTCTGCAAATTCCTATATAGATTTTTGCTTATTTTTTTCTAGCCTTTAGTTTTATATTTATTGAATAAGAATTTCAATTATTGTGAAAAATATATTTTTCAACAGTAACTGAGAGCGAGCAGCTTTAAAGTTAATTCATAAGGCAGCAGTTTGTACAAAGTTTAACTGAAACACAATTAACTCTGGGGATGGTTTTGAAAGGAAATGCGTAATTTTCTGCGAACAATTATTCTTACGCAATTCAGCTTCGCTTTCAAAACATTCATAATACTTATTACCAGGCAGGATGTCATTAGAAAGACATCATGCTATTTAATTATCATGACTGAATTTGGTGGTCTAGTGGATACTGCGTTAACTTGCAGTCAAGAGGACCTATGTTCGATCCCGAGTTAGAGCACGTGCGGTGTATGCTTGCAGTAACGTATAACAACACTGGACTGTTGAGTTCTAAGACACAACTTCATTTTTAGTTCAATCAGTATTTATTTACATCGTCTATTGTTCATGTTTAATAAAGAACAGCATGACTTTCGACATATTTCATAAGTATAGTGTGTAACATTTTCTACTTTAGAAGTTCTTTCTTTACTCGGAGAGAACCCTTACAAAACTATCTCTCGACAAAAGACTCCAAAACTAACTGACCCAACTCACCGTCAAAGAAATGAACGTATTCAAATACTGAAAACAAGCAAGACTGGTCATGCAAAGATTACTCTAATTTTCAGTCTTTTCATGGATTTCATCAGAAAATGTCCCAAAAAAGATCAAAATAGCTGGATACTTAATCTACGATTTTATCCAAATCATCGTTTGCCCCAATTACACTACATTGGGCAAAACACCTGATGTCACATTGATCTCATTGCACCAAGCTGTGAATATCAGTTCGGGAAATTACTGTCTCTATCTCAACTTAAGTGGCTCGTTGTCTCGAAAAACGATAAACTTATGTAGCTTTTTAAAGTTTGAAAGATATTTGAAATTCAACATACATGTACATTTGTACCACATTAACGAATATAACCCACCATTTTGACTTTTGATATTTGTTTTGACATTCGCGAATGTTTCACACACATTTAGAAGTTTAACGTAAGTTTTGACATTTGCGAGTTTCGTACATTTTGAAGATTAATACTCATTTTAACATTCGTGAAAGTCGAACATTTTGAAATTTGATAGTCAGAAGTATCCTTCGCGAATATTCTACTCATCAGTTTGTATATGGCAATATCTGTGCAATGCATCAATATCAACAGAAGAGGCGGAGCGAGAATCATTAGTAAAACAAGAAGTACCTGTAATGTATGTAAATGCAGTTAATTAATTCCTAATTTGCGCTAAGGTATATAATTGGAATTTGGCCATGTAACAGATTTGTTTGAAACTTTAACATCTGATCATTTACACTCATTTATGTTCACTTAGCGCTTAATTCAAGTAAGATTTTCACTGGAGGTATTTTTAAAATTTGATTTCCCTATCCTGGTTGCCCAACCAAGATAGAGTGATTTTATCATAAGTAAAAATTTGATACACTACTTTGCCTACAGAAAGACATAAATATAAGACCCATTATATTATATTTGTGAAATATTTGCATTAAATTTATATATTTAGATGGAATTCATTAGAAATTCAAGTTTGAAAAGATATTATTACCTCCCTTTACCTATCTTGGGTGCGCACCCAAGAGAGATTGGAATAAATCAATTCAGAAGCTACACATAGGTTTAAAACTTGCATTTTGGTTCAGAATGTTAAGATATTTGTATATCTATCCAATTCAAATGTAAAAGTAGAAATTACATTGAAATAAAAAAAGAAATACTCAACGTTTTAAATACTTTCATATTAAAGGGGAGTAATAACAAAATTTTATAAAAGTTAACAAAATGTAAGTTTCTGATAGGGATCTAACTCTATGTAATGGGTCTTTTTGTTCATTAAATAAATCTCTAACAGAATATACAAAAAGTAAAAATTTTCATGAAATGTTGCTTAAAAGTAATTGACCACCAAGAGCTTAAAGGGACATACCCTGTAACTGATGCCACACAAATAACCTCCAAAACATAAATAATATAATCTTTAGAAGTATCATAATTTCACCTAAAAATTTCAGCTATGCATTCCCACGCCGGGGGAACCCTCATATGAAGTGCAACATACACTTCGGTAAAAATCATATGTGGAGCTTCCGAAACTCCATATGCGGATGAATTTAAAGGAAAAACAAGGTAGGTGATGTTACATTTGTCAATTTTTCATGTAAGCAAAGAAAAATTGCAAAAACACTATTTGGCCCTCACATAAATTCCTCTCTCTATATACTGAACAAAATCAGTAACTTCCGCTGTGTTTAAGTGCAGGTGTACTTAAATATGAAAAGGGTTGAATTATTTTTACATGTATTCCAAGAGTATTTCAATGTGAATTTCTGTGTAAAACTTTATCGCTCTACGTTCACGGAAAACTGATGATTCACAATGGTTGGTTAAATATGGTAGCGGTTGTAGACCAAAATCACATATTAATACCGGGTATGGCCATTGAGCATCGAGTGCTGCATGGCATCGTTGGCGCAGTGTTGCTTTCGGCCTGTGGAATGTTGTTCCACCCCGGGATTAAGGCTTGTGTAAGTTCATTGATGTTCGACGGTGGAATAAGGCGACGTCTTACACGCTGGTCCAAATTATACCACAGGTGTTCGAACCATGCTATCACTTCGATGAAAAGAAAATCTTGACTCGTCGGACAAGAGAACGCTATTCCATTGTTGCCTTATCCAGCGATGATGTATACGTGCCCAAGTAACACTATTTACGCGGTGACGTCGCGTCAATACACAGCAAACGTAAGAACGACGTCCACGTAGACCACCCTCGCGCAGACGATTGCGTACAGTTTGGGCAGATAACTATTCGGTTGTTATGTGTACCAGGGGTATTAGCAGCAGTGACAGAGGCAGTGGCAGTTTGAAAACGATTGCATAGGTGTGTGTTCATGATACAATGTATAGCGGTCTTGACCAGGCGTTGTGACCCTCGGACGTCCACTACCTGATAAAACGTCCGTATGCCCTGTTGCTTGAACACGTTGCCTAAGGTTTCGAATATCACGGCTAGAACTTCCAACAACCCTAGCAACCTAATTCGTCGCCATACCAGCATTTAGCATGTCGATGGCACGTTCACTAAAATTCGGTTGAATTTTAGACAAATCAATAAGAAAGAAAACGTAATGAAAACAAGTTTTTTTCAACGTCTTTTTCTTATTGACAACAAAGTCTTTTTAACCATACTGAAAGGTTTGATTTTATAAACACGTATTATACTGGTCCGTGCATGCACGAGAAAATCGATTGTGAATTTTTATTTTTTGTGTAATGCGTACAATCCAATTACAATTGGTTTTATTTGACACATAATCGTTCGTCCGAACATAGGTAGGGCATTGGAAGTGTTGATTTCCTTTTATAACATAAAAAAACATATGTATAGAAATCGGAAGTTTCTTTTGTTTTTGTTCAGTATATAATATTACATCGATTAGTTGGTGACATTGACATTTCAAGTTTACATGTTTTTTAGAGAGAAAGTACTGCATTTATGAAGTAAAATTGTTATAGTTGGTTACTGAGACTGGATAATTAGTTTATACGTTACCTACTGAAAGTAAAGAAATGAAGATCGGAAGATATAAGGACTCTATAAATGGATACAGATTTAAGAATGTCAATGGAGATAGATCATAGCTACAAATCACAAAGCGCAAAAATAAATACCGGGTAAACAGCTGAATTTTAGTAACAGGTTAGTCGATTGATATAACTGACGGAAAGTGCTGTGTTATATGTTATGGTATGGTACATTAGGGTTTTATCGTTGGTACCGGTTTCCCATATGACCAACGCCCCCAGAAGAGTTTAGTTATTTTAGGTTTCGGGGGATAGTGCAAGATACAGAAAGCGTCCCAATTCCAGAGACACCCCTGGTTCTTTTATCATGCCAGGTTTTCACCCATACATGGGACCTCGGTTTAAGTCTCATCCGAAAGACTGTTAGTAATTTTAGTTGGTCAGCCCTGGGAAATGCATATATTATATTATATTAGTTCAATTAATAGTTTTAGATTTGTTTAGCAGTGTTTACAACATTTAATACTTGACAGTTTCGACTGGGATATGTCGATATGTTTTATAAACATAATTTGTAGTAAGAAGATACGCAGTTAATGCCACCATGATGCTCTTGTTCATTCCCGTATAAGTAGTGAATAAAACTGTCACATAAACTCTCAATGTCTTGGCTTCGAAGATAACAAAACATTAGGAGGACTGAACTTTTTAAAATGTATAAATTAGTTACAAGTTTATTTTTGTTACCTTTTAATACGATAACGGTTATTCTGTTAGCTACAAATGGGCAATGTTGTCAGAGCGCGATGTGTATTCCCTAATATACTGTTTAAGAAGAACCATGCCTTTATCTTTAAGTTCTAAAGGACAAAGTGCACACCAAGAAAGATATAAATACTTTTTTGTCTTTAATAAATTTGGAGCTGTTTACCTGTTTGAATTCATATGTTAGCATGGTGCTTTGTAACCGACACATGGTTTAAATTCAATAGTTTGAAAATTTCAATACTGCTTTCCTTTATATTTCGTTGACACGTTTCGTAAAGCTATCTGATTTACAAAAATACATTTCTTTCAACGCAAATGCAAACGTTAAATCTGTAACACGATCAATGAAATTAAAATGAATATTTAAGGTGACCAGTACCTTCGTCTGCACATTTAAAAGTTGTCACATTTGTTTGAAATTAGGTGCATGGGTATACAGTGACCATATGCGTTGCATGGTAACGTTTTCATTCATGTGACATCACATGACGTCTGGCGACATCGTACAGAAATCATACTGTCATGTTATTATTGTTACCTATGTTATTTTGTCATTTGTTGACCGATTCTAATTTTTCAATGTCTGCTATAATACTTAAATCAGTCGGTGTGCAAACTAATGAAAAGGGTCATTACATTTCCGTCGAAAATGTACAGAAAAACGTCAGAAACGTCATTTTTCGGCCCCATGAATTTTTTACATTTCAGAGAAAAACAAAACACTAGAAGGTGGAAGTTTTTCTTAAATTTTGCCAGTTTATTACTTTCGATATCTGAAACTGAATAATTTAATAAAAATAATTTAATGTGTCCGGCTTAGATTTTTCAGTAGGCGCTCTTGAATAATGCCACTAAAGTGACGTTTACGTTACGAAAATGTCAAACAATCACCGAACACATTTTTCATATGTAACTTCCAAAAACATATTTTAAAGGATGGAACGAGCAAGTTCTCAGTTATTCATTTGTTACCTATATATTTATGGCAGAACATTCTATCAGCTTACCAATTGAGCGACTGCTGTCTCACAGAAGTTGTTTGAAACGGGTTTCTCGGGACACAAGTCTTATATTTTGCAAGTTAAAGCCTATTCCTGACAACTCAGCAGAAGGCCCTTATCTAGCATCGATTGATTATAACCTATCGACCCTTGAATAAGAAATCTCCTTTTCAAAGGGCTATGTGTAATAGCAAAAGAAGAAATAATGTTACTCCTGCTTGATACATGAACTAACATGTTGGTACACGTTCTTGTATGTTGATACACGAACTTTCATGTTGATACACGAACTTGCATGTTGATACACGAACTTGCATGTTGATACACATACTTGCAAATATTTTACCGACGAAAGGTACTGCCCCACCTTAAATGTCGTTTTGAACTGTTAAAAATTTAGATACGATGTATAAGTAACGTAAATTTTCAACGTATCTTTAAACGTCAAATTTTATTATATTGCAAAGTGTCAAGGCATCAATCTCTGTCTTTTATCTATTTAATCAAGCAGGTTATGTAGAAATATGATCAAATGAATACAAGTCCTCTGGTGTTAAAGTCTGAATGAAGTTTCGATACAAACTATCTTATATTAGACAAACATTTATGTAGTTTTAATTACGCCAATGAAAATGACACCGGTCCTATTTTTTTATATCAGTTTTGGAACCACTTGGCAATTTGCTGTCATTCGATCGGATACTTTAGTACACTATTGATGAGTTATGTCTATCCTAATCCCTAAATGGAATTGACACAATTTATTAAAATAGATGTCGGTGCATCTGTTCGTCCGTACAGTACATACCAGGAGGCATAATGGGACTAGGGTTTGTGGGCAACTCAGCGTTCTGGGATTTGCTTATGTTTATCCCGTCATTGCGATGTAAAAATGGTATTGTCGGATTTAAACATTGTAATGTGGGGTTAACAAGGATCAAAGAAAGATCAAAGGGATAACCTTACAAAGTCCGGCTCGTTAATACGTCCGTTTGTATGTCCGTTTTGACCATCACAAAAGGTGTCCGCTCAATAACTTAAGAGCAATTGGTTCTTAGATAGATAATTTCTTATGACCAGTGAATGACACATATCGATTTAAAGGTCCGTTGACAATGAACGCTAAACCTTTGTATTCACTAAACTGTTGCAGAAATGGCAAGCACTGAAAACGAATACTACCTTAGATCAATTTTGCTTCTGACAGAAGGTGGTTCTTACATTTCAAAGAAAGTTTTGTACAGAGAAGTAAAAGAAAATGGAGGAGATCTAGATGTACTCCTTAAACCCTTTGAAAGCAAATTAAAACACCAGTTACATAAAAGACAATTCGAAAAGCTTTTTCCGACATCTGGTTCTACAAATGTTGAGAAATGGGATCTTCAGATGGTGATTAGTGTGGTTCAAGTCGTCTTTCGCAATAGTCTGAGTTTAGAGGAGAGAGGAAAACTACGGATTCTAATGGGCAACAGGAACGAGATCTTGGCACACAGTAGCTCAGCATCGCTAGATGAGGACGAGTACAAGGATTTGCAAGAGCAGTTGAAAGATGCTATAACAAAACTTGCTATTGGTTTTGGTAAGGATGTCAAGGATAAATGCTCAGAGTACATTGAACAGTTTCAATCAGGACCAATAGATATCAAGTCTGCAACAGAGAAAAAGCAAATGTTACAAGTGTTTCAGGAAGTTCTGGCTGAAACAGAAGGTTTTTCAACAATTTTATATGTTTTGTTACTTTAATACACCGACTATGCCCGTGGAAAAATAGTGATAAAACTGCTCGAATATAATCAAATGGCATTTTTTTCTTTTGGCATATTTTGTTTTGCGTAATACATGTATTTTTCTTTGTCCTAACTATTGTTCAGTTTTCCGAAAAACAAAACATTCTGAACAATAAATCAAAACGAGATTTCCTTAAAATACATTTAAATCTACCAACAGAGAGACAAACAACGTTTAGGCTATTGTCTAATAACATGACGTTTATAAGAAACTGAAGGTATGCTTTATCAATGCCGTTTCTTTCATATTAAAGATTTTGAAAAGAGAGTGATGACACGGCTTAATGGATTCAATCCTGACGCATTGCAGAAGAAGACTAAAGGTAAATAGTTTAAAGTTTTATACCCGCATGCACATATTCTTCAGGTCATAACGTAAGTGTGAAGCATTCGAAATGACGTTTTTTTACGAAAAAGTACTGCAATAAACGTTTATTCATCGATATGTTAACTATTGCACTTAATCTTAAACATTTTTGCTTCAGTCAGTGTTGAAACAGTGCTAAAAGTATGTGGAGCCTCAGATCATATGACCAATCTTATGGAAAGTAAACTCAACGAGATTTTTAACGAAGCGAATGAAACAGCACAAGGGGTCTCTGACGAACTAAAATTGAATGTTGGGAATTTGCTCAATTTTGTACGGAGCAAGGCTAACTTCAAAGGATCCACACTGAAATGTGTTGTACTTATGTTTGAGTGTACGACTTACGCTGATTTGCAATGGCTACTGGAGTATTTCAATAGTTCAGCATACCGACAAGAACTTAAAAAGATAGCAACATCACTAGAAACACGCTTTAATACAGATGAACGAGTAGATATTTCTTCAACTGTTACGCTTGAATGTTTGCAGGATATTTTTAGAGAGTTAGGTATGTAAAAATATCTTTAATCATATGTTTTCTACATAATGATCTTCGCATTCTGTATTGATCAATTTTAAGTGATATGATACGCAGCTCAAACAAAATTTCCAAAGCGCACTTACAGCTATTTAGTTAGTAGTGCATGATAGCGAAGAACATGTCAGACTTCCACAGCCTAAAACATGATTATTTGAGTATGTTTGAAAATAGTTCATATTTAGCAATAAAGTTTGTCAAATGAGTCAATACCCTTTTTCCTGATTCTGAAAAGGGTGAAAATGTATCAGTAATGTTTTTTTCATTTACACTGAAGTCAAGCCGTCGGTAACTTTAAGATTCATAACTGTTTATGTTATTGACAATTAAAAGATTTTGTATAAATATAAGACACAAATACAAGAAATAATAACAAAGAAAGAGATAAACAGCTGATAAAACTGGAAAAAGATAATAGAATTTTACATGATATGCTTGGTATTTTTTCTCATGAGAAAGAGATAGCGGTTTATTTCATTATAACATATAATTGCTCATTCTAATGCAGAATGCTCTTGGCAAGCAATTGTGGTCACCGCCTGTTCGTCTTGCATCATGCGTCTTTTACATATTGCTTCTTACGACATCTCCTTTGTAACTATCGGAAAACCTTTATAGCAGTTCTTTTTATCCGATTCTTTGAAACAAATGTGATCTTTGTAGAATAAAACTAAATTAAATGAAATTTAAACAATCCCGTGAGACACTGCTGTCCCGATAATAAATCAAAGCGCTGTGAGCGCTGAAGGCCTGGGGGCTATAGGTTAACTCCCCGAAAAACAACTTTTCACCTACGTGTTCTGCGTTGAATCTTACCTAAAGCGCGGGTCGAAATGTGCAGAGGACGAAATTCAATATATGACACAGAATGAATGATTCACAAATATATGGGTGACAGGGAAGTTTGTTTTATTATGAAATGTACGTTAAATGAAAAATAATCACATAGTCAACATTATAAAATGTTTAAGCCAGTACAAATAATTCGATCTGCGCTTTGTACAACTTCAAGCGATATGATCTGATGATGTGGATCGAAAATTATTGTGTACCAATGACAAGACCTTGAAACAGAAATAAACAAAGCAATACCAGCAATGAAATATAAATACAATACTGTACAATGTGTATAACAGAGAAAACCAAAAATGATTCTGGGTTACCTTGTAGTTGTAATCAGTGAAACCGTTCACTGGGCCTCGACATGCAGCGTCCTCGATAAATGGCAGGTGAATTTGATCACGTTAGTTCCTTCTCGGGAATGTACGTAAATTATATCTTTTTTTAGAGACATTTATTTTTAGGTAAATATATATGTAATCGTTCGTAAATAACAAAGTTGTCAATGAAATAACATCGGAAATTTGAAAATCAAACTACAAACTCTTATATCGAGCTTCGTACGTTTTCGTAAATTTCCGTAAATATCCGTACTTTTCCGTGATATGCATATGATTATCTTCCGTAATCAGCTAACAGCGCATTAATTTCTAAAACAGAAAAAAAATGTGTAATGCAGCCCGTAAGCTACATACCTTCCTGCAGTCGTTTGAAGTTTTATGTACTATTTTTATTTGTACATGTAACATGTTCTTATCATATGCGGCATTCAAACAGAAGATTGATCTGGTCTGTCTTGCACTACTTTCGCATAGCGCATGTTTACAGTTGTTATTCGCACATAGCACGGCTAAAATTCTTGCAGGGTTTGAAATGTGGTATACTAACTTAGGCCTTGGGGACTTTCAGTCCCCAGGCCAAAAATCAGGACAGACCCTTTACTAAAATCCGATGATAGTTTTACCAGAATTATGGTCGTTTGGAACGGGCCCAAGCTTCCTTTTCACTGACATTTTCCTCACGTGAATTCTTAATTAAACAATGCCGAGGGTATGGTGAGGAGAAGTGTGCTTGATTCCCTATTGTATCGTGAAAAAGGCATGTGCGCTGATTTCATCATACGTCTTCATATCAAATTTGAAACAGCTTCGTCTCAGTATACAATTGTCAAATTTGAAAGTGTTTTCCCGTGATTTATACCTATGTCAACTTTTTCCAGATCTCTTCAAGTCATGTTGATTGTTGAAATCTTGGCCATCATTGTGTTTTCCGTCATATGTCTGCGTAATAAACTTTAAAACTTTTACAATAAGTGACCATCGTTCTGGTTTTAAGATGATTACACTGAATCTTTCTCGGACGATTTCTTACCAAAGTCCTTCAAGCATGTTGTATAAACCGTTTGTCTATCGTCCGTAATCAATTTGTTAACTTAAAACGGCGTCATCTCTGTACCTGCTGGACTATTTTTTAAACACGTTATAAATAGCAATCATCTGAGTCATATGACCAACTTTAAATGATACTGTTTCTACATGGCATATAGTCTTTTCATCCGAAATAATTTACACATAATCAATCATTTAGAGACCATCGACGAAATGCCGTTACTCGATGTTAGTTCACAAAAAGCATTGACACCGGGAAACGAGGCTCATGTTGTTGTGAAGTTGAAAAATGTTCTCCTCTTATCATTTTTTTTCAATTCCAACGAAAATACGTGTAATCATTGGATAACCGCGCGCAATTTAATACATGTATATCTATTTATTTCACCATTCTGTTGCTTCATAAAAGTATAAACATTCCATCATCTATCATAGCAAACAGATTGTCAAAGTAAAGAAGCAAGGAAAACGATAATTATCTAAATTAATTTCATTTAATTTCATTTCAGACAATGAATATGACTCAGAAGTCGACATGCTAGAAGAAAACAAATATCTCATTAAGAGGAAAACAGATATACATGTATCACAGGGAGAGGGTGATGAAGAAGCTGAAAAATCGAAAGGTTTGCAACTTGCCTTTGAATGCACTTCACTTGATGAATTGCACCATGTCTGGAATTTATTCCACGAAGATGGTGCAACAGAACACCTGAATAAAATAGCTGACGCTTTATCGAATCATTTTGGAGTGAATGTGTCATTGACAACACATCTTGATATTGATAAATTTAAAGCAGCCATTGAAGAAACAGGTAAACAGTAACAAATAAAAAAAGTAACAATTGTTCATTTCGAATATTGATAATTATCTAAACAAGTATTTTAACTTATTGCCATTTTGTTCAAATTTTTAGGCTTATTTTTAACACCCTTTGTTTGAAATTCCTATTGGTTTTCAATAAACGCCCACGAGCGTGATTTTAGTACAGCCCTCATTTTGTGAAGTAGAGGTTTTATAACTCTACTATGTCTGCCTCTCCATCAGTCCGTGCACATTTTGTCCGCGCAATGTCTCAGCAACCACTGGCCAAAAACCAATGAAACAGTAATTGGTAACAAATATATTTGCGCATATCGTCCGTATGTTGCACTCGGATTATTTTACGCGAGATACGGCCGTTTGATTTTTTAAGCAAATTGTGTTTGCGCTATTTCTCAGCAACCAACATGGGGAAATCAATGACACTTCACACAAGTAATCGATACCAAGCCTTTTCGTGCTTATCGTTTGAATGTTGCGATATGATAATTTTTCAAGAATTATGGCAATTTTCTCATCAACCATACGCAGGAAATTAATTAAACTTCAGTGAAGTGATTGACAACAAGACTATGAATGGAAGTTGTCGATATGTTGCGCGATGATATCATTCCCTTGCATTACAACCCTTTGATTTTTTCACAAAACGTTGTCAGCAAAGAATATTTTACTATGACAAATTTATTATTTTTTCAGTTGGTCATCGAGTTTTTGAAATACAGGAAGGCAAACGAAATATAGACGCTTCAAAGGAAAGGCAAATATTTGATGGTACATGTAATTATTGAGATCAGAACAGAGTACAACACAATACACCCATAGTACATACAACTCATTTGGCTTTCAGACGAGCAGTGTTTTGTATCACTTCTTTCTAGAATAGATATCTTTACTTGTTAGGACCAATATTTTCTTTTTCATATATATAATTATAATGTGACATTACAGTACAAAAAAAAGAAGTGTCGATGTCTGGATTTTGAAGTATAAAACTCGTTGTCTCTTGAAAGTCTAGATTTTACAAGGCTGTATTCTTTTTCATCATTTTATCATTTTCTATGACTCATGATAGCTCGAATGTTAACAGTTTCTTTATGGAGAAGAGATTCTGTTACATGTCAGCAGTTTGACTAAAAACGATGTAAATTGTTTTAATTTATAGAAGCTTCTCACGGAAATGATGAGAACATTCCGACGGAAAGACGAGAGCATTCCTCGAAAGGTTTGTATAGTATGGTTGTAAATGTATGCTTGTAAGTCAAACCCAGCTAAGGACATGTTTGCGAAGTATGTGTTTTAATTCATTGAAATTTCCAAGAAATATAAAGGGAACATTCAGCCAGAAAGAGCAATTTTTAAAGGCTTGTAAAACTATATGTTTTATGTTTATTTGCTTTTCCAAATATTGTGACTCATGTTAAGCTAATTCAATGTGTTTCCTTGTACCTGCTTTGAATGTCAAAATATCCCAAAAGCTGATTAGTTGCACTTCTGTAGACAATAGCTCGGAAAAGATGAAGAAGATTAACTGTGGTGGTGATGGGAAAAGTTCAATGGAAACGCAAGAATCTTATTCTGGAGGTTTGCAAATATATCTATACTACTTTAACTTTTTCCTAATAAAAATTCATTGTACAGTGATTTTTAAAAACATTATATTTGAAAAATATTTCCATTTTATTTAAAACAAAACATAGCTGTACTGTTCTGCATATATTCATTGTCCATTACATTTATTTCAACGGAGTTCATTTGTGTTGTTAAAGTTCAGTGTACTGTTAGCAATTAATCTTGTACGATTTTACATCTGAACTTGTTAGTTTAAACTTCTTTTCTACAATCTGAATTAGGATAAAATTTGTAAGAATATTTTTTATAATTCAGCTCTGCGACAGCCTTTTCATGTTGGATTTAATTGAAACTACATTAATTTCAGTTGATGCAATTAGTTTGTTTATACTCTAGCACCTACATCTTTGTGGAAATTATAATAGAACTTCAACACAATATATTTGAGCACAAGAACTCGGATGAGTACGTTTGTACTTCCTGAATTATTACCCCTGATTTAAAGAAATATGCAATATATTAACTACACTGTAGGACCATCATTATTTCATTAATTCTAACCATAATTAGAGATACACATTTATAAGATCTCGGATGAATTCAATTATGGGCTTGATTGGATTAGTTCTTTCAGAGTTAATAAAACTTGGAATATTGAACTATGTACACACTAACAACTTTCTAATTTCTTCACTAGTCCTATTAAAAGTTGATGAAACTTGGCAGGTATGTTATTTGCATGAAGCTCCTCAAAACATTATTCAATTTACTTTTGCCGGTCAATACAAAAATGTATATCTTAGTACACGACAACTGTTCTTTGATTAATACAAGAACACGGAATATAATTGAACAACAAGTATAAGCATTTCCGAAACATGGTTGGGACATATCGAGAGCGCTTTAGCAGGGTGCTGCATTCTGTCTTCATTCCCTCCCCCGCTATACAATTTAGCGTCGATGCAGTTGAAATGGTGAATCAGCATCAACATAACGTCTGTATCAGGGCTAAAATGCAGACTATATTGCTATCTTGCAATGATCAGACCTAGCATGCAATATAATTATGATAGCTGCTTCTTCTTGTACAATGGTTAGTTTAAGAACTGAAATACTGCCTCCCAAACCTTCACTAGCAAGCAACGCTTTTCTACTACACAACAAAAGAGTTTATAGCCAGGAGACGAATGTACATCTCTTAGCCATTAATTGGTATACCAATGGACCTTGGGTTTGCCTTGGGCACAAATTTAATACCTGCCAACAGCTCCCATCTTGTATTTGGTAGCAACAAAGCAACTTCGACAAAGCCTTCAAGACTAACACTGTCTTCGATATTGCAATATAGAAGGGAAATCTTCATTTCTGCTGGAAGAGGAACTCTAGTGGCAATATTCACCAGCTTGCAAAGGGTTCCAACAAAAAACAGGGCTCTATAGGGGTCATTATAAGATTGCCTAAATGACTCAGTATGATATGGTCTTATTTGGTCAGCATCATCTGCTTATGTTAATCAATTGGGAAAGTTTGCAGTCACAGGCTCGACCTAAAGCCACATCACGGTTTGTCAATACCTCCGTTTGCTTTAACGTTTTTTCCCAGTTACTTCAAAACAGTAATCTATCAGTTAAATTGACCTTGCGTAAGTAACTCTTGTGGACAATCTTAGGAAGCCTTTACATTTCCAACACAAAATAGGAAATATTTCTTGCATATATTGTTCTGCTTGATGCAAAGAAATTGGTAAAAACAGAGACCGACAGTTTCATACACATCAAAGAGGGTATGCCTAGATGCATTCAGATACAATTTGAATGGTGTTCAATAAGCTTATACATGCCAGCATGTATTGTATTTGTGTGTCAGTTAAGTTTCAACTGGTTACATTGTATGTCTTTTAAACTGTGTGTTTAAAGAGGAAGTATGCGCATTTTTTTCAAGTAAAAATCAAGTTGAAATAGGTGTGTGTACAAAAGGGTAGAGGAAACAATAGATTTTTACCCAATACACCAAACTCTTCCCGCTACCAGTACGAAATAATAACTTTCCAAATATTACTTTCCTTATTTTGACTGGGAGAGTCTTTTTAGAAAAAACAACTGCATGCAGGAGTTGCTTCCCTTCCACTGCCGAAATCTCTACCAACAACAAGAACACAAAGGCGATCACTGCGAAGAAAGAAACTATTATTTTATCAGTCCGATTTTTTTATTTCTTAAGCACCAACTTCAAATACATGTACTGATGCGGCATTATCATTAATTTAACACATTTAAATGCACAGCAACCAAAAATTGCTTTTATAAAACTGTCACCAAAAATACACTATGTGCAGTAAGATGCGCATAATGTCATTTAATGCTACAGTTTACAACGGTATAAGACTGCAACCCGTGCATTACGATTTTATTGTTCAATCGGCACTTGAAACTTTGGGTTTAAGAGGTGTTAAACTATAGGTTTAAGAGTTACCTGAATTGTTTTGCACTTAGCACGTAAAACCCAAGATCAAAGTCTTAAACAACGGTTGAAAATGTGAAATACAACATTAGCGTTTCAACAGGTCACGTAACACTTTAAACAGCTAATTTCATTGTCATTATTGGTTTATCAGACTTATAACTATGGTTTCAAACCACGGTAAGAATTCTTTTAAAAACGGCACATAAAACTAGAGATTTAAATGGAGTCGCTGCTGAGAATAAAAATAATAAGAACTTTTATTGACCCTGTTTCTATAGAGATCAAATACATGCAAGCTAGGTTCTTGTAAAATAATGATGGGTAGATGACTTCATTTTTTGCAATATTCATCTTTATTGATACACCATCTAAGCGATGTGCTAAATACAGGATAAGCTAGAATTCGGGTATTGTATTCTTTTATGTATGTAAAGTTTATTTCAGAATAGGTATCAATGTTTCGTCTTTTCAAATATAATATGTCATACTTAAGGGTGAAAAATTAGGGATAGTGGTAATTATGTCCTAAGAAAAACCGGTTTTTTAACTTTCTCACATGAAGAGACTAGTCGGTAGCAGGGATTGGACACAGGACCCTTTATCTCTGAAAGGTCATGGAGATTTCAAGTCAGCGACTCTAACCACTCGAACACGGAAGCAGACTATATAGAAATATTTATTGTTTCGCCGTGGTTCTGTCTGTAATATACGAGATACATTTTATAATGTAAATCAATAAAATGTGTAAATAGAATATCAAGTGAAGAGCTTTTATTGCACAACGTATTAAGTGGAGTTAGTCATAATGATAAGATAACTGTTTCAGAAAACTTTTTATTTGATAATTGACATCAAAATATATTTGCAAATTTAATACAAGTTATTGCAACTGAATATACCATAGTAAATAGCAGAGTAATATGTGTGTCATGCAATGCAGTTAACTGTATTACATTAAGACAACCAAATCAGAATATCTTCCTATTTTTCGTTGGAAAAAAGTATTTAATTCAATTAAGACAATTATGTTCTCGGTGTACTTTTGATGTAAATGCATGGTAGGGAGTAAGTGTTCTTAGTCAGTCTTAAAAATGAGCAACAGTCAAAAGCAATAACTTTTATTTTTAATCAAAGCTTAGTGAACACAGTTCTACTATTATTCTATACAAAAATACTTTCTTGGTGAATCTGCAATCTGTTCCTCTGTAATTCTTTCTTGACATTAGGAAACATCAAATAGGAATAGCAAACATACAATTACAATAACGACAAACAGAAGGACGATGATGACCTTAGCAGTAAGATTAATGAAATGGTGAATAACAAGAAACATATAACATTTAGCAACGTTTTACATGCCATAGTTATATTAAGTTTTTCTTCAAGATTAATCTGCGACAGTATAAATTCATAACAAGGTTCTAAGCGGGAAATCGTAGTAGTTTAAGCTGACAAAAACCTTTGCTTGACGACTCGATTTCATGCACGGTCGATTTGGTTCGGAAATAGAAGCAATAGTGATAATTGTGGTTTGGGGAAATTGTAGTTGAGGCACGGGGAATGTACTGTATAACACACCATGCTGCGCAATACGCGTCAGATATATAAAATACTTTTTTACGCAGACTAACAATGCAAGAGTGGCGTCCCTTGTGGCAATAAATGCCGCAGTTTCTGCGTGACGTTAACATGATGAAGTAGGTAAATTGAAATTTGGTTGAAAACATCAATTCTTAAAGTAATATATATTAGAATTGAGAGACAACTGGTTTTCATTCTTACCCGTACAGTTACGTCAAATTTTATCAATTTTGAAGCGTGATAATAACCCTTTTATTTGATGCTAATTAATGAAATACTGTGACATATCAGCGAGATATTTACGTCTTTTATCAGTCAGAGCGTGTTGATATAGATATATCTTTAAAGTTGTTGTAGTAGTTTAACGCCGGGCTCAACCGTAGTTTTGGTTATTTTGAAAGGCAGACAGTTTACCTAACAATTGTTCTTGGTAAGAACCAATATAAAACTCATATCCCTAACTTTCTCCCATAAAGAGACATGGTGGATATCAGGGCTCGAATCCATAACCCTCAATTTATGACAAGTTACTCTAAGCATTCGACGACGGAAGCGGACACAATGTATCTGAATTGTTTTGCAATCATTCTGTCCATGATGCACCGAGGTAAACTGTGCATTTAAATATCAGTCATACATGTGTAAATAGTATATAATTTATCAAGATATACACGTGAGACTACGTTTGGGTTCTAAACAGGTTATCTCTAGATGTGTGGGGAAAAAGCGTTTCTGAAATGTCCAGTGACCCGAACGGAATTCGACCCGGGGACCTCCGGCTTTGTAGTCCAGAACGTAAACCACTCGACCACCGCACCACCCGAGATTTTATTTCACCACGCTTTAATTTGAGCATAATGGTAAGATACCTGTTTTCAGAAAATATGTCATTGTATTGTGACTCCAATTATAATTGCTCAAGCGTTGTGTCATAGCTATTCAGTAAAATTGTTTTTGAAAACAGATATCTTACCATAATGATCATAATGGTTAGACAATAGTTTTCAAAACAAAAGTTCACTGTATAGTAAACATTAAAAATATGCTTGCAATTTTTCTGCAAGTTATTGCCACTGGCAATAGCACAGTAGGTAGCAGAGTAATTTTTGTGTAATTCAATCCCGTTCACTGTAATTACATTTGCACAACCAGAGCAGAATATCTTTCCATTTGAAAAGGGTATTTAAAACGTTTTAAGACAAATACATTCTGGGTGTAGTTTTTTATATAAGGTGCATGGGAGGGAGTAAGTGTATTTAGTCTTAAAAATTAAGCAGCAGTCAACCGAGAGCATTTTGGAGATATGATTACTTGTAGCCCTTGTATGGCCATGAAATTGTCACGTTCAAGTGTAAGAATAAGTACATTCTATACAGACGATATTTGTTTGATTTGGGTGGATATGGAATATATCAGATGGAGAAGTGATACAATAGTAATATTTTCACGAGCGCGAAGCGCAAGTTAAAATGTGAAAATTAAATCACTTTGAGTTGAGATATATTCCATATCCACTTAAAACAAACACATTTTACGCTACCTATTTTACCCAAATGCTAAGCGCTGTATATGCACTACTTAAAAAGTTGTTCCGGCAGACTTATATCACCAACTCTGTGACTGATATGATATCTATATCATTAATATATATTTCACTGATTTAACACAGTATTTAAGTAGTTAGTATTAAATAAATATAGCGCAGTTGTTTTTTGTTTGATACTTTCAGACAACGCATTTTAGTCAAGAAGCGACAAAATATAAAAGAAAAGTATTTGTTAACATTGTTTAAGAATGAATATAACTCAGATCTACCATTATTCTATCAACAAACTCATTTTTTCTACATACAGTATGGATGGTTAAAGAAGTTGGCACTATATTTTTTATGACTTGTATACTAGTTTCAGTTTTTATTTTGGAACTTTGCACGATACAAGCTAAGACTTGATCAGATCAGATATCTAGAGTTGTAAGTTTTTCAACGGCCATACTGTAGGAAATAATTTGTGAATATGACAGGTAAATTCATTTATTAATATTTTATTTATTTTACTGTAAAACTGTAATATTGTAAAAGTTCGTTCATAATTCAAATTGATTATGTTATCCTTGTTATATCGTTTGAAAATTATTTTCATGTCGCTCATATACATGCAACATGCATGACGTCACCTCCTTGACTTACCTAGCGTAAGTGTCTGTACATGTTCATAAGCTGAATGAAACTAGTACTGTGCACCTCATTGTATTTTTCCACTCCGCGATCAGAAACTTTTGGAAAACAATTGTGACTTTTGGGATTTGAGCTGATCTCTTTTGATAAAATGAATTACAGGCTCCTGTTTCCTGATTGTGAAAGAAGATTTCAAGAAAATGTCTCTTTGGGCAAAATGTCAAAAAGGTAGAAATAAAAAAGAAATTTTAACTAGATGCCCACGTGCAACGTGTCGAGCCCGCCATATGTCAAAAGGGCTAACTCCTTACCAAGTAGAGATGGGTCAAAATACACCTAAATATTGGATGTAACATGCATGTTGTACCACAGAAAAGTGGTCTCGATTTTTCTCTACGGCCAGTAATAAAAAAGTTACAATATAAGCCATTTATAGTAACAACAAAGGGAAGTAATTCTACAAAACAAGGGTAGCCCATGAAAGTGAACATTTGTACAAAGTAACATCAAAATCCCTCCATGCATGAAGAAGAAATGCTCCAGAAGTGTGACCTTGACCTTAGATCTAGGAACCTGGTTCTTGCGCATGACACTCCGTCTCATGATGGTGAACATTTGTGCCAAATTAAATTAAAATCCCTCCATGCATGAAAAAGATATGGTCCGGACAAAGTCATTCTTGAATTTGACCTTTAACCTCCAAGTGTGACCTTGACCTTAGACCTAGGGACTTGGTTCTTGCGCATGACACTCCGTCTCATGATGGTGAACATTTGTGCCAAGTAACATCAAAATCCCTCCATGCATGAAAAAGATATGGTCCGGACAAAATCGGACGGACGGACGGACGCACGGACGCACAAACGCACGGACGCACGCACATACACCGAACCGCCAAAAGTGACAACTATATCGAGCTCACCGCAAGCAGGCTCGACAAAAATGAAAATAAAACAGAAGCGTTTAACATTTTGTAGATATGCAGTTTGGTAAAGCAGTAGCTTGGTATATTATTTAAGCAAGGTTTTTTTGGGAACATTTCATTTAATCATACCTACACCGTTTTAAACAGATAGGTACATTAACTAATTATATTTAACATACGTTTTATAGATAGAAGCGCATGTCCCTTTTGTTTCAATTTACTATAATTATAGTCATAAGAGAGTTTTCAACTAATTGCAAGACAGCACACGTACAAATCTCACCAACACTAATTAAAAATCATAATAGTATCATTAAGAATACTAGAAGATACAATGGAATGTAAAGTAAGCAACGTTTAACATTGGACACCACTTGATAACATTAGGTTTAGTATTCGTATAGTTTCCATCTGCAGCGATAAATGGTTCCAACACAATACTTGTTCTTAAGTCAATAATAACATAATTAAACTAGGTAATCAAATAACAAATAATTGTATTAACAATTATAAATCTACATGATATGCATCATGTGTATGTGCATATTAAACGATATAGATAAAACGATATGTTACAAAACTATAGTCTCTTGTTTCTCATTTGTCAAGACTAATGTTTGTTTTTCTAGCTTCGACAGTCATACCTGAGAAAACTTTACAATACTTGGGTGGATATGCAGGAATTACCCCACGTCTTATCGTAGCGGCGAAGTATCTAAATGATGGTCGTTTGCTGCTCATTGACCGCAACAACTCTGTTCTTTTAATAACAAATACAAATGATGAAAAGATACAAGAAATTGATCTCGCCAGACCAGACAAAACCATTAAACCTTCAGATGTTAATAATGGTTTCGATGATGAGCAGCTTTTGATAACATATACTGGGAGAGATTTCTCTCTCGGTGTTATTTTCACCACAAAAACTCAACAAAATGAAACCGTTTTAGAGAACACTTTGACTGTGAAGGTAATGGACCGAACACGGTCTATTGTGGTACTCGATAAGGATCACTTCTGCGCCACTACCGCAACTCACATCGCTATCCTGAATAAATCCGGGGAAACTGGACCCTTACATCAAAGGTCAAAGAAAGATAGGGGCGGCTTGTTGATGTCTGACAGGGTGGCTCGATTCTTTTTTGGTGATGGCGATGAATACGTTGGTTGTCACTGGGACGGAAAAAAGATTACAGAGATCTTCCGATTCAGCAACCCACGTATGAAGTTTCCTCGTGGTTCTGTCATAGACGGATCAGGAAGAATCATTGTCTGTTGTGATTCGTCCCATAATATCTTTAGGATTTCACCTGACGGAAAGCAGTCCGAAGTCATTGTATTTGACGGAACAAAGTTTTTTGGAGACATAGATTTTCATCCAAACGGCAAATTCTTCGTCACGACCTTTTGGAATGAAAACGAGATGCCAATTCTCTTTAAGATAGAAGCTTGAAAAAATAAGCAAACTGATGTTTTACTCAAAATTATATACATGTACTTATTACGCAGATTGAGTAGATTAGTTTTACACTGTGTCTTGTTGCGAGTGTTTTTTCGGGAGGTTTCTGGGATTATTTTCTTTTATTTATATATGACAGCAAACGTTGAGTTCAATGGTCAAATATGATGCAAGCAGTGTGTTGGGACTTCTGTCTGTAGTTGTAATTTGTATGACTTTTTGTAGATCACATATGGAACTTTCAATTTTTCCAATAATCGATGTATCAATACATTTCACACATTAAACAAAGAAGGATAAAATCGGTTTAACCGTGATGATTTTTTAAACGGATTCATTTATCATAATTTCAATTGTCACAAAAGTTGGCAAATACTTTTACCTAATTGGTGATATAAATTCAAAAATATTAATTATTTCACCTACCCATTTTGTTTTAAAACCTACCAACCCGTTTCCCTATGAAAGAGAAAGACTTAAATTTGTACTTTTCATTTACATGTTTTGCTTTAATTCTGAGCTAAATTCAGAGCAAAATTATCTTTAAATTCAACGAGTGTCGAAAATATAGTATAGTAAGACATAGCAATATGTGTAACGAAATGTATATAAATTTAAAACTATGGCACTACATGTACCTGTATACACTATGTATTACTATACTATACTATATCATGTTGTTCATACAATGTTATTCACTATGTAAATGTTTAAATGATTTTTGAAATTAAAAACTCATTTACACGATGAATTTTTCTTGGGTTGTGGTGGCTTTTCCGCAAATTTATTTGTGCCACATTGAATTTTCTTTTCTTTTGAGATTTATGATAATACTCCTTCAAATTGACAAGCAACAAAACACTATTTAGAATTCCTTTTATTTTTAGTTTAATTTTCCCTACTAATTTTCCATAACATAGGTCTGTCTGCGAACTTACTCCAAAGAATAGTATAAAACAAAAGCTCACATTGATTCGAGTAATTCACTTTTATGGGTCAGTTTCTCGCCTAAACCCATACTACATAGACTCATCAAGGCCAAACAAATTACGTGAAACATGTGAAAAGAAACTGTTTTTGGCGGAAAATATCTTATATAAGTAATAAAACAATGAACGGAGGCTGAACAAAGAACGGAGACTTAACAAAGAACGGAGACACATAAACATTTACATGTACAATTCTAAAAACAATATCAAATCTTGCAAATCTCAACATGGGTTGTATTTGATCACATTGCCCCTCTTCATTTTCTGTTAAATCTTCTTTAACTTTAATGCGATAAATCAGTTAGTCAGCTCAATATCATTTATTGGTACAAAGAATGTGAAGAATGTAACAATCCCTCTTTAGCGCTAGCTTACATTATCGAATTTTGCTTTCGGTAGGCAACGATCAATATTGATGTAGACAGTATTGGATTATCGATTTTCTCGAGGCTGTTATTATCAGCTAGCGTTTGGCGATGGTACACTTTGTTCAATATCACATATTTTGTGTATCCGACTGATTTCGATCCACTTACGATGTCGACAAAGTCGGTTATTAGTGCAATCAGAGCGTTAGGGAAGTTCAAATCTATCGAACAACCTAAATCGGGGGCGTTAGAGTGCCAGGGGAAGAATGGACTTCAACTAAGAGCCAATTAACGAGGACATCATGTTAACGCAGCCAGCCTCCATACTTATTTCAAATATGAAATTCGCAGTTTGGCGTAAGTTGATTTGTGCTATCGTAAAGTCGGACCCCTCTTTGACAATATTGCGAAATTTTAAGTCCATGTGCCACTGTTTTGCGTGGATAAGAACGTTTAGACTTTCACGGATAAGAAAAAATATTACTCAGGAGCAATAGAGTCTGTACTGAACGGCGAACAGTATAGGTAGAACAACGCTCTTTGAGGTTACAAGGAACACGGGATGTGTTTCAAAGAAAACTTTGATGACCGGCTAAACATTTGTTAAGTACTGTTGTAGTAGTTTAATGCCTGGTCCAACCGTAGTTTTGGTCATTTTGAAAGGCGAACAGTTTACCTAACAACCGTTCTTGATCAGAACCAATATAAAACTCATATCCCTAACTTTTTCGCATGAAGAGACATGGTAGCTATCAGCGCTCGAATCTATGACCCTCAGTCTATGAGAGGTTACTCTAACCACTGGACTACGGATGCGGACTATATAGATACAACAATGTACAATCATTTTTTTTATTGTTTTGCAGTCGTTCTGCCCATGATACACCGAGTTACAATGTGCATTTAAATGTAATCATATGTATGTAAATACAACATATAGTATATCAAGAGACTGTTTATAAGTCCCTTTTACAAATAGACGACCCCTTGGTTCCTTTACATGCCCGGTGTTTAGCACCGATACACATGAGACTACCTCTGGGTTTCTAATCTGGTTATCTCTAGATGTGTGGGAAACACTAAAAAGCGTTTCTGAAAGTCCAATGCCCAAACCCGGATCCGAACCGGGGACCACCGGATTCGTAGTCTATAGCGTAAATCATTCGACCACCGCACAGCCGGAAATTTTATAACACAACGCTTTAATTGGAGCATAATGGTAATAATGTCTGTTTTCAGAAAATATTTTATTGTATTGTAACTCCAAATTATAATTGCTCAAATTAAAGCGTTGGGTCATAATATGGATATTACTATACAGTAAACTTTTTTTCTGAAAACAAATATCTTACCATAATGATCAGAATGTCATTTTCAGAAAATATTGTATGTACATGTATAATAAACGTCAACAATCTGTTTGCAATTTAACTACAAGTTTAAAGTCGCAGGCAAAATCGCAGAGCAATGTGTGTGTTATGCAATGTAGTTTACTATATTACATTAACACAACTATTTCAGAATATATTACACTCGAATCCCTTACTTTCTCGCATAAAGAAACATGGTGGATAGCAGGGCTCGAATCCATGACCCTCAATCTATGAGAGTTTACTGTTAGCCACTCAACGACGGAAGCGGACTATGTATACATATTATACCATGGATTTACACAAATATATTGCCTTTTGCCACGTCGCTTTCACATTATCCAAAAATGAACTGTGTTGTACAATTTTTAGACGTCTATCAATTTGTGTGACGCTTTTTAACTGTTTACTCGTCTTTTGCCGCATACAAAGGTGTTTTAGTACAAAATATGTTTCGGACGATAACAAGTAAGCACTTCTTTGTTTTACCCTTCAACATAAAACAAAACCCTTTACAACTGTAAAAGGACACTTTTTCAATAGCTTTGCTGGGGGTAAAGTCGTATAAAATTGATCGTATAAACGCGTTGGGTCATAATACAGTAAACTATTTTTTGAAAACAGATATCTTATCATAATGATCATAACAGACCTTCCTTACTTAAACTGATACGTAAACGTAAACGTAAGCAGAAACTTACTTCGTACTTGCATTGGAAACCGGGGAGTTTCTCAAATGTAATAAAAAGCTATGACTAACAAAATTATAAAATACCATAAGGGTTTGCGACTTAAATACATGAGCTGTTAGCATTTTTGGTGTTTGATCAAACAAACACATGTCTTCGGAAGGAAATGCCAAGACTACTCATTCTTGCCATCTTTTTTGTTTTTCGAGTTGGACATTCTACGTTTATTGCATTGAAATGTTATTTAGCGCCAAATTTACGATACACGTGATCCTCGTGCCAAAAGTCGTAAATTGTAGTCATCGTCCCGCGCGGTCAACCGTGACAGTAAAATGTCATTATGTTGGTAAAATTCGATAGAGCACTATGTATAACTTTGGAGTTTTAAATTCTAAGACGTTACACAAAATACTTTTCTTATAATGATTCTAATTAAATGGACGTTTAGAAAATCGGTTCAGTGTATATCTTTTTTCATTAGAAAGTAAGATAGAGATATATTTGTATCATTGAAAATTATATCTCCTGAACTTTAAAAGATTCTACTTGCGGAGATATATGTTTAAAATCATTTGAGATATATCTTTCTTCTTTTAAAAAATATCTGTCATAGTTACAGAGATATCTCTCAAAGTTAAAGAGTTATCTTCCTATTTTAAAGAGATACATGTATCTATTTAAAAAAAGATATCTCCTAACTTGCAGAGATGTCTCTGAATTTAAGAGATATCTAACTTATTTTAAGAGATATCTCCTTTTTTTATTAAATAGTAAATCGACTTTTTATATCAGAAACACCAGGCATTACTTCGCTTTGTAAAATTACGGGTCCCACTGCATACTAGTATCAATTTAATTATGAGTTTCTACTTTCGGGCAGAACTAAATTTATGCTATATTAAATGATAAACAGTTTTCTGCTGTTTTCTTCTGATAACTTGGTTTATTTTCAGTAATACATGTAAAAGAAATATTAATAGATAAATATTTATATGTAAGCTTTTAAAAAATCTAGTAACAATCATATCATGATGTAGCCATTGTCTCTCTTTGAATTTTACATCGGTTATTTCTTTATGGTAACATATTGGCGGTGTACTTCAGCGATTTATATTTGCGTTGTTTATATTTGGCACAATCAATGTAGCCAAAATTAACTCCTGGAAGTTGTGAGTTGTGTTGTTTGAGAAATCCTCCAATTAATTTTCTAAGTGCGTATTACATTTATTCATTACGTTTCAGTTCAAACGGTGTAATGGTAAATCAATTGTTTTTAGAAAATATTGTATGTATAGTTAACATTAAAATTCTGTTTGCAATTTAACTGACGCTTGCAAAAGCATAGTAAATAGCAGAATATGTGTGTATTGCAATGCAATTAACTGTATTACTTTAACAGATCAGAATATCTTCCCATTTGGAAAGGGTATTTAATACAATTTAATACATATTCATTCTGGGTGTAGTTTTTAATGTAATTGCATGGTAAGGAGTAACTGGTCTTAGTCTTAAAAAGTGAGCAGCAGTCAAAAGCAACCAGGAGCACTTTGCTGTAAAAACACTTATAACCAAGAAATTGCCACGTTTAAGTCTAAGAATAAAGCACATGCTATATAGAGTACATTTGTTTGTTTTGAATTGATATGGAATATATCTCATGGAGAAGTTATACAATAGTAATGTGAAAATTGTATCACTGTAAGTTGAGATATACTCCATATCCACTTAAACAAACAAATTTGCTTTTTTCTTTTATCCTACCTTTTAACACAAAAGCTAAGTTATGTATATGCACCACATATAAAAGAAGAACTACACTCTGTGACTAATATGATATCTATATCATCACTCTTTATTTCACTTATATTATTAGTATATTTATTAGTTAGCATACAATAGATTTATCTTTAGAGCACAGTTGTTGTTTGTTTGATACTGCATATAAGTAAAATACGCTTTCAGACAACACATCTTAGTTTAAACATATTTTATTCCCAAATATATACAATTGTACATACAGATTAACAGATACATAATTGTACAAAGAGAAAAAGGATGAGAATGAAAGACAATACTGTCTTATTTGATTCTTCTCCTTAAAAAGACTTCTTAGTAAATTTACGCTCAATAAATAATTTTTTAAAGTTGGGAATTATGTGTTAAAAATAAGTAGAAATAGTAAGACTGAAATATACAGTATGGAAGAACATGTATCTTTGTCACCATAGTATGATGAAATTCAGAAATCACTAAAGAATTTAGAAGAGACAGAAAAGAGAAAAGAAGTAAGAAACGTCTCAAGCATTAATATGAATTAAGTGAATCGCTTGCTATCACGTATATAACATTGAACCTGGTTGAAGATGAAGGAATTTTCTAGGTCCGAGAGGGTTGAATCACCAAAAAGGAGTACGCTTAAGCTAACTTCAAAGTTATGAAGGTGGTCAAGGAGTATAATACGGATATCTTGAAAAAGAGGACACTCGAAGAAGAAATGATAGTTTGACTCTATTTGTCCACAGTTACAGAGAGCTGTCGGAGAGATGTTACAAAGATACGGGTGGTAACTAAGTGAACTACATTTAGTACGTAATCGAGTATGTAATACTTGGAGTTTTCTCGTTCCTGAGAAATAGTATGTAGGTAACCGATACCTGTTTCTATTTAAGTGATTCTTAAAAGCTGTGAGGGGTTGTGCGTTTCTAGTTTCTAGCGGAAGGGCATTCCACTCACGGATAGAAGTTGGAAGAAAAGAGTTGAGATAAAGTGATGTTCTACAACTGATTCCGGGGACATTCTGCTCATTTCTTAGATTATACCGGCTATTACGTTGCCGCGGAACAAGTGACGACAAATAATCAGGTACAATGTTATGATACATTTTGTAGAAGTGTGTCATCCTGTGTTTATATCTTCTATCAGAGAGGGATTCCCAGTTACTTTCATTTTTCAGACGTTCCAAGGAGACAAGTCGTGTAGCTCCTACAACTATACGGGCACATTCATTTTGTATTTTGTCAAGTTTTTCAGAATCAGTTGTAGTGATAATGCTCCAGAGAACATTAGCGTATTCAAGACCTGGACGAATAAATGATACATATATATGACTTCCAAAGACTTACGATCTAACAAAAATTTCAATTTTCTCATAATGTTTACTTTCTTCCAGACTTTTTCGGCTATAGAGTCAATATGTACGTGCCAGCTGGCATCTTCAGAAATGTTGACTCCAAGATGTTTATGGACCGTGACTTCTGGAATATTTTCACCGAGCATTTGCAGGACAGGATGAGTTGGGCGTTTACTCTTTCTTGATAGAACTAATGATTCAGATTTACCTGGGTTAAAGGTTACAATCCACTTCTCGGCCCAGGAAGATATCTTATCGATGTTAACCTGAAGCTGATTAGCAGCAATGGTGGGATCTTGGACTACAATATAAAGACTTGTGTCGTCAGCAAACAGATTAATCGAGGAATTGATCTCTGCTACAATGTCATTAATGAAGATCAGAAACAACAAAGGACCTAGGATTGATCCTTGTGGAACTCCTGCTTTTATTTCACACCATTGAGAAGCTGCACCTGGGATAACAACACGCTGACGTACACCAGAAAGATAGATAGAAAACCAAAGAAGTAGAGGTCCTGTTATTCCTGCCGATCGAAGTTTAGCTAGCAAACCCTTGTACCAAACTTTGTCGAAGGCCTTGCTGATATCAAACAATATTGTACGAACTTCTAGGCCATCACCAAGTGCCTTGCACAGTGTATTGTAGATATAAGTCAGCTGATTAACTGTGGAATCCCCTGGGACAAAACCAGACTGGACAGGAGTCAAAAATTGAATTTCTCTAAGATGGTTGAACACATCTTAGTGAAGAAGCGAAAAGAATATAAAAGAAAAGTATTTGTCAACATTGTTTTAGAATAGATAAATCTCAGTTCTACTAGTATTCTACCCATAAACTCATTTTGTGTACATATGGGTGGTTAAAGAAGTTGGCACTATATTTTGACGACTTGTATACAAGTTTCAGTTTTTGTTTTAGGAATTTGCACGATACAAGCTTAGACTTGATCAGATCAGATATCTAGGGCTGTAATCCTTTGGACGGCCACACTGTAGGAAATCATTTGTGAATATGAAAGGTAAATTAATTTATTTATATTTTATCTATTTTGTTGTGAAACTGTAATATTGTAATAGCTCGTTCATTAATCAAATTGAATCGCAATAATTACGGTCAGCACCATCCATGTAAAACTGTATACAAATTATTTTCATCATTCATATACATGTAAAACACATTCCGTCACCTCCATGTGTCCTTGGCTTACCTAGCGTAAGTGTCTGTACATGTCCATCAACCGTATAACACTGATACTGTGCAATACTTTGTAAAAGTATATTGTACCAACCCGCGATCATAAACGTTTGGAGAAAAAATTGGGATTTGGGCTTATCTCATTTGATTTAATGAATTACAGGCTCATGCATCCTGATTGTAAAAGAAGATTTCAAGAAAATGTACGAACTTCTAGGCCATCATCAAGTGCCTTGCACAGTGTATTGTAGATATAAGTCAGCTGATTAACTGTGGAATCCCCTGGGACAAAACCAGACTAGACAGGAGTCAAAATTTGAATTTCTCTAAGATGGTTGAACACATCTTAGTGAAGAAGCGAAAAGAATATAAAAGAAAAGTATTTGTCAACATTGTTTTAGAATAGATAAATCTAAGTTCTACTAGTATTCTACCCATAAACTCATTTTGTGTACATATGGGTGGTTAAAGAAGTTGGCACTATATTTTGACGACTTGTATACAAGTTTCAGTTTTTGTTTTAGGAATTTGCACGATACAAGCTTAGACTTGATCAGATCAGATATCTAGGGCTGTAATCCTTTGGACGGCCACACTGTAGGAAATCATTTGTGAATATGAAAGGTAAATTAATTTATTTATATTTTATCTATTTTGTTGTGAAACTGTAATATTGTAATAGCTCGTTCATTAATCAAATTGAATCGCAATAATTACGGTCAGCACCATCCATGTAAAACTGTATACAAATTATTTTCATCATTCATATACATGTAAAACACATTCCGTCACCTCCAGGTGTCCTTGACTTACCTAGCGTAAGTGTCTGTACATGTCCATCAACCGTATAACACTGATACTGTGCAATACTTTGTAAAAGTATATTGTACCAACCCGCGATCATAAACGTTTGGAGAAAAAATTGGGATTTGGGCTTATCTCATTTGATTTAATGAATTACAGGCTCATGCATCCTGATTGTAAAAGAAGATTTCAAGAAAATGTGTCATTGGGCAAAATGTCAAGAAGGTAGAAATGAAAACAAATCTTTAAAATGAAAATAAAACAGAAGTGTTTGACATTTCGTAGATATTTAGCTTGTTAAAAGCAGTAGCTTGGTAATTAATTTCAGTGAGTTTTTTTTTTAACATTTCATTTAATTATACGTACAATTTCTATACAGATAGGTACCTGACCACATTAAATTTAGCATACGTTTCATTGAATATTAATGGGTTTTTTCTATCTTCGACAGCAAGACCTCTGAAAACTTTAACATATCTTGGTGGATCTGCAAGATCTACCCGACCTCTAATCATAGCGGGAAAGTATCTTCATGATGGTTGTTTGATGCTCATTGACCGCAAGAACTCTGTCCTTTTAATTACAAATACTACCGATGAAACGACACAAGAAATTGATCTTAAAGGTCCACTATTCCCACATGACTGCGAAGCAATAGAAAAGGACAAATGGTAAAATGAAACCAAACATAGTAAATACAGCAGGACACTGCAGAGAAAACGTTGATGATACTAAAGTATCACCAAGCCTGACAAAGCGGGAAAGCAGTGGTGAAACAACAGAGGAACATTCCACAACTTTAGTGTATGCCCGGGTCCCTTTGCCGGTAAAGAGCAATAAACCAGACCCAGGCTCTTACAAGGAAGAAAATATTAAACCTTCAGATGTCAATAATGGTTTCGATAATAACCAGGTTTTGATAACCTTTACTGGGAAAGATTTTTCTTTCGGTGTTATTTACACCACAGAAACTAAACAAAATGAGCTCGTTTTAGAGAAAACATGGACTGTGAAGGTAATGGACCGAACACGGTCTATTGTGGTACTCGGTAAGGATCACTTCTGCGCTACCTTCCAGTATCAGGTCGCTATTCTCAATCTGGAGAAATTGAAGCCTTACATCGTCGGTCAAAGCGAGATCGGGGCGGCTTGTTGATGTCTGACAGGGTGGATCGATTCTTTTATGGTGATGGCGATGAATACATTGGCTGTCACTGGGACGGCAGAAATGTGGCAGAGATCTTCCGATTCAGCGACCCACGTATGATATTTCCACGTGGTTTCGTCATTGACGGATCAGGAGGAATCATTGTCTGTTGTGATTCGTCTCATAATATATTCAGGATTTCATCCGACGGAAGAGAGTGAGAAGTCATTGTATTGGACAGAACAAAGTCTTTTGGAGACATAGATTTTCACCCAAACGGCAAAGTCTTCGTTACGACGTTTTGGGGAGAAACCCAACTCCCCATTCGGTTTCAGATAGAAGCTTGATGAAAGAAACAAACTGATATTTTACTTAAAATCATTTTTACGCAGATAAATTAGACTTAAAGTGTGTCTCGTTGCAAGAGTTTTTTTTTCTCTATAGGTTTCTGGGATTTATGTTTCTTTTATTTCTACATATGACAGCAAACTTTGAGTTAAGTGGTCCAATACGATACAAATACTTAGTGTATATGACATTTTGTAGGTCACACGTATTTTGTGTCTTCTGCTAAACATTCCGACTTATTTAGATTAATTTAAGTCGGTTATTTGGTAGTTATAAACTTATCCAACAACATCAACCATGCCTGACAGTAGTGTCATAAGAGAATAGGAGACAATAAAAGGCCAAGGATTGGTGAAAATAAGAATGTTAAAACTTGCACGGATTGGGAAAAAATAGCTTAACAGAAACTTTGAATTATTGCTGAATGGCTAACCGTGAACTCTGAGCAACGCTGTTTGAGAAAACAAGGAACACGGAGTCGTTTTCAAAGAAGTTGATGTTCGGCTAAACATTTAATATTTTACGTTTTGTTTACAATCATTTCAATGACCAAATGTCCGTGTCTGAGTTGTCACTTTTTGCACTTCCTATACAATATACTTCGAGCAAGAAATTCTTCATCGGAAAACTTTGATATCTAATTTACACAAACTTCTATCCCGGTCAAAATGAATAACGCATGTAAGATACATCTCCCCGGAAGCACTTAGGGCCGTTCTTGTGCGATCGGGTTACACAACTGTATTATGTGTCTCACAGAAAAAAAGATTACTTTGAGGAATGATACTTTTACGCACATGAAATTTGTGTGACATACAATTTTACACCTTGTTTGATGGTAATAGTTGCAACTGGGGTTCACAGCTTTTTATTCTTGTATATATAGTACATGTTATATAAAGAAACTGCTAATGCTTATTAAAGGTATGAAATGGATAACGGTATTATTATGAACTGCTCCGTTTATTTCAAATATTAAATACGACAACTAAGCTCGTATGGTACAACTCTAGCTACCTATTCAGGATATAACACGCACTTATAAATAAATGCTGTATTTGTTGATAATTCTTTAAACAGTTGTAACAAAACTTGGATGGATTGTGAAAGGGTTCCATATATGATATGCGTTCGATTCTGGGTAATGTCGGAATACACATACTCTTACACATGTATACCCATAAATGATACATTTAAAAGTTCATATTCATACTGAGTCAAGTTAAATCAAAACATACCCCCAGTTTATCGACAAGTAATGGTTCCTTACTTCGACGATCCTAATAATATCTAGGCCGAACATATTTTTCCAAGACACTTTTTTCTGCTTAATTACTAACAGTGTTACAGTTACCAAAATGTTTTCTAATAATGGCTTGATTTGATTTGATTTTAAGGGGTTTATCAAGGACCGTAAAAACTACATATGTAGCTTATTTTTTTGATGATTCCCCCGCGTGTCTCCCGCCATGCCTAGAAAAAGGAATTTTAATGCCGAAAAAGGAGAAATGTACCTGACTGAAATTTCCAGCTAGCTTTCCTAGTGAGATACCCAATGAGCATTTGACAGCCTGTACTCTAGTGGTAGTGGTTAACTCAGGCCTCGACCACGGCCACAGCACATACAAGGTAAATATGCTCAAAAAGAAGGTGTCTCATAAGTCAGAAATGGCTGGCCCTTTCAATAGGGGTGACACTATAATAAACAAATTTACTTTACCTTTTACAAGGCCTACTGGTGTCTCTCTGCTCGAATGTGCGAACGCCCCACTACGGGCACCTGGTGCCATTTCGCACATCCTCGCACAGTGCCTGAATTATGTTTCACAAGAGGGCTTTAGACAGGTAAAGCCCCTCTCTACGGTGAGGCCTCATCCGGCACTGCTTGAGAGACAGCCAGTATCAAGTCTGCACCAATGTTCATAGTCAAAACTAGTCGCCTGTTCCCATTAGCTCAGCCCTGAGTGGCCCCATCACACAGCAGGTGCTCCAGTAGTCATCTCACGACAGATGTTCACTGTCTAACAGTGACTGAAACGGCTTCTCAGGAGACTCCGCATGAACGTGTCCCACATGCTGAGAACCCTTCGCATTCACTGCCGAGAGACTGGGTGAGTAATATAGGCATAATTTAGCTCCATTCTAGACGCGGGCGGGCAAACTAACACTGTGTAAGCTAGCACACCACCTACTCCAGAGCTCCCCAGATTGGATGGGCCAACAGAAGTTAGCACACCACCCATTCCAGGTATCCTGCTGCATGATGCGACCCCAAGAACCAATGCCGCCCCACACATGATGCAACTCTGAAGCCCAATCAGGAGAATAGGGGTACCAGCAACAATTTGACCTAGATGTGAATGACCCAGTCCGAAACGTGGCAAGTAAGGTTCCCCCCAGCACAAACACTGTAAGAGGTCTTTTGTCTTCTGTACTGTTCGTGCTGTTGTGTTTATAGTGTCCCCTGTCACCCGGCACTCGTCACCGGTACATAGGGCTTCTGGTAGAGTAGTGGTCTTCTCACAGCGTGTGTCTTCAGTGCTGCGCTGGTAATAACAAACGACCTTTGTCAGAGTCACCCCCTCGTCGTCAGCTGAGGCCCTGACAGTTTCTAGGTCGATGAACCGAAGTACAAGTTGACCGAAGTCCTGTTGTGTGTGTTGACCTAGTTTCCATCGAGACCCCACGCCTGCTCCGCGATGTGCACGCCACGAGGGACAGAGAGCAGAATAATGGCTTGACGGAATTACATGAAATTTATACAAAATTAAATGATAGATACCGAGCCGAATAGCGCTTATCGTATTGACGGGAAAAAGTGACGTCATTACTGAACGTTTTCATCATTATCAAAGTGTGATGGATTTGAGGGTTCATAGGGAACGGGACGTGCAGATTGCTTTATATCAATACTGGTCGCAGGTTGTTTTTTGTTCAACATGGCTCATATAAATTCAAATATAAATTGTTGTTTAGTTTGATCTTTGAGTAATGAGTACGAAGTTAGCCCCGTAGATATTCCAGTAGCACCTAGTTACCCCGCAGCCCCGTAAAGTGAGCCCCGTGCCTAGTTACCCCACACCCCTTATCCTAGCACATAGATACCCCGCAGCCCCGTCAAGTGAGCCCGCACCATTCCGCAGCCCCGTCAAGTTAGCCCTGTAGCACCTAGTTACACCGCAGGCTCGTCACGTTAGCTGCGTAGCACTTTGTAACCCTGCAGGCCCGGGACAACATACAAACGCAGCGGTGGTGTATGGTCAAAGTGTTTGCTGCTTATGCCTGAGGTTGCGGGTTGAAACCCTATTGGGGCCACGACCGTACCTCATGATATGTCACCAGCACCATTTTGTCCATGAAGCAGACTCGATACGCTTTGAGCTTTCTTCACCATCGAGCTCGTGAGCATAATAAAGCCCTGTTTTATGTCACATCCTTAATATTGCCATTGTCCCATGATTTAAGGTCCATCAGCCCCACTAGCAAATGAGAACGCTAGCTAATATCACCCCCCACAATATACATATAACCTAGTTCAACCCACCCAATGACCTTAGGATTAGCTAAGTTCAGGGTAACTTCAGCTTTGTTTGTATGCAAACGGCCTCTTGCCATCGTTATTATGTCTTTAAAGTATTCCCAATGGATGTGATTTCTGGTTCGTGTTTCTACAAATGTCATCCTAGACTCATGGACACAGCCCTTGTCATTTAGAATCAATGCACCAAGGAAACACCGTTCATATAAATATAATTCCCGTTTCACATACGCCCTGTGTACCTTGCTCTCAATACAGTTCTATTTATAGTGCTCCCAATATTTGATAACACTCTTATTCACATGAACTCATCCCTTAGCCCTGTATGCTCAGCACTGATAACACCGTTTATAGAAGTAACATCCCCGCCTCACGTTCCTTGGTATCAATACACTTGTTGTTATACTCATTTCTAGTTTTCAGACCACCACTATGTGTCCCCGTATTACTGCTCTCTAGCTTTCATAGCACCCTTATGTGTCCCCGCATTCACATAAACTTAGCCCCGTAACCTTATTAAATGACTGAGTCATTTATCAAGTACTTTGCACGTCGAAGCGTTTTGACTTTATTATGTATAACTGGACAGCGGAGAAGATTTTACTGTTTTCATTATCAGATGTGGATGGATAACAAAAAAGCAAGCATTAAAGATTACTTTGGAGACACCGTTAATTAGGATGGTGATTCAACTATGGTCGTCGGCTCAGCACTGCCGTTACTTCTGAGTCGTGCATAGTACATTTGGAATAACATTTACGTTTTCCGGTGAACCTGACACCCTGATAACAACAATTGATGATGAAGGAAGAGACTGACGCAAAACTGCGGAGATTGAGAGAACGGAATAGTAGCGTGTTCTAGCTCCTTGAACTCGGTTTATATCGTTTGCATTGCGCAAGTTGTAACGTATTTATGTTTATTCATATTTTTATACGCTGCTACGCTTTTATGATAGTAGAGTCAATGTGGCTTTTCCAACGCACGTCGGACTGGAGGAATATTTTCAAGTGTTTTGTGCATTGATCCAACAACCTAATCGTTGAACATTCCACGACTGGAAAAGTAATAGGTCGGGGTTTTCGAATAGATACAGGAAATTCCCATTTCCTTGGATTGAACTTGACAAGCCAGCGTGAGGCCCATGAAGATATTGTTTGAAGGTCGGGTGTGGAGAGTTTAAGTGAAAGTGTGTTGCTTACAATACAAAACACAGCTCTGACTTCCTTGTCACAAACAACAGCCTCTGTAAAAAGTTAGAAAAGTAAGCCAGTTGATTGATCACTGACACATGTGATAATATGATCGATTGTAGATGAACAGTTTTCGGTAAAGTGTGTTGGTTCAAAAATGATTTGTATGGGTGAGAATTGTTGGCATATACAATTCCTTAATGTTGAGATTGAAATATCCCGTGACCATTAGGTCGTAACCGCTAGGTGAATACTACCTTTTATACGAGAGTGTTTGTATAACTATCTGTATTTAGGGGGACTGTAGAATGTTCCGAAAAGTATTCGTTTCGAAGAAGTTATAAGCTCTGTCCATATATAATATACAGTACCTACAAAGGCCCATTGGTTCATGTCATAAGAAAGATGAAGTGGATGAAGAAAGCGAAGCCGCTGCTGACGGAAGTTTAGTGGGACCTGGGTTCTGGGGGACGCTGATTGGACATTATTGTAATGTAAAAATGAAATTATAAAAATGTCATCGGAACCCAGAAGAAATGATCAGACAAGTTGATTATAGCATAGTAGACAGAATGATGTGTATGTTAGAACTACAAATGAGATACTATAAATTGCAGTGAACAAATTTTCTAAAACTGACAATGTTAACAACCATAAACAAACAGTAATGGAATATCATTTTCTACAATTATTTACATAAACATAGTTATAATTAAATACAATATTTAATTCCTTACCCGAAAGTACTTAAAGGAACGGAGTACAACAAGGTACTCATCTAAACAGAGAAGCTCACTTAAAAATCGGTAGAAGCACAACGTTATAAAATGGTATAAAGAATTTCAGACCATTTTTGTATAATTGTTAAGTTGCTTTTTTGGACAAATTGATGAAGTGACAGTCAACACTAAGAAATGTGTCAAACCAGATTTACCTCAGATAACAATAAACCACTATGAAACATGACTCGCATTCTCTACTCTGTCACAGAAGACCTCAATACAAATAAAAACTAAAAACATGTACATATGCAGTTGTGTGTTTAGGAATGATTTTAGATTCTACTTATATCACAGCCATTTAAGGCAACATTATTTAAAAATATAAAGGGCCAAAGATACATCGCAAAAAAAAAACGACGAAAAAGGCTTTATTTAAACAAAATCTACAAAAAACACTTTTTTTACTATATAACTTTACAGGAAAGCACATGTACACACTTGTTGCTATAAATACAAACCACGTGACAAGCCCGGTATAGTCAGTACAAATAAAGGTATACCTTGACATTTGACGGAAGCTCAGTAGTTTTGTTAGTATATCAGATAGAATGTTAGAATTTATGTATTTTACTATGTTCTCAATTTTCAGCGGTCTGAGTAAGACTTTTGATACCTACATAGAATTAAATAGTGTCTGTGGCTTTATGACCCATGCATTTACAAACCCCTGGTGATTACAAAAACAAACAAACAACAATTTAATGTTCAGATTAATCACCATGACAATGACTGGAAAATCACTAAAAAATAGAATTAATCTCAAATAATGACTGCCTAAACAAGAAATATAAAGAGTCATAATACATAAAAAAAACAGTGATAGATCCTATAACTAGATACCCCAGACATTGCAGAAAATGCATAAAATCTATTTTACTCCAGTATGGAATTAGTAATCTACTGTCAAAATACATCCGTATAAAAAAAACAACAAACGCGCACCTGTTATAACCCATCCGGTTCGTGCGCACTTAAAAGTTGCAGTAGGTCACCCAAACCTACAAGTAGGTCAGGTCAGAGTACATACCCCAATGTTAATCTTAAAAGCCATTTACTTTCGCAATTATACTTTCGAACTATTATAGATGTGTATTATAAGATCTCCACTACAATTTAGAACAACCTTACCCAGACACAAACCCAATTCACAACATTCGACGGTGTTAAAGTCTGGTAGTTAACCAGGATCAGGAATAAGTGCACCAACAAGATCAAGCAAATCATGATCTACACTTGCTTCTCTATTATTTATTAGTAAAGCTAAGACAGATTAACTTAAATGTTAAACTGTTGGGTTTTTTTTGGAATAATCAAAAAGAATTTCACACAATACCTTTATTAACTTTCAATTTTATTGATAAATCATGATCAACATTAACACGTATAGATTTCGGATATGTTTGGCATTTTTATCTCTTTTTCAACAATACAAATAAATCTAAAAATTAATTTAGGGCTGTGCTTTTTCAACAGTAGTACACAGAACTGGCGGCTTTTAGCACCCACCTGATTGGCTAATCAAGTTTGTCTCTCCTGGCTCCATTGATTAATTTACTATCCGATTTTTGCATCAAGCTCCGGTAGTAAACAACCAACTAGTACAAATCTTATCAATTTTCTCTTTTGTAAATTATTATAATTCAAGAAGTAAAGTAAGTAGTAGCCTGTTTGGTGTTTTTTCTTTATAAATTCTTACAATAAGTAAATTCTTTTCAGCAACAAAACAAAACTCTGATTAATAAATTTACACTTATTCTCATAAGTAAAATATATTTCTTTACAGTTATAAGTAAAATAACGCCACTATTTTTTTTTAACACAGTAAATTATTCTTTCTTTTAGTAAAGTGGCTAAATTGTTTTGTAGTCTTTATATTTTTTTTCTTCTGTATCATATTCGTCATGCCTGCGGCGGCTGCTGGTTTATTTGGCTTTTAAGGGGTTTTTATATTTTCAAAATTTCAAAGTAGGTAAATAGGTTAAACTTTCATGCATACTTCAACTTGATAAAATAAGTAACCAACCTTTCGGGACACATTAGATCACTTAAACTTTACCATACAAAAAGATAGGCCACATACAAATAGGACAACACTTTATTAAAAGGGAGTTTTGTTCTATAAATCACAAACACACATAATATCTATTATCAAAATTCTCTAAAAACAGTTAGGCTACAGCCATACAAACTAGGTCAATTACACTCTAGATCTCATTGGTCGCAGTGATTGACCTACTCTTTGGCAACCAATCAAATTCAATCTTTGGCTATACTGGCTGGAAATTACAGTCAGGTAAATCTTTTCTATTTCGGAAACAGAAAAACAACTTTGATAGGTATAGGCATGATGGGAGACATGCCGAGGTCTCATCCACAAATTCAAGCTAACATATTTGCTCTTATGGACGGACCTTTATAAAATTTGTTTCAAATAAAATCAAATCAACTTGCCCCGTAGCACCAACATGTAGATACCCCGCAGCCCCGTCAAGTTAGCCCTGTAGCACCTAGATACCCCCCCCCCGTGAAACTTGACCCGTAGCACCTAGATACCCCGCAGCCCTGTTAAGTTAGCCCCGTAGCACCTAGTCACCCCGCAGCCCCTTGAAGTTGAGCCCGTATCACATTGTTACCCCGCAGCCCCGTGAAGCTAGCCCCGTAGCACCTAGATACCCCGCAGCCCCGTCAGGTTAGCACTGTAGCACCTACATACCCCGCAGACCCGTCAAGCTTGCCCTGTAGCACCTAGATACCCCGCAGCCCCGTCAAGCTTGCCCTGTAGCACCTAGATACCCCGCAGCCCCGTCAAGCTTGCCCTGTAGCACCTAGTTACCCCGCAGCCCCGTCAAGCTTGCCCTGTAGCACCTAGATACCCCGCAGCCCCGCCAAGTTAGCCCTGTAGTACCTAGATACCCCGCCTCCCCGTCAAGCTGGCCCCGTAGCACCAAGATACTCCGCAGCCCTGTTAATGTTTGTTTTATCTATCATGCACACGTTCTCGGTGTACAAAGGTTAAACTATTTCATCTTATAACGCATTTACGCTCCCCTCTCTGTAACGCTCACAACCTATCAAAAAGTAGGCCAGTTATTCAGCCGTTCGTCTGTCTGTCAATCTTTATATGTCATTTACACTAATGCATTTTTATGTATGTAGTGAGTTTGTTTAAAAGATAAGTGATACATTTGTCCTGAATAAATTAAAAATTATGGAAACAAATATAATATTTATGTTCGTTTATTTTTCGTATCAACGTTACCGTCATTGATAGAAAACAAATCCCTGAGTTACGGGAACAGAACCTTTAAGGTACCTTTCCCCTCTCTTTTCTTGTCTTCCTGCCTGCCTGCATCATTATACCTTCTTCATTCGCTCGTTCTCTCCATTTTCGTCCGTCCGCCACTCACTCCTCACTCACTCACTCACCCACACGTTATAATTTTAACGCACTCAATAAATGCAATCATTATGTATAATGGGATATTTAGCGCATCGGGTTTTTTAATAATTTTATAGACTTATTAATTCATATATATTCCGTCAGTCACTGCGGTTTTTTAAAATGACCGACTTTCACAGTACCGTTTATAGCATGTTTCACGTAATACCCGTGCAATTTTCCCAAAACTAGGATTGAACTCAGTACAAAAGAAACGGACAGTGGTTTGACCAAGACAGAGAAAAGAAATCCGCATTAGCTTGGATTCAATCCTGGATTGAAACTCGGCTTGTTCAATCTAGGTTTCAAACCAGGTTTCAAGCCACAGAAAAGAAATTGGCCATAAAAGTTTCTGATATAGTAAATTGGCGAACACTGAATTGTGTAAATGTTTAGACTTTGTGCAGGCACACAGTGTGAAAGAAGATCTCAGAAGAATTGCGGCTGAAAATCCAAGTGTGGACCAAAGGTAAATACGCACTTTGTTACAGCATAAACTTCAGTGAGAATTTTCCCATTGTTACAGCATAAACTTCAGTGTAAATTTTCCTGCATGTCTTATCCAAACCTGGTACATGTAGGTACTAGGTTTATAGTCTGGTTATATAAGTACATGTGTAAAATTGAGTACATTGATATATGCAATACGTTGAAAATGTTGAAAATGTGGTACTACGCTGAGAAAGAATCTGCGAGATCGATTAAATCCGATGGAAGATACAACGATTTGGATTTTTTTCAAAGGTATAGAACTGTTTTAAACTTACTGGAAACTGTAATCAAAGTTATAAGCAATTACACTGTAATATTTACGGTCAACCGTAAATGGCAATGTGAAGAACCCGTAACATTTACGGTTCTATACCGTATATCATTACAATACAAAAACATGCAGCTGTACCAATGCACTCTCCATTTGGTTAACTAAAAACCAGGTGCACAAGAACATTTGTGTGATGTTTGGTGATTCTATGTCCATTACATAAGGCTCAGTGGTGCCAAATATTACACGGTGTCACCACGTGCCTCCGACGAAATTCCTGCGCGTATCATAATCCTTTCTTTTTTCGGGATTTCTCAGTCATCTATATTTAGAACGTAAAACGCCGAACGGGACAGGTACCGTCAGTATTTAATGTTGGTTGACCGTAAAAGTAATGGTTTAGTCAGCCCGTTTAGCTCAATCGGTAGAGCACGAGACTTGTAATCTAAGGGTAGCGGGTTCGATTCCAGGGGCTGACCAACTAAAATTACTAACAGTCTTTCGGATGAGACTAAAACCGAGGTCCCATGTATGGGTAGTATACATCTGGCATGTATAAGAACCAGAGGTGTCTCAGGAATCGGGACGCTTTCTGTATTTTGCACTATCCTCCGAAACCTAAAACAACTAACCTCTTCTGGGGGCGTTGGTCATATGGGAAACCGGTACCAACGATAAAGCCCTAATATACGATACAAAGTAACGGTATTTTTTTACAGTGTAGATATGCCCGCCATGACGGCGGCGGCCTACTATGGTTAGGGTTTATTCACTACTTATGTATTGTGGTTAAATACTAGTAATTAACAATTTCTTTTACAATGACAAAAACATGGTAAGCATGTATATAATGTTTATTAAAGTCTCACCCATTTACAAAACATCATAAAAATTCATACATGAAACATAAAACAAGTAAATGATCATTCCATAAAGAATTATAAGAGACTACAATTACATTTCAATCATACCCAAAACAATCACTTATTAAGACAAATATTCCATTTGTACATATACCATTAGAACTTAAACACTAATCTAAAACAGACGACGTACTCCACATTTTTGGGCGAGAAAAAATTAAGATGAAAAATAAACCATATTGTTTATTAGCTTACACAAACAACAACCTTATTTTAAGTTCCTTATCATTATCAGCCTTCCTTTTTTTCTTTTGTTTTGGGTTAAAACACGAAGACTTGTGGAAGATAGCACCTATCTTGAAAAAAGAACATACTTGATTATGATCATATCCCTCCATAAACATCCCTTCTGAAAAATCGGAAAAAAAAACTTTCGAATAACATAATTTTGAGTATGATATATGCTTGCTTGCTTGGTTTCGGCTCGTCTGAGCGAGAGACTGTTTGAGCGGCTGACTTAACGACTATGCTTATTTATTTTGTTCGTTTTCAATGATCAACACAAATTTGCTTGGCTACTTCTTCTTCACTTAAATTGCTATTAGTCCCGGTCGGCCCTGAGATTTCTTCCCTGGTAAACTTGTTAAGACCCCAGTATGACTCTAATGAATACTGGTACCTAACACAATTTGGAAAGTTAGGGATTTTTGTTTTACCTGACTTCAATACCTATTCAGTGTTGTCCAAATATTATGTTTATTTAGCAAAATGTTATGTAAAATACCAGTAGCCGAGTGTACAGACCACACAGGCGTGTCAGCCTTATTTGGTATTTGAACCACTTTGCCTAGTGTTTTCTTTATTTGGTGTTAAAACGCATTTTTGGAGAAGGAAGAGTAGTTTTTGTGAAAAAACGCATAGTCCAAATGTGTAGACTGAAGAAAGTGTTTAGTTTTTTTACTATTCTATGTACAAATACACTTATAACATTAAAACAGATACATATCAAATACATTAGAAACAAATGGATTGAGTTATAGCAACATCAGTAAACGGCCCTCTCTAAAGTAAACGGCCAAAGACAGTTACTTATAAAAGACGGCCAAATATTTCATGTAATTAATTCAATGAAAGTCTTGCTTAACAAAAATTGAAATATATAAAGATTTATAAATTCCGACGAGTCATAAGTGTAGAAATTTATGAACAAAAATTACACTCATATTCCTATTATGTGATGTTTCCGAGACAGATCCCAAACAGGTGGCCGTTTTAATTAATTACAATGTGTGTGCTTTCATTTTAAAAATAACTTCTTTATAGCAAACTAACTGTTACTTAAATTTGAGATACTGATAAATTTATTCATATGCCAAAAAAGCGGCTGTATGTGAAAAAAAGCCTCAATATATATGTTAGATCATAAAAAAAGAGCTGTCGCATGACAGCCTGCTCGGCTATTCGAGGGCTCGTCAGTAAAATGGAGTTTTGTCTAAGAATAGGTATACTTTGCAAGCATTAAGGTGAAACTTATAAAACAACAAATCTGTCACTCATAAGTGACGAATGCACCAATGCATAAGCTTTAATATGATTCTTGTGCATTGCACTACTATTCATTGCCACAAATTACTCATATTCAAAGTTTGTTATAAAATCATTGGTTTTTGAAGTAAAGTGATCCTACAGAAAATATTCCGAAAGAAAGGCAGATAATTTACAAATACGGCAATAAAGGGTTATGGTCCTTGGGCACTACACTTTCCTTAAATGTCCTCTCTCACTGTATACAATTTGAATGAATTTCCTTCAGCACTTCAACAGTAATGCTCTGGACAAAAAAAAAATTAAGAAAGGGGGATAATGTATAAATAGGCAAAATAAAGTTATGGTTCTTGTACACTGCATTTCCTCTCATTGTGCTCTATCACTGTATGAAGTTTCAAGTAATTCCATTTTAATGTTTTTGGAGTTATGCTCCGGACAAGAAAATTAAATAAATCGAGATAATTAACAAATAAGGCTATATAGGGTTATGGCTCTTTTGCACTGCAATTTCCATTAATATCCTCTCTCATTGTATCTAATTTGGACAAACTTTTAGAGTAAAGGCCCGGATAAGAAAATGTAACAAAGAAAGATAATTGAAAAAAGACAAAAAAGAGTTATGGTTCTTGCAAACTGCACTTTCTCTCATTGTGCTCTATCACTGTATGAAGTTTCAAGTCCCTTTAATACTTTAATAAGGTCAAACAAATAAAAAATAAATTCGAGAATGTATATAATAATAATTTCTTTGCTTGTTAAAAAAACCCTAACTCATATTTATGGAAGCAAAATAAAATAAATCAAGCATAAGCTAATTTATATATTTTGAACTGTTATACATGTATTTTGAAAACAACCGTATCAAAAGTGTTCATTTTGGCTGTATTTAATTGAAGCCTTTCATTATAACTGTATTATATACATTGTACTTACGATTTATATTCTCATATAACTTTATTAAAAATAAAACCGATATTTTCACGATAAACCTGAATTCTCGACGAAATGGACTCGCAAATATTAGTGATAATAAAACCATTAGGCATAAAACATGCTTAACAATACACTGACAAGTACCATTTAAATAATAATAATGGGATATCTATAGCATGATTCATTTTCATATGAGAATAAAATGAACTTTGTCTAGCGTAAAAATACTTCTAGGAAACATCCTACCGATCATCACTTTAACTGCTTGTGAAATGGAGTAATCATTTAAATATTACAGTTACCAGCCGGGGGAGGGAGACAACACTCAGGAAATTATAGGTTATATGAACAGTTTTATTTAATTCAAGTCAAGTGGAGCACACCAATTTTGCCCTTCTTTCTTCTTTTCATTTTCAATAAAATCAACCAGAGAAGTGAGGTCTCTTAAATGTTCGACGTAGAACAGATGTTTGTTCACAGGTGACGAAACGTATTTCGTAAGCTCATCCATTCCCGACTGAGAGAAGGTTCCGGTCATAAGTCCATATACGTCAGCCTTTTCTCTGAGTAATTCAACGGCAGCCAGTGTTTTCGATCGATCATTCGATTGGCCGTCTGTGAGAATCAACACTTCATGCTTAACATGTTCGTCGTTCCTTACACCTGAAATATACCAGTTACATGTAGAGGATTTTTTTCACAATTTAACTTTCTGAGTTTAAGTCGTTGTTCCGATGCTAAGGTTTTGAAATATTCTTCTGTACGAGGGGTATGCAACAACAAGTATGCGCACGAAGTTTTTGTGAGCTTGTATATCATTTCAATGTCCATGTACACCGAAACTTTCAACACAATTGGTTTTGCTATCGCAAAGTTATAAGCGTCTAAACACAGCATACTCGTATACACTGAAATTATTTTTGTAAGCATGACGCATGCAGAAGAGAAAGACATGAGATCTTACATAAAGACGTGTAGTGCTTTGAACGTGTCAGGTAAACACATTCTGCAAGACTCATTTAAATGTGTATGGTGATTCTTCTCTCCCAACGGTCACTGTTTATATGTGGGAAAACATGCTGAGTAAGGGAGAATCTAGAGTAAACGATCCACCTTGTCAAGGGCGCCCCAAAACTTCACTGTCTTCTAAGCACATGCTGCCGTAGAAGCCATGGTAGCAACAGACTCGCGCTATAGCTTAATCAATGGGTATCTAACGAAATACTGACAAAACACTTACAATTATCAAAGGTATTTGAACGGCGGGTACCCCACCGCCTGACTAAAGAACAAAAGAAAGTTCTAACAACTTATATCAATCGCCCTCGAGTCTCAATCTAGATCTGAATTTGTGTCTGCAGGCAGAGTATACCAAAGGCTTTCAGATCAAGGGTATGTTTGACGGAAAAGTGCATTTCTGTTAAGAAATAATATTTTGAAGAATTCATATAAGAAGTTTTCCCTAAATAAGCTTGAATCTTATTGTATAAGACCAGTCTGAAATCTTCTTGAGTACCCCTCGTATTTCAAACATAGGAAACATATTGTAGCAACATAAACTCGTCTCGTTGAATGGTCAGTAGTTTGACTATCTGATAAAACTAGGAAGAATTTGCTGTCATTTATCTTTTTGACACAACGCTTTAGGCTTCAATAAATTATAAATATTAATCATTCATATATGCATTAATTAATTTTATCCGATACCAGACAAGCATCCCCTCATTGTAAGCCATATACAATACATGAAATAGTACTTTTATTGTTTACCTGTGCTAGATTCGAACAATGTCTTGGCACTTTTGAAAGCTTCTGCAGTGTCAGTCCCTCCTCCATAGTATTTAGCTTTAGAAATTGCGGTCTGCACATTTTGGTGATGTCGTAGTCGTTGAAATCAAAATTCTTGTAAACTTGACTGGAAAATGTGAGCATGGCCGCTTGATTGTACTGATTGGTATTTCCACTAATCCTGTCAAATGGTGTATCTACAGGACACAGCAGACCAAGCAGCCTGCTTATTTCTGCATTAGCTTTAGTAAATCCACTCCTCCCAATACTTCCTGAGCTGTCCATGATAAGGAGGAGATCCCGTACGCTACCTATTTGAGCAGCCCCACGCTTTGCACGATGCACCCCTTTGCCATTTGGTCGAATGAAATTAGTCGACACAGATTTCGCTGTAACCTCCACACTTGGTGCTTTTGCTTGATTAAAAGAAAATTATAACATTGTTTTATTTTATCAAACAATGCATTATCTGTAAAAACAAAAAGTTGCAACAGGGACATGTACTGCTACACATTTTGAAACATTTCTGTAACATTGGTAGTATACTAATCATATACTTATAAAAACTTATTTTCAAATTCTATACCTGTATATCTTACTTCCTCGAGTGCAGGACATTGCATTCCGGCTCCGTGAGGTTTACGTGTTACAGTTCTTTGTCTGCTCTGTTGACCAAAACCAAAATTCCCACTCCATCCTGACCACTGAGAAACTTCGCAATCAGTATCTACAAAAAATGAGACAAACATAGGTACAGCTTGTTAGACATTATGTACCAAGGACAAGTCATTTTCCAATGACAAGTCACAATGACAAGTCACAATTCATCAAGTCATTTTTGGCCAATAATCTACAAATTCAATTATTTACGTGATTGGCTGACTCTTTTTTACCAATTTAACACGTAAAGAAAATCTATTTTCGTATTTGAAATTCTATTTAGCGGATTTCGGCTATTCCGATAAAACATTGCCGTTTCTCTCCGGGATGTTAAATTTGAATACGTGAGAGGTATGGCTATATTAAAACTTGCTTCTGTCAGGAAACGACAAACTGCACTATCGTGCTTTAATCATTTAGACAGGATTGTGCTTATCATCACGGAAGCAAACAGGCAATCCGACACAACTTTGTTTAATGTGTTCGCGTTAAAAATCTGCCGCTAAGTGCCCCTGGTGGTCGGATTCTAAATTTTATCGTTTTCAATAAGGCGACCGCCTCAAAACCATGTACATTTGTCATGGCTTGGCATTGCGTGGTCATTTGTTATCGTAGTCTGTGGTTAAGTACATTTGTGAATATTATTTTTCTTCTGGTATCATCCATTTGCACGTTAGAAGACCCGGCACTGTTTTCTGATTCTAATGATACTGAATGTGCTATATAAAACTTCTAATTTGAAGATGAGAGGGACACAAATTTCGAAGCTGAGAACATTTGCATGAAATTCATAGGTAGTATTACCACCAAAATCGTTTATTTGGGTATTTTCGTTTTATTTTATGCTAACTGATGAAATACTGTGTTCTATCAGTGAAATAAAATCCATATCACCCACACTGTGAGTGATATAGGTCTGCTGGAACTACTTTTTAGATAACAAAGGGAGACAATTGTGATTATATGTAGCCTTCCAGTAATTACTAGTTGTCTCCCTTTGTTTCAATAAATGGGCGTCTGCTTTTTTTTAAAACATAATAAAAGTAAATAAAGCTGAAATTAAAATGGATCAAAACCCAAATGATTTGTTTTTGGAAGAAATTGATGAGGATACTTTGAGTTCACTTCTATACACTGATTTTGGTGAATCAACTGCCCTCTCTGGTGATGATGGAGCCAATGAACCACTGGTAAATTTTGATGTTATTAGGACTCCTCCAGCAGCAGCAAACCAGAGTAGATTTAAAGAAGTGTCTTCAACAGATGTCATGGAATTCCTGGAAAACCAAGAGAACAAAAACACAAAAAGAAAAACAAAAGGTGACATTGAACTTATAGAATCATTTTTAGCCTCAAAAAATGAGTACAGGAAACTTGAGTTTATACCCCCCACTCAGCTGAATGAGTACTTGGCAGCATTTTTACTGTCTGTGAAAAAGAAGGATGGTGGGGAATACGAGCCATGCACTTTGCAGAGTTTTGTATCTTCCGTTGACAGGTATTTGAAAGCAAAGGGATACAAAACATCTTTACGTGACAGTACAGACTTCACTAAAACAAGAGCAGTCCTAAAAATGAAGCAAAAACACCTAAAATCTTTGGGAAAGGGAAATAAACCTAAAGCTGCAGACCCGCTGGAAGACACTCACATTGAAAAAATGTATGACAGTGGCACACTTGGGGACAGTTGCCCTAGTGCATTGATTCATTCTCTTTGGCTAGTATGCACTACCAACTTCGGAATGAGAACTGGCCAGGAAGTCCACAGTCTGAGATGGGGGGATGTACAGTGCAAGAAAGACGGTATGGGGGAATATCTTGTATATGATACTGAAAGACAAACAAAAACAAGGACTGGTGCTAATGTAAGAGACACAAGGTAATTTCCATTTTAAATTAGTATACTACTTTAGTACTTGTATTTAAAATAATAACGTGAATGTTAAATGAATTAGATAAATTTCATATCAATATTTACAATATTAGAATGAATGAACAAGTGAATGAATGAATGATTGAATAAATGTTCCTCCTTCAGACCAACAAAACCAAGGGCTTATGCTGTTCCTGAAGCAGGAGAAAAGGACCCGGTTCACATTTACAAAAAGTTTGCCGAAATGCGCCCAGTTGAAATGTTAGACCCAGAGAGTCCCTTCTTTTTGACCGTTGCTAACAGAACACCAAAGCATGGACAAGCATGGTACAAAAAACAGCCAATGGGTATTAATAAGTTATATGGAATAATGAAGGAAATGAAGGCAGATGCTGGGATTGAATGTGAAAAAAGAATAACGCCTTACAGGTAATACTACTGACAGAAAATTAGTCAACATAATATTTTTAAAAAATGTAAAATGTGTATAAAAATATACTCACGACACCATTTGAACCGTCTTCTATACTTGCATCAAAATCTTCACTCCTTTTGTTGTAGTTCAGCTCCAGTAATGAATGATGTTAAAAACCAATCCGGCTAATCCATCAAAATTGTAGGGTGAAAATAATAAAACACCTCTACAATAATGAATGAAAGCTAACTGGAATTGGTCTAGCTCAAGTTTCTTGTACTGATCTTCATCCAGATTCCACATACATCAAAATCTTTAGCGAGGTGTTTATCCTACTAGTAGTTACTTCTGGTGATGACGATACAATACCAATCCGGAAAAATCTTCAAAATAATTCTGGAACTGGAATTGGTAAAACCAGTAAAACTCACAATTGATGAACTTCCGTGTTGATTATTTTATTATCCTGAATATTAAAAAAAAAAAAAAATGAAACCGAAACATTTCATTACTGCATTGGGTTAACTGTTTGTAATGTAATTTTGACATAAATGCGACTATAGCCGTATCGGGTTACATCTAACTAAGTCGTTTAAAACCTAACACATCGTTCTAAAATTACATATATTCAACAAATACATCAATTTTTATCATTTAAAATAATAAAAAGTGTATTCAAAATAAAAACTATAAAATTAAGACTTGTTTCCGGTAATCTCATTTGTTTTTGGTTCAATGTTTGCGGTAAAAAGTTGTTTTCGGTAATCAGTAATACCGTCCCACCGTTAAAATAATGCACAATGCTCTAAAATGCAAACATTACTGATTGTCAGATTTTTGCGACTATTTATACGATATTTAATAGTCGCTTATTTAAATAACGTAACCAATCAGAAACTTTTTTTATGTAAGTAGTAAAGTACGTAACATTTTTTTCTTTTTCAGTGCACGGAAACACATGATACAGAAACTGAATGATGAAGGAGTACCATCACATCAAATTGTCCAAATCTCGGGCCACAAAAATATAAACTCTTTGAACAATTACAGTAAACTGAATCCCGAACAAAGCAAAGCAATATCTGATATTTTAACCAAGAAGGTTCAGCCTCAGTCTGTGAATGCAGTAACAACCCCAATGCCACTACCTTGTCTATCTGCACAACATGCTCACGAAAACGCTGAAGCATTTAATGTTCCTACATTGTCTCAAATGAATCCATTTCCAATGTTCATGGGTGCCACTTTCAATGGTCCCGTCAACTTTCACTTTGAAAACAAATCTTCAAAGTCAGTGACTCATTCACAGACTGCTGTCTGCACTGAGAGATCATGTCCGTCCTCGCCGGATCCAAGACGGTTCAAGAGAATCAAGTACTTTTCAGATTCCGATTGTAGTGAATAAATGCACTGTATGTGACACTATGTGTAAATGTTCCAGTTGTTAACCAAGAAAAACTTTTGAGAGTTCCGTTTAACTTTCACAATCACATGTTGTTGTTTCACTGACACTGCAATTATTTCGTTATTTGTACGAAAACTGATAAACTTAGCTTGACATATGTATAATTCCATATTAATCCTTCGTAAATGTGACAAATCGGACTTATTGTCATTGTCTGACATTGTGTATTTACTAAATAAATCCAATAAATATCTAAAACATTTTCTCGTTTCGACTATCCAATATGGCGGACAAAATGTATATTTGAACAGATATTCACACGGATTCATCCGCGTGTGAAAAGGTTCGAAGACACTAAATAGTTACCTTCTTTCGTCATCAATTAGCATAAAATAAACAGAAAATTTGTTTGTTTTTCGTGGATATGGAATATATCTCATCTCGAAGTGATACAATTTTGATATTTTCACTCGCGCTTCGCGCTCGTGAAAATATCAAAATAGTATCACTTCTCGATGAGATATAATCCATATCCACTCAAAACAAACAAATATCCTCTATATATATAGAAACCAATTAATTAATTATCACACGATCAAATACTATATACGTTACCGTCGGGTGAAATTCCATCTCAAGACTAACCTTTAAAAACTTTGCAAAGCTTGCTTTCTTAACTACATTTTTAACATGCATTGGGCTTTAGATTTCTTCGCTGTTTGTTTCTGTGTACACTTTTTATGTAAAAAGCAAGGACTTTTTCCGTTTCCAGTTTTCCAGTTTCATCTATCTTTTTTACAAGATTTCAAGCGCAAGAGAGTCGGAATACAACAAAATATTAATACTTTTAGTCTTTTCAAGTTTTCCGGACTGGCATCAACCTGTCCACGATTTGAACGATTATGATGACAGTTACAAGTTAAAATAGTCGTGGTCAACCAAAAAGTGTACATGTTACTGAATGTTAAAATTTAAGCTGGTTAACAGATTTCTTACTTCATACGAAAGACTGATTTGTACAAGTTTGTAGACTGCAATCAATTATTTTTTCTCATATGAATAATTTGATTATGTTTTTGAAAGGCTGGCAGGGGATGCCCACCGACCCCTATCATGCCATCTACGGGGCAAATAAAAAGGGAATACCCCAATTATGAAGGCCTCAAGAAAAAAGTACTAGATTATCATCAAGTACTCTTTTAAGTAACATGTACTCGTTTATTATAAGGGGGACGGTGGTGTAGATGATAAGGTGTCTCATCCGGGAGGTCGCGGGTTCGATCCCCACTGACGTCACGACTGAGCAGTCCTCATATGACACCAATGCTGGTTTTTCCAGTGAGCGGACTCGAAAGTTACTCGATAAGCTACAAGCTTTCTTCACAATCGAGCTAAACTACATGTAAGTTAGTATAAACTATTATAGTATCTACTTGTAGAATTCACATCTGTGTCGTTTGTTTTATTAGTGTGGACTGACTCTTAACTTTTAGTAAAATAAGAGATACAACAACATTTACCTGGATAGATTATTTGTTCCAGATCTGTTGGGCAAGCCGCTCCGTTGCCTGTAGGATGTCTTAGTATCTTCCTTTCTCGGTAGATAACGTTACTCCATTCTGACCAGTCCGTCACCAAACAATCCAAGGTTTTATTTTCCCCAAACAACCAGGCGTCTGCCTTCGTAAAGAACACGATGAGTGCTGCTAAAACACCGACGAATAACCCCATTGCTATTCAAAAACACTGTGTTTCCTAGATAGCAATACTATTGCTACTATCAACGTGTCCATATGAACTGGGAATTTTAAAGTTTTGAAAATGAAACTTTACCAATTAGAAAGCTGTATTTTGCGAAAAGGGCGTGGTTTGTAAAAGAGATAACAACAATAAACGCCTTTCATTTTAAGTAGTTACGCACAAAAGCAAATATCGGTCGACGTAAATTACCTAGTCAAAATATCGCATTTTCATCCTGTATATTCAGTATCTCTTGCAAATTATGACAAAATACAAAAGGAAGGCAACGTAGTTTTAGGTTTACGGTAAACATGTTGGGAATTATTTGACGGATTACTACACATTCATGTAGTGAACACGTCAAACAAGAAAAACGAAGGAAACAACCAACCGAATAAGATAAAAAGATGCAGACGCTGACCAAATGGTGTTAATCATCATTAATTCGAGAATAAAGCCGATACAAGCCTATAAAGTAACTGTATCATAACATGATTTGAGCAACAAAATCTTACAAATACAATATGTTACTTTGATAATTAGGTATTTCGTTAATTTTCAATCAGGTATAATCGTACACGATGCTAATAGTCTTGTGAAACTTAAAAAGTATTGCCCTTCATTATTGAATGTTTGATATTTCATGAATATTCAATGGTTCTTTATTTACTTTCTTTATCTCGTTATTATTATTGTATAGCGGTATTAACCTCCCCGCCCCCCCACAAAGGCGGAGGAATTTGTTTTTGCTTTGTCCGTCTGTCCGTCAGTCCGTCCGTCCGGAGTCATAACTCCAGAACCAATGGTTAGAATTTCATGAAACTTAAAAGGAGTAATATACATAAGAATAATGCCGCGGTGCACAAGCAACTTTCGTCAAGATTGGATTAGTAGATCCAGAGTTATTGACCTTTAATTGTTATTTTCCTCTATATTCAGTATAAAACATTTAAATTCTATTTCTCTGAAAACGGTTATCAAAATTAAATTGTAATTGGCTCAAATAATTTAATGATCACTCTTTCTAATATCCACCCCTTACAGTTCCTGATTTATTTATTTTTTTAAAGCCCTTTTCTAAATATTCTTTTTTTTTCCTGAAACTAATAGTACTGATTTCACTTACAAGAACTGAGTTCTGTAACACTGCAAGGTGCAGAAAAAAGAATTACGCGTCAGAGATGAGGCCCCTATGGGGTGATGAAATTTTAAAAATGCTCTTTTTTTGCTGAAAAGGCGTGTCAGAATTTGATTTTGTTTGACACAAATAATCAACTTTGTATTTTCTAACAACAGAAAATTTAGAAACTGGATGTTTACAGAAATGAGACCCTTAAGGCAATGTTAAGAGGATAATTGTTGGTTTCGGTGTAAGATCACGTTATAATTTCACTGAGTGAGCACCAAAAGTGATATTTTCACGAGTGGCGCAGCCACGAGTGAAAATAACAGCTTTTGGTGTTCACGAGTGAAATTAACGTGATATTACACCGATACCAACAATTTTTCTGTTTATTTTATGGTTAAAACTCTACTTTTATTGAGTTTATTTCTATAAGATAATAAGATAACGAACAATGCGGGAAACGTCATAAAAAACATAGCGAAACGACGTCATTTTAACGACGTCATCGTCGCATGGTTTCCAGCATTGATTACGTTCAGTATACGTTTGACGTAAATCCGGGTTAAAGGTTGCAAGAACATTTAAAAATAAAAATGGTAATCCACTGTTTCAAAATTGTGGATTATCACTTTTATTTCACTGAGAAAACTCTATAACTCACTGGAAAACATTAAATAAAGTGCTTTTCTTGCAAAATTATTCTATACAGAAACTTGAGAATTCTTGATGTCCGCAGATATTAGTACTGATTTAATTATACTTACAACAATTAAGTTCACCTCAGAGACGAGGCCCCAGCGGGGTAGTGAAATGTAAATAAAAAGACAGACCAATACACTTTCCCGTTGTTCTTCTTCAGCTATCTGCTTCATTTGGTGGGGGTTATAAAATCACTGAATTTGCTTGGAGGGTATAGGAATGGTTTCCGTTTGTCCGTTCATTTTGTGTCGGTTCCATATCTCATGAACCCCTTGAAGGAATTTCATGATTTGTTTGATAAAATGTTTACATGTACCTCATCGAGACGAACTGCAGAACTTAAGTTCCAACCTATCGGTTCAAAGTCAAGGTCACACTTGATGGGTGAAATGCTTGAGCATTGGATTTTATGTCTGCTCCATATATCAAGAACCAAATGAAGGATTTTCATGAAACTTGGATCAAATATTTATTGCATTGAGATTATGTGCAAAACATATACGTTCCAACCGTGTCACACTTGATCACAGTTGAAGGTCCAAGGTTTGAGCCTTGGATTTTGGTCCGCTACATATCTTCTGAATACTTCTGAGGATTTTATTAAATCATAATTCAAATGTTTATCGACACGAAGAAACCATGTTTCAACCATGCTGGTTGAACGTTAATGTTCAAATTTGAAGGCCAAAGGTTTGAGTTTCTGATTTTGGGCCTGCCTCATATTTCCTGTACCCCTAAAAGACTTTCATGTCACATGGAATAAATGTACGTTAATTATAGCGAAATATAGAATAGAAATATTAAACACATAATAACAATAACGAACTAAACAATAACAATAATGACATTCACAATAAGAATCACGAAATATTTCAAATATTAACATCAAACACACACTAACAATAACGAAATATAGAATAGACTTTTAAATTAAGAATCGCGAAGCAATGAATATGAATTCCAAACCAAAAGTAACAATAACGAAATACTGAATAACAATGATGACTTTTACATTAAGGATAACGAAGCAATGAATAGCAATAACAACTATGTAAATTTTAGCAACGTTTAACATGCCGACAATTACAAATAAAAAAGTTACTCGTTTATAAAAGATGCAAACAAGCGCTTGACAGAAAATGTTTTAAACATAAAATAAAATGTGTCGTTTACACTGTTGTTCAGCTGCGCGAATGGTGTGCAGCTACCTTAAGTAAAATTACTTCCTGATCTGAAATCGAGATAGAAATTATAACATTACAAAATAATAATACACTTACATGTAACAGGTTTAGAAACGCAAAGATTTCCCCTGTCGAACATTTTTATTTGAATGACGCTATTGTTTTTATTTCTATTTAAGTTATTTTTTTGCGATGAATTATTGAAACTTTTACAAGAATTCAATTTTATATTGTTTTTTTTTGTATATGAAATTTGAATAAATATGAAACACGGTGACACTGTTAAAATAAATATTTTGCCACTTTGCGTTTCTAAACCTGTTAAGTGTAATGTGGTATAAATAGTTCTTTATAAGCTTTCAAAGTGATGTTCGGTGCCTTTAAAAAATTGAAACGTACTTGCATTGGTAGTTTAATTTAGGAGAAAGCCTAGTTAAACGCTACTATTTTGTTACTTTCAATTGTACATACTTTTTGACTCTTTGTTCAAAGTATATGCTTTGCGTGAGAAAAACTCTCTAGACTGCATATAGAGGTGGAAGAGACTGCATATAGAGGTGGAAGAATTCAAGCTGTTCTGCAAATAAAATATCTTACGGTACAAAGCTAAAGGTAAGCTTTACTATTAACCGATAAGCGTAAGCTCTGTTGAGCGTTTGTCAGACAATTTTGAATTTTAGCATCCGTTAAAGACAATTTAACCTCCTTCGTAAGTGATCCCCACCCCCCGCCCCCAATCCCTTGTTTTATGACCCCTTATCAGATAATATACTGTCTGATTAGGTGTCTTTAGACTGGACATTTAGTCCAATAAACAAACCATAAATTTTATTGACATATTTGGTTTATTGCTTATTTCCTGTTGTTTCTTTTAAGAAATAAGTTTATAACGCAACAGTGAACATGTTTTTATTACAAAAAGCATTTACTTCAATATTTTACATGTGCTTTCTTAGGTATATTTAGCAATGATACCGTGAACACATTTTATTTGCAGAAAACTAAATCTCACTTTATAAAGTAGCTTACTTTAGTAGTTTACTTACATAACTGAACACTTCACTTAATTTGAAAGAGAAAATGCATACCTTTATGGTATTACATTGACAATGTAACCACCATATATGTTAAATATGTGTAGATGCTATTGAAATACATAAGTAAACGTAATTATTTTCTTCATCTTTATCTTGTTTTCAAATCAGAAGTTTTAAACTCTTTTAACCATTTACACCATCACTTATGAACTATTACCTACTGTAATAGTAGCTATAAGTAGCTGATTATGAAAAACAGAAGCTAGTCTACCATTGGCTAAGACCCCTACTGTGAATACACAGGTCTGTCTTGACCCCTGTGGCCACATATCTCCCACTCTTGTTCAATTGTCTCATACCATCCATTCTTAAGCATGAGCAATGGTTTGTTGATACTCACAACAGTTGAGTAAACAGAGGCAATTGTGGCACAATTCTTTGCCAAAGGAAACATTACAATGGTCATCGCCGGACACAGAAATTTCAGGAAAACGAAATAGCATTGATAGCGTACGCTATTTCAAATAAGCGTCATTGTCCCATAGTTCCACAGGACAAAAACTGTCTTATGTACATGTATTTACAGTGTTAACATTGGCTTACCCAGATCTGTACTTTATTTGCAATCAAAACGTAATTAGAGAATATTAAGTATTATACCGGATATTTGATATCAGCGCCGATGTGTAACTAATGTTATACAGACTTATTTCATAAAGACTTCTACAAATGTAACAGTTAGTGGCTATAAAGTCCTTTTCAAATAGATACAACGCAGTATCACTACATAATGTAAACTAAGAGACAATTCATCATTTAAATTCCCAGGAGCACTTTAAATACTCGTATATAAAAAAAATGACTTTACGGGTAGAATAATGATAGGATTGTGCTCTATTAATTCTTTACAAAGTTGACTTATACCTTTCTTCCACACGTTTGTCGCCTTCCCGCTAAAAGTTGTTGTCAAAAGACATTTCCTATTGTTTGCAGTATCATTGAACAAATATGCTCTAGATGTATATCATGTACATATAGCAGGTACTTTCGATTCAAAAAACAATGTTAGAAATGTTTTTCGTACAAATGTCGGTCGCCGGTAAGACATCTTTCTCGGTAATATAATAGCTACAATGTACATGTACTTTTACATCTAGACTGCTCATGTGACGTTTATGAATATTGCAAAGTGTTTTCCCACTGTTTTTTTTTTCAGAAAGATAAAATCATAAAAAGTGCAGTGTGCTGAAATGTGATTATAGTCCAGCTTTTAAAGTATTGTGAAAAAAACGTAGTTTCATAAACAATAAGGCTAACTTATTTCTGTCAGATTTTTTGCTATTCGAAAAAGTCAAGGAGTTCTTTATCTTAGCTAAAATCGTTGCAAATGTTCTACAAAAGAGGCATTGCGATGATAAAACACATTATATCAAGTGTACATTGTTCTCTGTCACGTCAGGCAAATCTTTTGTCTTCATTAAAATTTCTGGTCAAAGTTTCATCTAAAGAATGTTAAAACACATTATTACTTGAAATATAATATCGGTATGATAGAGCAATTGTAATGAAAGGATATTATGCACGACACCAGCTTACTAATTGAGAGCCGCACGCATGCCAGGAGGTAATTTTTTCTGCTAAACTTTTCTTGGACACTGTTGAAAGGGTCAGCTGAAGCCCATGTACATTCCTAAGCTCCCTGAAATTTAGGTAGAAACTGTTATCAGTAATAATGATCTTATATGCCAACATTTGTCAGAACCATAAACTTATAATTTACCAATTTTGCCAGTGTTAAAGGCTGTTACAGTAGCCCCTGTATTCCTGTAAAATGTACTAATAACAACTGCGCTATGAGAAAGTAGTGCTAGATAGACCAGATCAAGCTGTTGTTTGAATGTAGCATACGATAAGACAATATTACAAATCAAAGCACCCAAGTGGCTAACAGATGATTTCTGAGTATATGAGTCCGTTCCAAATCGCTTTTTGAGCTACAAAGCCGCTTCCCTGTTCACCCGTTATATTTACTACAAGTCTAAAACAGGTTGAGCGGTTTCATAGCATTTGTGGAACTGTATAGTTCCGAGTCTGAAAAACGCAGAAAATTTATAAATTCACCAAATCTGTGATAGGATTCCTTACATTGTTTTCCGTATGACTACTTTTTAACGCTGATGTGGAACATTTCTCTAAAAATTGAACACAATTTTAAGTAATGTGCAAATGTTAATGGTAGAGAATGGGCCGTTATTGATTTTTCTACAAAATACTAGTACAACAAAGCCTAGTTCGAAACGACATTTTTCTAAAGTATCACAGGGTCCGTAACAGCGATTAAATTGTCTAATTGGGACAAATGTCGACAGACAGCCGACCCAGAGTGAACAAACGAGACAATTAGTATATAAGGATGTCGGAATTACGAGGTTCCTAAAAACACAAGCAACTCCGCCTAAACAGGTAGTTAGGCGCCGAACAAATAGTTCGAAGCGGAGTAATTTATTCACCAACGTGACAGATCATGTGATGCATATCATGCGATGCAACTATTTTTGGGACGGTTATCATGTTTCCGCGAGAGCGCGTTTTGTGCGTTTTTGACGCAGTCAATTTGTCAGTGACGCAACAGAAATTGCAAACAGCTTTTCCTTTGACACAATTAAAATGTAAATGCCCAAATAACTACAAAAATAACCATTTAAAAACCTATCAAAACGGCGTCGAAATGCAAGACAAATTGTTTACAAAATACGCTTCCGGTATAAGATATGTCTAATTTTACCCTATTCCCTATTCGGATCGATCCGCATTTTGTTACGTTGAATATTTGTGTGTATTGGTTCGTATGTTACCATCATCATGGTGCCATAGACGCTCAACCATAGATGGCCGACGAACTTAAACAGAAAAAAACAAAAACGTCTTAAAAAAGTTTCTGAATCATTGTGATGTTATTTCAATCAGACTGCCATTGTAGACACAATTTTAAATGATTACTGTCAAGTTTTAGTGAATAAACAAGTACAGATAATCAAAGAGCTGTGAGCGCTAGGGGCCTGGGGTTATATATTGTTTTGTGGAAATAAAATTCGCATCATCGTTTGCCGGTTTGTTGGTACTACGATAGCATTTTACTATGACAAACACCTAAAACTGGAGACATCACCGAAAACCAAATACATATGACTTCCAGTATCTTCGTTTTATTCGAAACGAAAGCCCACCTAATTCTCCAAATTTGATTTTTTAGGCTGCGTTGAGACTACTGTAGCAGCTTTTAATTTTGGTTTTAGAAGTATTTTTGGAAATTTGCTAACAACCTGTTTTCCCTAAAACGAGAGACCTGCGCATGTGCTGCGCGCAAGGTAAGATTTTCATCTAAGTCGTAATAAAATTATAGTTATTCTAAAAACCTAAAACAAGATTTATGCGTACATCAGCCCAAACTATAACAATTATTTGTTGCATATCAGTACCAGATGAAACAGAGTCCAAAAGTATGGCATTCTTACATGTTCCTGTCGGAGCCCAAGAAGTGAGGGTTAATTGACTATGGCAACAACAGGCAACCGTTAATTCTCTTTGATGTCATTTATTCCGTATGTCTTGTGTGGCTATTTTTGAGCTTATGTGGCTAAAAAGCACTATAGAGAGAACAGACAATAGCCACACAACTTCCAATTTTTCGTACGTCCGTACAGTTTCATTAACCGAACTAAAGTCATTTTCGGTATGCACTAACCATTTCCGGTTTGAAATAAACATCGTAACAGGTAAATTTATATATGAAGACTTTTAAGATTTTACTCATTATGATTTAACATACTCATTTAGTGTGTGTGTACTATGTGTGCCCGTTGGTTGCACGGCTGATTTAACTGGTTATAAAATTCTGACTTGTTTGTACAAACTAAACATTAGCTGGTTAGTACTACTGACACTAGTTTGTTCAAACTAAACACTTCCTGTTTAGTACTACCCTCTAATCGCTGTGTCATTGCAAAATCATATGCAAATTTGCAATCTGAAACACAGGTTTGTGAAAATTGCTAATCACTTTTCATCATCTTGACATTGGCCTTCAACTTGTGTTCACATTTTAACGTATTGGAGTGAATAGTTCAGTATAATATTACTTGGAGTTGACAATTTCAGTATTTCACTTGAAGTTGAACATTTCAGTATTGCTTGCCTAAATGTAATGTACACACGCCAACACAACCGTCCAACCAGTACGTTCATTGCTTTGATTGATCAAGTGATACAGTTAAAGTAAAACTATCAGAGTGTATTTATAGTACTCGCGACCTCTGCATATACATGTACAAGCGTTGTACAAAGTTTCTATGTTTTTGCAGTTCAAAGATTGTCTTAATTATTTTCTCTGTCAGGTAACGTATGTGCTTTTGAACCCATTTTCACGTTCATATTATGAAGGTTTTCCCTTCTATTCCTTTTACCGAAGTTTAAGCCTAAGAAAAACTACTTTTCGGGGAACCTTTAGCTGTGCAGGAAGAGGGTATTTCAAAAGCTTTACAAAAGAAAGTGGTTCTAACGATCCACTAGCTATAAACTAGTACTGACAGCCAGCAGGCGATTGCAGAATAGTTCATAGCTTATGGGCTCTATTAATCAGTATCGTTTAAGAAATTACTGCGCTGATGCTAATTACGGAAGATAATCATGCATGCATATGAATATCACGGAACCGTACGGATTTTACGGAACGTACGGAGCTCGATGTAAGAGTTTGTAGTTTGATTTTCACATTTATGATGTTATTTCACTGAAAACCTTCTGATATACGACCGATTACATCCATATTAGCCTAAAAATATTTTTTTTCTTAAACACGAAAGAATTACGTATATTCCCTACAGGGATGTCACGAAACAAAGACTTTAATATTGAAATAAAATTCACTTATTCAAGATGATGCGGGTTTAATTTACAACAAATCATCTATAGCCCCAGCCTTCAGTTCCCACAGCGCTTCGTCAAAAAGTAAAAAGGATGAAAAAAGTACGAGTATGTCGATAGCTACACAAGAGGAGAAAACATCAGACCCAAATACTAATGGGATTCCGGTATTGAGAGACACTAATTCTGCCAAACCTGGTGCCAAGCTTGGTGTTCCTCCATCCATATTTTAATGAACGACGATGCAAAATTGTAACAGTTTCCATTCAACGATATAAGCATAAGGAATGTGATATATGTGGACATACAGAAAACTCAGTTCATTGTCATGCAATTGCTTATAAAGACATCTTAAGATTAGCTTTTTGAAAAGCTAGCAAGCAGCTAGTGATATGAAAATGGGAGAGAGGACTCTAGTTAGCAAGGAATGCTAGATTGAATCAGACTGACTATGTAACTACAAACGTGATACTTGTGTGGAAATAATTATTGTGCTTTAAAAAAAGAGAATCTATCACTAACATTTCCCCCTGGACGTTTGTATTTTAAAAGAAAAAAATCAAGACAATGGTTATGACTGAAATTCAGTGCAAGAAACTGTAGCTACTTGTACTCTTATAAAGATTAAGCATTGCCGAGCTTGTTTTAAATCAATGCCCCGAATGATTGTGTGCAATAGTTTTCAACATGCAGTACAAACACAGAGTACCAAATTTGAATAGTTCATCAACTGGGCAACTGTACTGATCCTGGCTTTTTTCATTCCTGTAATTAGTGAACGCTCAAGTAAATGGTATTGATACTTTTAAGCTGTAATAATAATGATAATAATAATGATGATAATAATAATAATAAGTTCTTTATTTATAGAAAGTTACATGTACAGAAATATGAAACGAACATTCATATAACACAGATAAAACATGGTCCTCTGGGAAAGAAAATACATAAAATAAAAGTACATAAAGAAAACTTAACTTTCAACTATACACGACTTCAGTTATACAGCCATTCTGTATGACAATCAATCAATAATTCATAGCAAACAATTCAAGCATATACAGTCAACCCTATGTTAGAGACCACTAGTTGTAACAAGAACTATCTTTAAAAAAGATGGTCGGCGCAATTTTGAGTGTTATGAACGCAATTTGTAGCTAGATTTTATAGAAATAAATTAACTAAAAAAACAACAACACCTAGACCGGGAATCGAACCCATAGCCCTTCGCTTACAGAGATGTTAGATCGAATGCTTTACCAACTGAGCTTGGTAGCCACTTGCCTATCCCTCCCTCCCCCAAATTGTAATTAAATATGTACCGTGACATGTGCATCAGGAAAACATACTGAATCCTTGTTTTTCTTATCAAATATGTTACACGAATTATTGACTGCTATTCACTAGCCGAGAAAGTATCGATACTCTACACACATACTTAACATTAGTTTGGCGGCAACAACATATTATCTTGATAGATATTGTTTACTTACTTTAATTGTAAACCCATTGAAGAAAGACTGAAAACGCAAGAGTATTTTATTGATATGTCTCATTCGGCACTGCCCAATTAAAAGGTGCCTTACAACGCAATTTTCTCAAAATGTTATACATTCTTCATTTCATTGGCAGTTGAACAATTCCAAACTTCCGGTCAAAAGCGAGCTCGATATGGCTGCGCCGAAAACAAACTACCCTAAGAATAAAGACCGTCAGGAGGGAAAGACAAAATGTCAGTTAAGAACTAATGTAAGTGAAGTTAATGTGTTAACGATTACCTCATACATGTAAATCATTTTTCCGGCGAGTGACGACACAAATTCAAGGAGAACATTACAAAAGATTGTTTTAAATCGCGGCACACCAGAGTTCTTCCTCTCCATGCTTACCACAGAACGTGTATTTCACTACAGTAGACTACGAGTTAATTGAACTTTTTGTAATGTAGACTGATGAAACGCGTGAGGATAGTAACATAATAAAGAGGAGTGGTACACAGAGTGTCCCCTATTCTAATGAATGTGAGGGTTCCTGGAATGTTTGTTGACTTTTAAATAAAAAAAACAAGCATTGGCAGGCAAACTTTTTTTATATGCTTTATACAGAAAAAATCACATCACACTGATGTTCTTTTCCGTGTCATTGAATGTAGAACTCTGGAATGTCACCGAACTTGCTCTATAGCATTTTTCCCTCCAAAAAGCAGGAACTTGTTCTGGTCCAGTGCACACAAGAGGTCGCTGTAAGTAAACGAAGAAACATCTTTAAATATAGTAATTTGTAAGGGATTACACTAATTTAGAGTACATACAAGACATTTTAGGTTATTTAAGACCGACAGTTATGACTGCTTCATACCTAGAACGAATTTCACAGTTTTAAGTAGTAAAAAAACTAATAACGTTTCAAACGAAAAAAAAATGTCGGGTGTAATTGGTAGACGTGTAAACAACATCTTTTATCGTAATAGTGTTGATTTTAGCTAAGATTTCTCTATTGTAACAGTAATATGAAATTCTGTGCATTGTATAAGTTGTGTACAAGGAAGTCACAGAATTGTGTTATCATAGCACGCAATCACGAGTCTTTAAGAAAGACAATTAACATTTTGTAAACACATTGGCCCAGTTGTTCAAAACTTACGTTAACTTTAACAACTTGTTAGCTTAACAATCGTTAAATTTTAACTTTCTTGTTAGCTAACAATTTGTCAAAATTTGGGTTGTTCAAAGCACTGTTAATTTTTTTGTTAGCTAACGAATCGTTAAGTGACTTAATGTTTCGTTAAATATTTAACAAGAAAAATAAAGTGCTTAATATCCCATAATGCATTTCTGTTGTTTCCTTTACAAAATCCAAAATGGCTGATTTATGTGACCAGAAGTCACCAATTTCTAAACAAAAGCGAACCAGAGGCACAAATTTTAGTTGTAGGGAGATTTCTGTTTTAATTAGTGAGGACAGGAAGGTAAAGTCTTCTATAGAAAGCACCAAGGTGTCAAACAACCAGAAGAATCAGCTATGGGCCTTGATAGCCTATCAGGTGTCTCAGATTGGCATTGCAAACAGGACAGTGAAGGAAATTAAAACAAAGTGGTCCAATTTGAGTAGGGTATCCAAGCATACCAATACAATATACAAACAATCTTATGGCAAGACTGGTGGAGGTCCTCCAATGGCATCACCAAAGGGTGTAATAAGAGATATTATAGATCTAAATACAGAGAATGAAACATTCAATGGGATAGATGGAGGCATAGAGACCAACATCAGTAAGTTATCAATATCTTTACAACTTTTCATTAACTCTTAGCACTAAACAAATTATATATCACACCCTTCAATTTTACTTCTCGGACCACCGAGTGTAAAAAATCGGAAAACACCTTACCGTCGTCTGCAAATAATATTGTTTCTAAATATAGAACAATGCTCCAGCCACAAATTATATATCACACCCTTCAATTTTACTTCTCGGACCACCGAGTGTAAAAAATCGGAAAACACCTTACCGTCGTCTGCAAATAATATTGTTTCTAAATATAGAACAATGCTCCAGCCACCAGCCTCGTTTAAGACTCGTCAAATTACAGGTTATTTTACGCGCGTGAACGATCAAAATGCACCGAGCCTATGACACTTATAAAATAACATCGGTCTACAACCAGAAACTGTTTCCTCGCCAAATGACATGAATCAGTGGCGTTTGAAATGACTGTCAAGTGACATTTTCAAGTTTTGTTTACCTTTGTTTCACGCACTCACGTTTTGCTTGATTGAAAAAATTTTCAATTTGGAATACATTCGACATTGTGCCCTTGGCCCGCATAGGCAACATCATCTTGTCCTTCGAATACTTGTATAGATAAACTACATACATGTACCCTTTGTCGAATTCGGAAGCTAAACAAGTTTAAAATTAAATTCAGTAGTCTTATCACAAACCCTCTTATGTTAAAATACTATTAAAACACAAAGGGTTTACTCGATTCAATTCTTAATATTTCTTCATTTCAATCGAGAAAAGCTACGCGAGGCCCGTCTTCGGTTGTTTAAGGTTCGAATACTATAAATGTAGTTTCTTCAGTTTTTCATATAAAATTGCTTCAGTAGGAGTAATTTTTGTCATGATTACCATTTATCGCCTCAAAATAATACTCCTAATTAAAGACCCTTTATAATTTATATTTATAAATATTGTTTAATATTGCAAATACTTCAATTCATATAACATCTTCAGATGATGACCAGAAAGAAGAATGCAACGTCACCAAGGATATGCAGAACAACTGTGGAATGGATTTAGACAGAGGTATTTATTCAAAACATCTTCAATTCTATCAGTTTCAAAACCTATGGTCCTTAAAATGAGATCTTGATTGTAATATAACAGCGTATCATGCATAAAGATGATAGCTAAAAAAGTCTATGGTTGATAACAATCATGTGTCTGATTGTACTTCTTATTTCTTAGAGCAAATGGCGAATACATATATCCATAATAATGGTGTATACATTTACATGTAATGCCTGTCATATAATAAACAAGTGAATGCTATTTTTGTATCAGATTAACATACCCCAGACTAAATAATTACCTATGTCTGTGATACGTGCTATCGTTTCATATGGACTCAAAACAATAAACATGATCATCAATATTCAAATGAGAAATTTTGAAAGTGTTGTGTTTTTATTTTATTTCTTTCGTATGTATGAACAATGAGAACAAAAGTGTTTTAATTTCAGAATACTATCGTAGAGAAAATGATCAACAAGTACCCACAACAAAGACAAAAGAGTCATTTGTCATGATAAATGGTATAATTAATTTAAAATAAATTTAGAAATCTGTTCAAAATATTTAATTTAATTTACTTATAAATTAAAAATGAAAAGCGGCAGTTATGGATGCTTAATGCAAATTATAAAACTGCAAAGAGTCCAATATCTGTTCAGTGGTGTCCTTCTGTTCTTTACACTATAATGTATATTGCACAATATGGATTGATGTTCAGAAGGGGTAAGAATGAAAAATAGATAATAATTTATGTTCATGAAGATTGAAGCATGCTGCATATATCATATATTTATCATCAAATACCAAGTTAACAGTGACAGATGGAGTTGAAATCATCCATCCAGCTAATGTTGATGTTGCGGCCATTACTGAGGTATTTTCACCAAGTTTCTACATGTATTTTATATCTAGCAAATATTATATACAGTCTAAATAATTTGATATTCAAGGTAACTTTTCAATATTTATTGGCATGACACCAAATTATATTTAGTGACTGAAACTCAAATCATACATCTCCTTTAAACTAATGTATAGATATCATACTACCTAAAAGGTGAATGTACTTTGCATAAGAATTATGTTTATGACTAATCATACAAATATATTGTGCACTTACAGACTGATAGTGCTAGCCTGCAAAAAAACAAAAAAAAACTAATTACGAGTACTGAAAACAAAAGAAATAAAAGGTAAATGATTTAAATTATTTTTTATCTTTACGTATCCTTTTAAGCTGCATTTTGTCTACAAGTAATCATGCCTTTTACACTATTATATTACTGATATTAGTGCATTGTATATTTTGAATAATGCTTAATAATTATTCACATTGACACAAGACTGAATAAATAATCATTCTCATAAAAAACAATTCCAAGCAAATGTTTTTTAAACAATACACTAAATAACATCTATTGATTTGACAAAAACAGGCTCAAAGGCAAAGCTCTGGTTTTATACCAACAAGTATCATAATTAAAGTTAAATTATGGTTGGCATTATAAATATTTTTAAATGTATAAGTTTCAATAAAACTGTACTTTTTAGACAAAGAGTAGCACAAGAAATGGTTTGGAGTGCTCAGCTAGAGTACTTTAAGGAGCAGGCTATAACAGAAAGACAGAGAAGAAGTTTCATTGACATTAAAGAGGATTTCTATAAAGCAGCCACTGTGGCATTACAAAACACAAATCTTTACACAAAAGATTCTTAAAATGTAAGCAGTTTCAGTGTTATATAGAGATTTTGTTATTGCGGTTTTCATTCTTTCTTTTATGATAAATCCATGTCATATATTTAAAATTCAATAATTCACTGCCTTTGAAATGATTTTATCAGTTTAAATACAGCCTCAAAAGTAGTGTTGTGCGATGTAATTTCTTATAAGGCTGCCATCTTCTGGTCCATTATATGGTGTTGCTGGTTGTGGATCTTGCTGATTGTCATCTGGGAAATCTGGCTCACCCAGCATTACTGCTATATTATGCAGAACAGCACAAGCAACTATGAGTCTGCTTGCCTTCTCTGGAGTGAGTCTTACCTGTAGAAGTAATTTAAAGTAACACTGGAGTACTTAAGCAACTCATTCATGCAAATGAGCAATAGTACATATAAATGAGATATTGTCTGCATTATACTTGAGAAATATGTTAAATCATCTCATCTATAAGTACTTGATATTTGATAGTGTACTCATGATTTTAATACCTCTCCATGCAGGATGCCAAATCTCTTCCAGGTGCCAAATGTCATCTCCACAGCAACACGTGTCCTGCAATGAGCCCTGTTGTAGCTTTCCTTTCTAGGGTTGTCAGCAGTTCTGTAGGGCGTCATTAAATACTTCATGTAGTCCAAGAGCCAAGGGCCATTTATTTACAATTCGCGCCCAAAAGCGAAAATAGTCTTAACTGAAAGCAAAATTTCTACTGATAACAAAAACCCATTTCTTACAAAAATTCTCTGTCACAAGGCTTGAAAATTCAAGATGGCCGACAAGATGGCCGCCGAAAATTTTAAACTTACACCCATAAATAACAAAGCATATTCTGAGTTCCTTGTACAACCGCTTGAAACAAATGTTCAATAAACTGAACAGAAATATATCATAATTGACAAAAATAATAAATTTTATGTGACTTTAACCGCCATTTTGGAATTAGTGCAAAACAAATCCCCAAAAATGGTCTAAAAATCAGTGTTATTTTAAACAGTTTACCTGTCAATTGCCACATACCTCAAGAAATCCATCAAATTGTGTCACAAACTTTCTAGGACAGTAAAACAATTATTAAACAAGATAATGCTGCCTCAAAATAGTATCTTGATTGGTGTTGTAGACACAAAATATCTGTAAAAGTGGGTGGGGTAAATTAACCCCTGAAAATGAATTAAAAACAAAGATCAATCTTTTATAACTTCTGAGCATTGTTAACTATTTAATGCACGTTTTGGAAATGTATTCATATAATTTTGCACTATTTAAGGAAATACAGCTTACTTTTATTTATTTTTGATGTCTTTAAGTTAAAATTGAGTTGGGTTTTCCAACCTGTTGAGTAAAAAATCCCAGTTTCTTTCGCCTAACCCATGTTTGACATAGAAAGTCTTAACAAATTAGATTTAAATTTATTAAATTGACAAATGTTGTCTCTTCAATAAGAATTATGTATATGTGGTAGAATTTCATGTCTATATTTAAAAGGATAATGCAGAAGTGGGTGGGGTAAACCAATGCCTTAAAATGAAAATATATGTGTTTATGTAACGAGTCAAATTCTAGGGCTGATATCATTTTAGTATAACATTTTGTGTTATACATGTTTGCATAAAGTATGCCATCGATTGAATAAAAGTGTAATTAGATGGCTGATTTTGGTATTTTATTGCATTTTAAACAATGTGTGAGAAACATGTCTAGGGTTTTTAGCAAAACTGGTACGAAATGCCAATGTAAGCTTTCAAGATCGATGAATGTTCGGCGTTTGTCGTCTATTGTTTGCTTCGAACAAGATCTACTAAACCAATTTCAAAGAAGCTTTACATGGATGTTTCTTGCATAAACTTTTTCAGAACACGTTATTTCTATTCCGATCTCTGTTTCATGCATAAAGCTCTGCCAAACTTTTTAAAACAATTTATTTCTATGCTGATCATCTGATTGTTGTGGAAACATACAGGATACTATTTAGAAATCTTCTTTTCAAACACCGGAATGTCTAGAGCTGCAATATCTGGCATGTAGTATTGTCTAGAAGATCTCTATCATAATGGAATCATTCATTACCCTTACGTCAAAATTGACCCTGCCAAGAGGCCATTTACTTTAACATAAGTTTCTGTATTAACAATTGAACACATCTTCTTCTCTGAAATCAAAGGGCATGGAGCTATGGAGATATTTAGCATGGAGATATTTAGCATGTAGCATTGCCTTGTTGACCACTACCAACATGGTTCAAATCATGACCCCGGGTCAAAATTGACCCCGCCTAGGTGGTTAGTTGATTTTGCGTAGACTTAAGAACGGAAAACTTACAAAAATCTTACTCTCTGAAACCACAAGACTCAGAGCTTAGTTTTTTGGAGTGCAACATTGCTTTGTATACCCCTAGCAAGATCGTTCAAACAATGACCCCGGGTCAAAATTGACAGCTGCGTGGTGGTCACTTGAATTTACATAAATTTCGATAAGAAAATTCTTCTTCTCTGAAACAACAAGATCTTGAGGTTGGGTATTTTGCATGTAGCATTAGTAGTAAATCTTTACCAAGAAAATTCAAATCATGACCAACGGTTCAAACTTGACCCCGTTCGGGGTTCACTTGATTGTAAAATATTTTGAAATCTTCTTGTCTCAGACCACTAGGCTCAGTCTCAGCTTAGATTTTTTGGATTGAAGGGTTTCCTAGTGGTCCTGTACAACGACTGTTTCATACATTCTTCTTGGCACCGGGGTCACTTTACATACTGATTTACTTTCTTGTTAGCTAAAGTTGGAGTTATAGTGTACTGTACTTAGTTTTTTGTCTACGACGCTGTTTTTGATATTGTATAAAGCCAATGGTAGCCATGTGAGCGATGTTTATTACCATTACTGTCTTGTTTAATGTAGTGTTACATATGAAAAGTTTCACCATTGCATGCACAGGTACTTGCAAATGTATCTGCTTTTTCTGATATGTAATATACATGAAAATACAAAACCTTGAACATTAATGTTATGTTTATGTCTCTTTCACCTCACTAAAGCAGTATTTCAAAAGAAGTTTAAGCAAAGAATATATTTTCTCCTTTAGGAACTATCTATCTATTCTTCCTGTTGCTCATGCTCTTAAGTCACTACTGTTTAGTTAGTCGTTTGCTATAGTGTCATCGTCAACAAATTTGTCATTACATTCAGTGTGCATTACTTCCGCTTTCAGAAGGTCAACAACGCATTACGGTATTTGGTCACCTTCGAGCCAAATTACTTTGTACAAGCCCTTATCTAGTGACCAACCTTGTTCTTAGGGTAACAAATTTGTCATCTTCAAAATACTGTATAAAGTGTCAGTGTCACATTTGTTGATACGATTTTTCAGTTGCTTATATTGAACAACATACCAAGAAGTTTCTACACTCATCGTTAAAATCTACTGCAGACTGTTGAATGTTGTTCACTTTGTGTGTGACACGGAAATAACACCATCTTATACAAATAACAGAAATGGTACAGTCTTGAAGGCTGGAGACTGAAGTGCCTTTTTCCCGGTTGTTTGGTGTCTTACCATTACAGAGTATACCATATAATTGCTCCAATCCCACCATAAGTGTTTAATACCTTATATTGTGGATGTAATTAATATACGAGTATGTGTCACAAACAATGTGAACAAGCTTTGCCATTCTGGATGAGTCTAGAAACTTCACCAAAGGTACAGGTTACGATGTTCAGTGTATGCAACAGACAAACAGCATCAATAAAGGTGACACTGACACTTCGTACAGTGTAAGGAGACAGTCTACAATACCATTGCCAACACCAGGCTACTGTACCTTCATTAAATGACTTTGAATGAAAACAGCAACATAAAATGTACAATGGGAAGCAATGATACAGATATCTTGATATTGCTGATAATTCAAGTATCAAGTTTCTGGATCTATGATGGCGTTTGCAAACGTAATACAATGTGTTACATATATACGAGAGGTGCCCAATTTATGTTTTAATAAAACAAATCAGTAAAAAATAACACATTGTATACGTTTATTGTAGCAATTGCTCTACATCTCATCCGTGACAATTGTATATCATTCTACAGCGTTTTGGCCATGATTCGAGAGTGTTATTTATAGTAAGTTCGTCAAGTTTCCACCTCGTCCTTCAATGCTACTTTAAGCTCCATCAACGAGTGTATCGTGCGCTTTTGCAGACGTCGCTTCACGATTCACCATATGCATGTACTATCGTCAACGGGACGGCATCAGGTGATTTAGGCATCCAATCTTTTGTTGTGATACAGTTTATATTTCTAACTGTTTAGAGGTATCATATGGTGAGACGCACTGTTCTGATGTAACACCATATTTCTTTTACCCTTAGCGGAAACAGTCTGGGCACATATTTATTTAAAAAACGGCTTAAGAACATGTATATATAGAAGTGATAGTTTACTTTTGTCAGTGTTATCAATTATACGATTAACAGTTTTGCCTCAGTATGATTCAACAGGCAATGTTATAAACCGCTGGCAAAAAAATCATGCTTTACAAATACATTTTTCTCCATTTTTTACGTAACAAACCTGTCGTCTTCCAAAGCTGCCACCTAGTTAAACATTGCCTCGTCAGAGGTAACAAAGTTTTTCCATCGTCCACCACGTAACTTCAGATGCAACCTTCAAGACCTGGTACGTTTCTTTATAATCTGGACAACATTTACACTTTTCCGCAGCTTTTCTTTAAAAATATTAGTAATAATTCCATGTACAGTTCCCTATTAGACACCAAGCTTATGTGCCATTCCTCTCTGATTCGCCGGGTTGACTTTCGAAATCATACGTACTATTTTTCGAACAATATCAGAAGTGGCCACAGTTGAAAGTATTTTTTGGCGATTCACCAGACGAAGTATTATTGCAATGTATTCCAACGTTATAAGGAATATTCCGTATAGAGCCAACTGAAACCGTATGTTCCATGAATTTCAACACTTTTTTTAACACTTCTGTAAGAGTTAGTACATGTAATCCTTATTTATAAGCCCGAGTACGAAACCCTCAACTTATCGCATATTTTACGACTTACCATCTTCACATAAGCTGACCAAGATACATGTACCGTGTACTATATCTTTAAACACAGGTTATACATTACGAAAGGATTCAAAATTCTCATTCAGTTTTGTCATAGTTAACATTTCTACTGCGTTTAAAAATAAGATGAGCATCTCTTGTATTGGTAGCATAAATGCAAAATTTACATACAGTACGGTCTTTGCAATCAAACAGCGTTCAGTGAATTGGGTACCTCTCGTATTGGCAGTATAAATGCAAATATTGCGTTAGGTGTGGCAAATAGCTCAAAAACAGCGTTCAGTGAATTAGATCATCTTAGAGATATTACAGCCTGTACCCCTCAAAGTATTGAGTTATTTGTGTGGCGTTTGTGTGGCAAATCAGAACAGATTGGTGTGATTGAAATCCACTTGTGCATGTCTTAAGAAAATACTTTAATAATAGTCAAGTTGTCTAGCAAAGCATCTTCACCACTTTGCGACTTAAGTAGTTCGATGCCGCCATGTCATAAGGTTCTGGCACAGAAAACAAAGAGAGCGAACATTGTTGTCCGTGTTTGGACGAGGGCAAAGTCCAGCTGTTATCCGAGGAATATGGTTGGTCACTAGATGAGTGACGTACAAAATAATTTGGTTCGAAGGTTACCAACTACCACATTCCGTTGTTGACCTTCTGAAAACTGCAGCGATGTTTATTCAATGTATTGACGATTTTATTGAAAATGACTCTATAGTGAAAAAAAAAATAATAATAATATCAAACAGGGAATGCCATATATGTATGTATGCCACTATATGTATTGACAAAACAGTAGTTACTCACATTATAAACAGGAAGAAGAAGAGGAGATAAGTAGTTGCTTAAGACAAAGCAGATAATTAATATTAGTTGTGTTCAAATCTCTTTTCAAATACTGCTGAAGTTAAGTAGTACAGACCAGCAAATGCATGTACATTTATAAATACATGTACGGTTGAATCTCTTTGTCTGTAACACTACATTGTAAAACAATATCTTTTTTGCAGACTTTTTACACAAATGTTGTTTTAAAGATTAAGCAAGTTCTTGAATACCAAAATCACTTGCATAATGTATGCAAAAACATAACACAAAATCTGATAAAAACATTAAATCAGCCCTTGAATTTGACTCATTACATAAACACATAATATTTTAAGGCCTTGGTCCACCCCAATCACCTTAAAGGCATTACCTTTTTATATAAAGACAGGAAAGTCTATCACATTTATGCAGTTTTTGTTTCAGGGACAACATGTGTCAATAAAAGTCTCGATTTAATTAATTTAAGTGTCAATTGTTAAGACGTTCCACGTGTAACAGAGATGAGGAGAAAGAAACTGCTTTTTTACTCATAAAGTTGAAAATACAACTCAATTTTAACTTAAAATCATCAAAAATTAATAAAAGTAAGCTGTATTTTCTTAAAAAGTGCATTATAATATTAATACATTTCTAAAACGTGCATTAAAGAGTTAACAATGCTCAGAAGTTATAAATATTGACCTTTGTTTATAATTCATTTTCAGGGGTTAATTTACCCCACCCACTTTTACAGATATTTTGTGTCTACAACACCAAGCAAGATACTATTTTGAGGCAGCATTGTCTTTTTAAATAATTGTTTTACTGTCCTAGAAAGTTTGTGACACAATTTGATGGATTTCTTGAAGTCTGTGACAATTGAAAGGTAAACTGTTAAAAAAACACTGATTTTTAGACCATTTTTGGGGATTTGTTTTGCACTAATTCCAAAATGGCGGTTATAGTCACATAAAATTTATTATTTTTGTCAATTATGATATATTTCTGTTCAGTTTATTGAACATTTGTTTCAAGCGGTTGTACAAGGAACTCAGAATATGCTTTGTTATTTATGGGTGTAAGTTTAAAATTTTCGGCGGCCATCTTGTCGGCCATCTTGAATTTTCAAGCCTTGTGACAGAGAATTTTTGTAAGAAATGGGTTTTTGTTATCAGTAGAAATTTTGCTTTCAGTTAAGACTATTTTCGCTTTTGGGCGCGAATTGTAAATAAATGGCCCTTGGCTCTTGGACTAATGCAGGCATAACTTAAATGCATATTTTTGAACTTTTCAGAAAAGGAGATTACCAGAAGTAGACACTTTCAATGAAAGTAATGTGTCCACTTCCATTAGATGAACAGATAAATGGGTCAGCTTAGACAGTGCTCAAGAATGAATGTGAATAACAGTATACCATCATAATAAAGTAATATTACCCTTCAAAATGGCCACAATGGTTTATAGTTAAAAATGATGCAAAAACGCTGTGAATGCTATAAAAACATAATATAAGAAAGAAATTATATCAGTTATTTCATAAATCATACTGACTGATATAAACTTTCTAATAAAATAATATCCATTCTAGTGCTGTACATTGTCTTAAAAACAGTGATTTGGAATTTTGGTGTGCAGTGATTAACCATGAATACCTGTGTTGTTTACAACTGAGGACCAAAATAACAAAGAATTGTTTATTAAACAATTAAAATACTGAGGATATGTTATTTCAATTCTAAGACATTACAAATTATGAGTAAAAGCGTTATTTCCTTTGTGTATATTTATTAAGCGACAATGGCACAATATGTCATCGTTTCCTTACATGGAACTTTACCAAAATTGTTCAAAGAATTCCATTCCATGCAGAACTCCAATTGCAATGGCAAAAAAATAGGAAAAGCTTAAATATCCGAATGTGACTTCTATTTGTCTTCATTAAGCTTAAAAAATATTTTCTCCTCTGAAACCACAAAGCCTAGAGCTTAGATATTAAGCTTGTTACATTGTCTAGTGGACCTCTACCAAGATTGTTCAAACTATGACCCCCAGGGGGTCACTTGGCTTAACATAGGCTTGTAAAAATCTACTTCGAAAAAACCACGAGGCATAGAACCGAGATATTTGATGTGTAGCATTACCTAGTTGACCTCTACCAAGTTTGTTGAAATCATGACCCTCAGTTCAAAATTAACTTTTTTCGGGGGAAGGGTCACTTGATTTCAATTAAGCTTACATAGGACCTCTATTATGACCCCTTGTAGTATTGCCTATTGATATACAGTTGAGCAATATAGGGTCATGTTGGCCCTCTTGTCATAGTCTTTGTTTATAGAGACAAAATTGTTATTCATGTTAGAATGAATATTATAAGAACAAAGAAAATGTTTACCCGCTGTCTCCAAGCATAACTCAATCTTCTAGATGGTTAGCAATCTGATCCAGATGATGGCATAGTGCTGAAGATCTGAATACAAAACTGTCATGTGCAGATCCTGGCCACTTGGCATCGACACTTATGAAGCGACCTTTAAAAATAATTTTAAACTATGACGTGTAGTTGTGCATAACATAGTTTGGGTTTATGAACTCAAAGGTCAATGTCATATGTGGAAGACATACCAGTACTTCTTTAAAAAAATCTCTAGTTTCTCCAAGTAATATGATATGGATCAAATCTTTACATTCATACATTTGTTTTGTCACTGTCACATTATCATAAACAAGCTGTAAGTTTGATAGCTGTTGTAGAATATTTAGTGTTTTCCACTAACTAACTCACATGAATCTAAAATATCCATACATTTGTATATATGTCAAATTATATATACAATGTATTGCCGTTTTTTTGGCATTTTAAGGGTTTTAAAGAATGTTTGTTTTCCTGCAAATTGTTACAATAGAATTAAAAATGGAAGTTTTAAAAATATCCGAATGTGACTTCTATTTGTCTTCATTATAGTATTTTTAAAGACTCTTTATTAGAGTAAAAGATGCTATAACTAATTTTAAAGTTAAAATATACATAAAATTATAAAATTCTGTACATGTATAATCATTATTATCCTCAGTATTTCATACTGTGGCAACATTCTTTCAAACTGTATCATTTCCTTAAAAAAAACAAGAATTGAACCAAAGATATGTAAGAATAGAAAATGATTTATTATAAATACAAACCTGAGCCTTCACAGCAAATGCCAAACACATTGATTGCACTTTCTTGGGGTTTTGAAAAAAATTGGCCCACATTGCTGACTGTGATGAGAATAGTGTATCTGTTGCACAAAAAATCCCAAGAACAGTGAAGTTTTCCAGCAACAGAACAAGGTGTATATACTGAAAATAAGTAATAAATGAATTTATCGATCAATCTATGCAAACAGACTGAATACTCATTTATATCAATATATAATTATGTTAAGACTGTTTCTGAATATACACTGTAGGCATTGGTTTTCTAATTGCTTCTTAGTTTAACTGTGCCTTTAAAACATATTTCTTAATACATGTATAGATTTATTGAGATTATTTATTGTTATTTTATATGTACATTTAAACCATCTCACAAAAAGGCAAATGTGTCAGCATTGTTACCTTTACTTCCCTTTGATTTTGATACTGCAGAATTACATCCCTTTATTTTAGATACCAGCAAGTAGCAAGAATAACATTTTACCATTTATAAAATGAAAATAAGATAATTTGTGAAGGATTCAGAATAGTCCAGAATAGTAAAACATCTTATTAAGAAACAGTTTGATGGATACTTAAAATCCTGTATCATTATGCAATAATTACATATATATAAACAAATAACCAAAGTGTCATGTACTTCATAAATACACTACTTTGAGTTTCTCTAAATGCAATAGTCAGGCGCGTAGCCAGGCATACTCCCATACTCACGGGAGTACTTCGAATTTCAAAAATGAAAAATTTAAATTGCCTAAAAATGATGTTAAACATGTCCACTCAGGTACACTAACAGTATCAGTTTATTTTTAATCACAAATGGTAAACTTGTGTTTCATAAATGCAATAAAATAAGTTTAAAACGTCCTAAATATTTACATTATATTTGGCTACAAAAAAAATCGAGGGGGGGCTTCGCCCACCACACCCCCGTTACAGAAAAATGGGAGTACTTCGATTGTGCCCTTAGCTACGCCCCTGATAGTGTATTAATTTCAAAATTTATGCTTATTACTTTTGAATACACCTGTACCAGCTTGTTTTTCAAATGACATTGCTAGATAAAGCCCAATTGCACTATTGCATTGCTCCCTGTAATGGTTTCTTGTATACACCCTTGGATGGAGCACCCTTGAGAACAGGCGTCAAGCCTCCAAATTGGTTATGTTTTACAAAATATACTACAATCTTGTAGCAATCTCCCTGCCCAGTTACTTAGAAGTCCCAAACGGTTAACAATACATATGCACCCATTTAGCCTCCGCAAAACCCATGCAAACTCGTACTTCTTTAACTATTCTTTTTTCCCCCATACCACAGTCCTGCGGAATAGATTACCCACGAATATTGCGATCCTGCCTGAACTTGAATCATTCAAACAGGCAGTGGCCCAAATCAATTATTAATCATACAACAGTTGTTTTTAACCCTTTTATTCTTTTACTATTTTTTAACAGTTTTAACCGTCTTGTTTCTCTTGACTGTGGGAGCTATCTTGCAGTAGTTTTATCTTTTATTAACACCTGGCGTGCACCCTGCCCATAATACTCATGAGAGGTGTGCGGCAGTATAACAAGATAGATATACCGGGCCGGTTATCCGCAGTTTTCACCAGCGATGGAATAATCCCCATATAAAATAACATTGGTGAATTACTTGTGATGTAACGTTATAAGCAATGTGATGTCACTTTCCCCAACACAGCATCTGATAGTGTTTGTTTCTATATAAAAGGCATCATTTCGATAATTATAACCCTATGGCTGTTTTTTAAATAAAAATCAGATTACTATATTTAGCATAGGTTACACTCCACTAAATTTCTCCCAACCTTGAAAATGTTTATAATTATGCAATATTGATATATTTATCCAGAAGCATGATGCATTTCATTTTGCAACAGATATTTTGTTTCCGAAAAAAGCAGGTGGGTGAGCATGGGTCTGGTCACTTGACATTTTACCACTGTCCATGTAGTGGTGTCAAACCTGTAATAAAATGCCCGGATGTGTTTGTTATTTTACACCCGTAAGTGTCCAGCTACAAGGCAAGTGGGGAAAACTAAGAATCATATGTTGTTACATAAAGATACTATAAAATCAATGCCTTTTTTGAGCGAGCATAGGTCCAGTGAGTCTAAAAAATTATTCCACTTCCGGGTTAAAATAAATCGCTTAAAAATTAAATACTTTCACAAAATTGTTATTAGCATGCAGCACTACAGACTCACCTGCATCTTTACGAAGCAATGAATGTCACTTCAAAATCATGGAGAAAATGATGAGTGGACTGACACTTGCACTGTTTACATTATGGATTGTATATCCACCATGTTTCATCGGAAGTCACGTGTATGCGCACCGCATGTATTGTATCTCACAAATCTATCGATTTTAGGGTATATTTCTCACGATATCTCACAACACTATTTAAAACACATTCACATAGTTGAAGGAGTTTCTCTTTTCACAGTGTTTCGTTTCATAGAGAAAATAATATAGATATATTTCTATTATAAAGTAAAATGCATGAAACAGAAAATTGAGTGATTACCTGTATGGTCAACAACTCCCATTACATTTATGGACGGGAATCTCTTCCGGTTGATGTACGCGCGTTGACGGTCGCCGCCTGGCTTTAAAATTCTAATGTGGGTCCCGTCGATACATCCAATTACATTGGGGAACCCAGCAACGTGGTAAAAAGATTTTTTATTGGCAGTTGCATCAGCTGGCCAGCATATGTATGTATCTTTGATGTCACACAAAGCATCTGTTACAGTAGTAACAGTGCGTGACACTGTAGATTTATCTCTTCCAATCGTGTCCCCCACAGCTTGCATAAACGACCCAGAAGCATAGTACCTTAATGCCAGAAGTACTTTCTCTCTCACACTCAGAGCATGAGACCTGTCAGTTGTTGATTCCAGCTTATTGCCTAAAACTTCACATAAAAAGTCTATCCCATGAGGAGAAAATCTGTATCTCTCTCTGCATTCTTGAGTTGTTAAATTTTCATCAAAATATGCATTGTATTCTTTATACACTCTTTGCCGTCTGCTGCCAAGCAGTGTACCAACAACAGCAGCCATCTTGAAATTCTTTGTTAAGCGCTAACGTTAAAGTTAATTCACCTATCGAGGTGATATAAAATTGTTGTTAAAGTCTTCGTTAAAAATGAAGATTTAACATGGATTTAACGCTAACTTGTTTCGAACAACTCGGTTTACTAACAGCAATATTTAACAAAAAAAAATAACATACTTTCGTTAAGTTAACAACAGTTTCATTGTTAAATATTTAACGAAAGCTTTGAACAACTGGGCCATTATCTACTTATCCATCTGTGCGTGTGAGAGGAGAGATGGAGAGATCTTAAATTTTTTTAGAAGGCCATATGGGACAAAGAAATGTTTTGATATACCTTGTTATTCTTTATATGTCTTATATGTTACCTTCACAAAATAAAGTTGTTATTATTATTAATTTTATGACAAACAGGAAAATATTTTGAAAATGTTTAAATGCTTGAACGAGTAGATAATTATTAACACATTCTTAAGACTATTGCTGTGGAAGACTAGTTGACCTGGATTGGAAAAACTTCACAAAGACTGATTTCTTCGTTTTCTTTCTATAAGCCGTTTTCACACATGGCACGATTACACCCTACCAAATCACAAACAACCCTAAAAACCGTACCTTACCGTACACATAGGTGTACCAAGACTAAAGATGATACCGCACTGTCTCAATGGTAGCTAAGTCTGTTCCATTCCACTCTGGACCCCCAACTTTGACCTGAACTGAAAAATCCTGAGCGGTTTTCGTATAAAGTTTACCTGTTTTGTGATCTACAAAAAAGTCACCCTCGAGAATTTTAAGCGTTTTTGAAACAATCGCGTCATTCTGTAGAGATGCCGATTTTTATTTTTCTATGGAGACTCGCCATTGTTTACATTGGACGCCATTGACGTTTACTCTTCCGTAACAGAGAAGTTACGCCAAAGTTCACGTGTTTTTCAATAAAATGTTCGGGGGACATTTCAATATTGCAATCAGATGCATGGTTATTAATAAAGAGGTATATAAGCACAAAAATAACGCTAAAATGTAAAAAAAAGTTGTTGACTGTCTAGTAAGATCTACAATAAAAGATTTACCTAATAATTCCTGCTTTCAAATGATTCCTAGCCTACTGCATTAGGCTAATGTCGTACTGACAGTCCGTCACACATTTCAGATCTACTCCAGTCCATGAGTCATGACAGCACTAAACATTTTTGAAAAATCTTAAGCAGTTGTTGAATTTCAGGTGAAGTAGCATAACATGCAAGTGAAACACACATTCATTTAAACAGTGGCCCAACATGCATGTCACAGTATAACCCTGAACACTCCATAATCCATTCTAAATCCTTTATTTTCCTTCATAGTAATGAGCTAGATCTTTAGATATTAAAACGACAACATAGATTTCAATTCTCCGAAACTTGCTCGTGACGTATTGATTAGATGACGTAGTATGAATAACAATCAGGCGACACGAGTGTATCCGACGTGGGAGCGTGCATTTGCGCGCATCCCCTTATGCATACTGGTACCTAGCTAAATAAATTGAAATAACACAAAAGAATCTAATAGTTCTGTATAGGCATTTGGTCGTAGATTGATATACCGTTTTTTCATAGCCTGGCACAACAAGTGCGGAACACACCTTTTACGAAACGCGTAGAGTTTACACGCTTTTAGGGAATCACCTGTTCGATATGCATGTGCCTTCCTCATTCGTAGGTACATACCCATATCAACTGCTGTGTGGACAAAACCCGCTGCCATATACATGTAAGTCTTACTTGTTCGTTCCGTTAGTCACGATGCGAAGGGGCGTTAATACGATGCGAATACACGTTGGAGCGATGCGATATGAATATCGTCTTCGCATTGTGTGATCGTCCCTGCGCATCGTCCCTTGCACATAATATGTATTTTGTCAGGGTCTGGAAATCTGGATAGGGGCAATGTTTTCCATTTTTACAGAAAATATGCCTGCTAGCCAGATAGTGTAGCCAGTTGAGTTCTCTCATGGAAAAATGCTTTGTCCGTCTGGACGCAATACATGAACTGTAAATGTACTGTAAATGAGCTACATTGGATGTCTTCATCTTCAACAGTTTGAGTTACGTATCGATTTCAAATTCATTTTAATATGTGCTTAAGTCTCTTAACATAACGGCTAAGTATGTTTTATTTCTTATCCGACGAGAGATTTGGTCGCAAATTACGCAACAAAGTGGGGTATTTTACTTTAGAGTTAAGCGAAAAGTGATAGATCTATGTGTCTGATATAAATGTCAGTTTTATATGTGCGAAGGCTTTAAAATGACTTGTTATTGTTGTAGAAATGTATTCTAAGTAAAAAATAATATATGACATGTGTGCGTGCGTCTGTATGTCCGTGGTCTGTATAGATGTACTTGAAACATTACCTTTTACGGGAGTGACAGCCTATTCACAAAAAAATAGTTTTATAAATAATTTTCATTTCTGAAAATATATGGTCATGCTCTCTTAATGTTATGGTGGACTCCCAAAGAAAACCCCCCTTCTTTAAACAGCTGAAATCTTCGTCCGCACCTGAGTGCGGGGTTCTTATTACATGTCATATATTTTCTATATCAGTGGGTGACTAAGCATTTGATATTTGCCGTTTTTCGACGATAGATACTTTATTTTATGTTTTTCTATGATCCGAAAATTGCCTGTCGGATTCACATGTTTAATGCCGACAACTAACAGTTTAGGCCCTTACAAAATGACGAAAATGTACCGGCTGATCTAAAGCAAGTTGGTATGCCGAAATCGTTTCAAACAGCCGAAACGGATTTGTTCATGTTGGCATATATACATAATTACATATACATCAAATACTAAATATGCGCAGCAGAAATTTGTCTCTTTCGACGTTCAACTTGGTAATTTTGAGTACGTCCCTGGTAACGTCAGCTATGGACGCCGCCATCTTGGAAATCAACGCGACGTCACTTTGCATTACGCCCTATGGCGAAAATAACAAAAATGCGGATTTTTACGTTTAAGTAAGAAATAATGGAAAAATAAAAAACATGCCTGGAGATATTAAATTTCCAGATATATATATGCTATAAAGAGCAAAAATACATGCAAGGGCGACAAGAAACTAATGGTCCAAAATTAGGTGTTGCATTTATATATATAACATCCCCCCACAAAGGCAAAATTTCAACCCAAATGTTCCAAAAAGAGCAACACCAACTACCCATTACAAACATTAAAGACAAGAAAGTTTAGTATGTATAGCAATAAAATGTCATTTATACATTTTAAATCTTTGTTACTTATTATGGTAGATGTCCAACTTTATATACACTTGAACTTTTTATTTAAAAAAAAGATACACGTATGACAGAAGAGAAGTCTGTATTGACACGTTGGCCGACACAGGCAGACACAGGTATATATATGTCCAAGGTGGAAACAGTCACACAAGAAGCATACTGGCCACCATCTCAAGAAATGAAATCTTCTATCATCAACAAAGATCTTATTATACTGCCAAAATAACGATACAGACAATGTTATTAAAATATATGTTGTTCTTAATTTCAGTTGTTACAAAGTATGGTCAAAATTAAAAATGACTTCTGGTAAACGAGATTTACTTAAACAAAAAACAAAGTTCTAAATGGCACAATGCATTGAATACATAATACGGTATTCTGAATAAAGCTAACGTAAAAGGAAACAAATCTTGAGCTACTCTTGCAACTAGCAATCCAAGAAATTTAGTGTTGACAGAGTTGTTCTTCTTTGGTCTTTTCACTGTGAAATGCAAAATGATTGAAAATTGCATAAAATGAATTTCGAAGCATTACTGATTTCTTTCTATAATAATTGTGAAAGCTGTCACAAACACTATGAACATGTAACTCAAAAATTATAACTGATTAGTTTATAGAGTTCATCTTGAAACTGTGATTAATAAAGAGTTTAACTCATAGAAGCACTCTTGAAATTTTGCAGTGGCGGGGGTCGCGTTGAACATTTTAAGAGAGTTTTTACACTTAGATGGATGCTGACAGTTCGTTGTTTAGATTCTCCAAATCACACACAACAACCCTAAAAACCGTACCTTACCGCACACATAGGTGTACCAATACTGAAGATGACACCACACTGTCTCAATGGGAGCTAGGTGTTGCATTTATATATATAACACTGCATCGTACCAGGTTTGGTGTCCTCTGCAAAATTGGGCGCAAGGGGATTTTTCTTATGACAATGAGTGTTACTTCTCTAACAGTACATGATTTGGGTTTCTATCCGTTTATTTTAATCACATACCTGCAGTTCATTGAAAACACATCATGTTGCTGTTGTTGTTGTTTTTTCAAACAAATAGTTTTGCTGAAGACTTTTTGATGAAGTAAAATACAGTGCTTTTAAATTGTATGTAACCAGCTTTGTTTATAACACATCCTTCAGGAATACGTGACACCACGTACTCGTCTATTATTTGACGAAATTGTCATGAAACCTAAAATTTCAGTGATGGTACATTGTGTTTCCGTAAGGGACATATGCTAACATCATAAAACAGGTCATTATTTCCATAATGATGTCCGGCCAGATCCGCCTCCGTGGTCTAGTTGTCAGAGAGGCTGACTTGAAATCACTGTAACCTCCAACTTTGTCTCTTTAAGTATGAAAGTAAGCAGTGGCTTGCGAAGATTCGAGCCTAGTACTGGACTTTTCTGGGACGATGATAGGAAAACTAGCTGCCTATTAAACTGACCAAATACAAACCTGCACTTTTAAGTGGACGTTTAACTTTTTGAAGGGGTAAATGACAAGTTACATAATAATTCGAGGAGTTAAGGCAAAACTATCAAATCTGCTGCTATTTCTATAGACGCCTTGCATTGCAATAATAGCCATGATGTGGCAGTTGATGCCCAAATCCTGCAATGACCAATAAGGTGTGATATACATTTTGATTTGATTGGTTGCTATTGACAATGTTGATAGCTTATAACTATGAGCATTTAAAAAATGCTATTGTACCAGGTTGTGTCATAATGTATGCATATACAATACATATGGGTGTACATATGTCTGATTACATGTAAAAGACACAGACAACAAACAGGTCAATATTTTGTCCTGTTCGAAAAATTTAAAAGATTGATCAAGCAATACAATTTTTTTTCTTTTCAAATGTCATACACATTATATTGGCACACATGTTCAACACATGTAGATAAAGTGTCGTTTGCAAATGCCAGGTCAGACCTTGAAGGTCAAGGTCACAGACTGTTATACACCACTTTAGGGACATTCGGAAATTACGAGTGACGGCTCTTGTTCCTTTGTGAATCTGATTTATTTTGGTCATCGTTCATCTGTTTAACTGGTCAAGCTATAATGGTCTCCTAAATTCCGGGCTTCTGTGTTAGTTTACTTGCTATATTTGAAAAATAATGGTAAATTCTCAACGGAAAATTTTGTTATGGGGCTTTGCAATTAAAAAGAAGGGTTTTAGTTGATCAACAAAATTACTCTTGTCCTAAAATAGAATGTTCATACACATATCACGTAGTTTCTCATAGCAGTTGTCAGCATTGGATGTTATAATATATCTAAATATTTTAGATGATTGCACAAAAGATATATTTCACTAATGCATATTGCATTATGAAAGTGGTTCAATCAGTGAGTCTGTCCTGCATGATTCGATGAATTGTGCGGCATATCTCATATTCCAAGAAGGACTTGGGAATATGATAGGTCCAGAAACGACAAACAAAAAAAGGTCACTGGACTTGTGTATAATCCCAGAGAAGATAAGACAACCTGTAAACTTTAAAGTATCTTCACACAGTCATTTAATTAGATAAATGGTTCAGATATATGTAATTCAAACATATTAAACAATCAAGCTAACCAAAACAAACTTAGGACAACAGCGATGAATGCCCCCAAATTGGTGTCTTACATACTGTGACTTTGATCTTCAAGGTGTGTAACCGGTTCTTGCATACAGCACTTTATCTCTATGTGCTGAACATGTGTGCAAATTTATATTAAAACCATTCAATGTATAACATAGTGAAAGTCTGAACAGGAAAAAAGTGTATAGCTTCATAAAAGTTGATTATCTTTTTTTCAAACAGAAGCATATATTCACCTAATCTATTTTCGTGTGTATTTTACTTGACTATACTCAAATAGAAATGGCACACCCGTATGTATTGTGTACGTATACATTATGGCACACCCTGTTTCAAAGGCACTTTTGATTTGCTTATAGTATAAGCAATCACCATTGTCACCAACCATCAATCAAATCAAAATATTTATTGCACCTAATTGGCCATTGCAGGATTTGGGCATTAGCTGCCACATCATGAATATATCTATCTTGTCACTTACCCCTTCAAAAGTTAAGGACATTACTAATGTTCGGATGAGGACTAAAACAGAGGTCCGATGTATCTGTGCTGTACACCGCATGTTAAAAAAAACAGGGGATGTCTCTGTAACGGGACTCATTCTGTACCTCGCATCATTCTCCAAAACCTAAAATAACTAACCTCTTCTAGGGGCATTTGTCATATATGGATTGGCCGGTACCAACGATGAAACTTTAAAAAAAACGTAACTTTCTCAATTGTCATCAAATGTGTTTCTTTGTATTACTTGGAATAGATCATCGTTTTTTAACTTTGAAGTTGTTTGTACATATTACATTGAAAGCAGTATTTAGGTAATATTAGGAGTTGATTATCTCCAACTTGCACTTGATTAGTATCAGTTTGTTTATTTCTTAATTATATATAGTGTTTTTCTTTGAATGTATTTCTGTATACCATTCCAAGTAAAACAAAAATGACCATCAAACAGAAATAGCTTTCATATATTGACTGATAAAATTTCAGTTTTGTTGTTCAAGACACTCACTTCAACAATAAAGTCTATCAGAGCCATCTTCGTACAGTGGTAGCAAGGTCGCCTCAGGGTTGTAGGGTTCTGGGTTCGATCCCCAAAAATGCTAAAGCAGTTGGAGTGTCTTTAGGCGAGACACAGATAACTCGACATAGCTTTCCCCCCCCCCCCCCACTCTCTCTCTCTCTCTCTCTCTCTCTCTCTCTCTCTCTCTCTCTCTCTCTCTTGTTTCGCAATTGAGAGTAAATAAATAACTATAGATTAATTTTTCGTGTCAGTACTCCAAGATAAATGTATTACCCTCTCATAAAAAGGAAAAAAGGAAATCATTAAATCTTTTCTGTATTAAAAATCACCCTACCAAATACCATTGAATCACCTCACTTCCCCATAATGTCTTCTCACTGTGTGCAATTTGAATACTTGTACAGTTATGTTGCGGACAACAAAATTCAATGAGGGGAGATAATTTACAAATAAGGCCATATATTGTTATGGTTATTTTGCAATGCTATTCTTGTTAATGTCTTCTCACACTTTCCTCCAGTACTCCGAACAAGAAAATGTAACAAAGGGACATAATTAAAAAATAAGTCAAGTAGAGTTATGATTATTGCACAATAAAAAAGGGAGATAAAGCAAAAATAAGACAATATATGGTTATGGTTCATGGGCACTGCACTTCCCGTGAGTGTCATCTTTCATTGTATGTAATTTGAACGAATTTCGTACAAGAAAATGTAATGAAGGGGAATAAAATTGGGAAAGGAAGAGTTATGGTCTTTTGACATAGCATTTCCTTTTATTGTTCTCTATCACTGTATGAGGTCTGAGTTATGCTTCCGTGAACGAAATCGGGACGGACGGAATACTTTGTGAGATGGACGGTTAAGTTAACCTTTTGGTCTTTTTTTATAATACTCCCGAACACAAAGTGTAAGGGGGTATACTGCATTCAGGTTGTCCATCCGTCCGTCTATCCGTCCGTAGACGGAATCTTGTGAACCCTAAATCTCCAAAACCCCTGGTAAGAATTCAACTGGTCGAAGGTCAAGGTCACATGGGCTTGATATATTAAAATCTTGTGGACGCTTAATCTCGAAATCCCCTTTTCAGAATTGTATGATGCATCACACGAGTGATAAGTAGAGTGGTTAACTGTGCATTTTCCATGTTTCGGGTCACTAGGTCAAAAGTCAAGGTCACAGGGGCTCGAGGTAGTAATATCTTGTGCGCCTTTAATCTCCAAAACCCCTGATTACAATTTAATTATATTTTACAGAAGTGATAAGTACCATGCCTTTTTGTGCATGGTCTATGTTTCGGGATACTAGGTTAAAGGTCAAAGTCACAGGAGCACGAGATAGTAAATTCATGTGGGCTCAATATCTCCTAAATCTTTGGTCACAATTTAATGATATTGTTAGGATGGACCGAGACCTTTAAATATCAAAGAAAGATTCAATACATGTAGATCTACACAATATTTATTTTTCAATCAACCGTGTGTAACGTTATATAACATAATCTACATAAACAATTTCTCAAAATAAACTTAGTACCTGCAACTTTGTTTTCTGAACTGATCTATTCGTTATAAATCTTTAACTTTATCTTTTCATCTATCTATATCATTCTCCAAATGTAAACTCTTTTTTGTTTTAAAATTCGGACCTATTTATAGTGGCCGTTATTGTTTACATGACGTAAAAGTGAAAGTAGGATTTCCCGCAAAACTGGGTCGATGTGACGTCATACGCTAACAAAATGGCGGAATAAATTCTCTGTTGCAGGAACAACATTTAAACAATAAATACAAAGTTAACAGTGATTATATTAAATAGTTATTATGGACATTACTTAAAGGTAATTGATTATATTCTTATACATAAGTAATCGTAATATGTTAAACCGAATATGTATTATTTTTGAATGAAAACACTATATAACGTGGGTGGAGAACAGCATATCAATATTCATCATAAGTGATAAGTTCCATGCCTAGTTGTGCACGGTCCATGTTTTGGGACACTAGGTCAAGGTCATAGGGGCTCGACATAATAAACTTTTGTGTGCTCTTAATCTCCAAAACCCCTGGTCAAATTAATTATACCTTACAGAAGCGATAAGTACCATGTCTAAAGTTATGCAGGTGCGATAATAAAAGCATCAAATGTTACATAAATTTATATACTGTGTCAGTGGGGTGTTCAGGGGGGGGGTATTCATTACCTTCAGTAATAGTTCTAGTTTTAACTTACCCCACAATACATTTTTTAAACACCGCAATACTGTTTTTAACCCCCTAATGCCAGCATGAACTAAAGCAACTTCAGAATGCTTAAAGTCAAACTCAACCCCTAACCAGGACAGACATGCCGATTTCTGTAGGCCAAAGTTCCTTCGGGTACCAAAGGTATTAAATTCCAAATGAATACAAACAATGGTCAGTGATTGTATTGAAATATCATAAAATTTTCTTGAATGGGCCAGAATATATTCCATCAAAAACATTTCCATCAAAGCGTGAAATAGTTTCCAGGACACGCAATATAATTTGTGTAAGGTGTAATAACATACATATGAACTTCAGATCCTTTCATGGCATTTCTACCATATTCTGTTTGCGCATAGTCAGTCAGGGAATCTTTTCACTACAAGACTTGGTGTTAACTCTGTCATTTATTACATGTATTATTGTTTTGTTGTATTATACATACAATACTTATAATAAGTTTATTTTGAGTGTCTTTCAATAAGTGAATAATTGTGTGTAACTGGACAGTTTAAGTGTATGTAAGTGAATCTTTATTTCTTAATTTGTTTATAAAAGACCTTATTGTAAATATGTACTTTTATTTCCTCTTGTATAACCTTAATATGTCACCTTCTTGAAATAAAGAATTTATTATTATTATTATTATTATTATTATTATTATTATTATTATTATTATCATCATCATCATCATTTTATCTTACCCAATAGACTATTATACATGTTAAAACATATTTCTGTACTATTTAGCGACTGTTGCTCATACACTTTTACCCCCCCCCCCCCTAATAAAATGCACGGGCGGTTGGGGCGTGAGAGGAGCGTAAAGATTTGCTCTTGTCCGTCCGTACGAACGTATGCTCCGAAAATATTGTGGCATGCACTACTACTTTACTTCCTGATCTTGAGTCACAAAGCTTCATACACATGTTTATGAGACTTCAGATGAGTTCGTTTATGGGTTTGATCGGATTTCTTCCTGAATGATGGTCCCTGATATAACAAAAACTGCAATATATAACTACATTTGTATGTGTACACTCTAACACCTTCATTTCTTTAATTCTGACAACAATTACACAGAATGTGTATGACCACAAGTTCTCAGATGAGTTCGTTCATACGTTTGTGGGAATAGTTCTTCCAGTGTTATGACCCCTGATTTAAAATATTGCAATATTTAACTATGTTAAAACTCAAGCACTTTCATTTCTTAACTTGCCCTAGTTATATGGTCAGAGAATATGTGTGTCTAAACGGTCTCGAATGAGTTCGATAACGGGCTTGTTCAGACCAGTAGTTCAAGAATTATGGCCCTTGATTTAACAATTATTGTAATATTTAACTATATTTTCTCTGTAGCACCTTCATTTCTTCACTTAACCTAATTGTATTGACAAAGAATGTGAATTACCATAAGGTTTTAAATAAGTTCAATCATGGGCCTGATTGGAATAGTACTTCCAGATTTATGGCCCCTGGTTGTACAAAAATGACAATATGTAACTATGTTTCAAATTAAGCACCTTCATTTCTTTACTTATCCTTACAATATATACCGAGAATGTGCATGACTATAAGACTTTGGATAAGTTTTATTATGAGCTTGATCCGACCAGTTCTTTCAGAGTTATGGACCCTGATCGTTGAATGTCTTACAAACGAAATCAGGCTATTACTTCAAAATTATGGTCCTTGATTTATAAAAAATGCCATATTTAACTATGTTGACACTCGGCACCTTTATTTCTTCAGTCTCATATAGGTCACCAGGTCAAATAATAGAAAAAAACATTATGAATGTCCCATTTATAACCCAATCATCATGATAACAATTTGACAGAAGGTTTTCTCCAATTATTTCTAGGCCATGTTTGCATCTGTGTCACATGAGATAAAAAACTAGGTCACACGGTCAAATCAAAGAAAAACCTTGTTAACACTCTAAAGGCTACATTTATTATCCAGTCGTCATCAAAATTGGTCATAATGTTTGTCCGAAAGATTTTCTAGGTCCAATGGAAACGAAAACCAGGTCATAAGGTCAAGTCAAAGAAAAACTTATATTAATATTCTATAGGCCATATATAATATCCAATCTTCATGACAATTGGTCAGCATACTTGTCTTAAAGATTTCGATATCAATTTTGAAACTGAGTTATCTGGGATGAATAACTAGCTCATAGAGTCAAAACAATGGAAAGCATTGTTAAGACTCTAGGGGTCACAATTAATATCCAATCTTTATAAAACAAACAAGTCAGAATGTTTTTCAAAATGCCTTCTAGGTCAAGTTTAATACTTGGGTACTTGGGATAAAAACAAGATCACTAGAACAAATCAAATTAAAACCTTGTCAGTGTGTATGTGTTGACCACCTGATAGACTAGGTCACCAGGTCCATTCCAAGGAAAACCTTGTTGATACGCTAAAAGTTTTATAGCCAATTAGTATGTGATGTGGTCAGAATGTTTGTCTATCCAAGGTCATACAGAATATTTGTGTTTATGTTTTATAGTTAAAGGTTGAATTTGACCACATTGGGTCATAAGTAGGTCTCAGGTGAGCGATAGGGTCATGTTGGCCCTCATGTCCTTGATAAAACTCTACAGGTCACAATTTTCATTCAGATTTGTCAAACTTGCTCAGTACATTTCTTGCAATCTGTAGATTATCCCTATTGTTTTGGGGGTCAGAGGGTAAAAGGTCAAGGTCGCATTGAACCGAACTTTGATAATCGTTTCCGCTCAAAGTATTGAGATATATATCACCCACAGTCTTCAACTTCATATGATGATTGGTGTTACTGAGTAAACGATCCATAATGTTTTTGGGGTCAGGAGTCAAAGATCAAGGTCACAGTGACCCGAACTTTGAAACCGTTTCCGCTCAATATTTTGAGATCTATATCACCCAATGTCTTCAAACTTCAAAGATTATCACATACCTTACTCCGATCAGTCCAGCAGAGCGATGCTGGCCTTTTTAGGCCTCTTGTTAAGCTCACCTGAGCACATCAGTTTCGATTAGCAAATTTATGGAAATCTGCTCTTGTTTTCTGGCAAAAGCGGAAAGTTGGGATATTTGTGTTCTATAGACACACTTCTAGGTGAACACTCATTTAAAACCAAATCATGAAAAACGGTCAGAATGTTTGTTTTGATATGTGCGTGTCCTTCTTAGGGCGTCTAAAGAAATACGAATGTACAATGACTCAGTCTATGACAATTGTACCTCATATGAAGTCAATTCAATCCTAAACATCAAGAATTGTTACAGGTGCAACCGCATTAGCTCTATAATGCACTAAAATGGGAAAATTTGAAGACTGAAAAAATACACATAACTTAACAACTTGCTGTTAGATGAAAAACAATAAAACTTGCATCTTACTTTCTGATCAAAATTAATATGGCGATACATTCTCTGCAACATAAATTACATTCCAAAAGTAATATTATAACTATAAAAGAAATCCTTTGTTAACACGTTAAAATGCACAGCAACCAAAAATTGCTATTATAAAACTGTCACCAAAAATACACTATGTGCAGTAAGATGCGCATGTCACTTAAACATACTTTTTACTACAGTTTAAGACTAACCCGTGCATTACGATTTATTGTGCAAGCGGCACTTGAAACTTTGGGTTTAAAAGGCGTTAAACTATAGGTTTAAGAGTTACCTGAATTATTTTGCACTTTTCACGGAAAACCCAAGATCAAAGTCTTAAACATCTGTTTAAAATGTAAAATACAACATTAGCATTTCAACAGGTCATGTTACACTTTAAACAGCTAATTTCATTGGTTGTCTCTATTGGTTAATCAGCCTTTGAACTACGGTTTAAGACTTCAAACCACGGTTTAAGAATTCTCTTACAAACAGCACATGAAACTAGGGGTTTAATTGGGTCACTGCTAAGAATTAAATAACACGAACTTTTATTTACCTTGTTTATATAATGATCAAACACATACAAGTCAATTTGTGGTCAAATAATAATAGGTAGATGATAGGTAGATGACTTCATTTTTTTTCACAATATTAATCTTTATTGGTACACCATCTAAGCGAGGTGCTTAATGCAAAATAAGCCAGAATTCGGATATCGTGTTCTTTTCTGTATGTATAGGTATTGATTTTCTGTCTTTTCTAATATAATAAGTCATACTTTAGGATGAAGAATTAAGGATAGTGGTAAGTGTGTCCTGCGAAGAACCGGTTTTAACTTTCTTACATTAAGAGACTGGTCGGTAGCAGGGATTGGATACTTGACCCTTTATCTTTGAGAGGTTATAAAGATTTTGAAGTCAGCGACTCTAACAACTCGATCACGGAAGCGGATTTATAGAAATATTTATTGTTTTACCGTTGTTCTGTCTGTAATATACGAGATAAATTTTATAATGTAAATCAATATATATGTAAAAAATATCAAGTGAAGAGCGCATTAAGTGGAGTACAATGTAGGTCATAACGATAAGATAACTGTTTTCAGAAAACATTTTATTTTATAGTAAACATCAAAATTCTGGGCGCAAATTTAATACAAGTTATTGTCGCTGGTAATAGCATACTAGTAGTAAACAGCAGAGTCATATGTGTGCATTGCAATACAGTTAATTGTATTACATTAACATAACCAAATCAGAATATATTCCCATTTTACGTTGGAAAAATTAATTTAATTCAATTAAGACAATTATGTTCTCGGTGCACTTTTAATGTAAATGCATAATAGGGAGTAAGTGCTCTTAGTTAGTCTTACAAAATGAGCAACAGTCGAAAGCAATCACTTTTATTTTTAATCAAAGCTTAATGAACTATGCTTGTATATCCGAATTTCATTGGGGCAACCAGAACAACGCATTTGAGTGAAGAGGCGGGGGAAATATTTTAAAAAGTATTTATCAACATTGTTTTAGAATTCAATAGAACACAGTTCTACTATTATTCTAATGCACAAATACTTTGTGGGTGAATCTGCCATCTGTCCCTCTGTAATTCTTTCTTGACATTAGGAAACATCAAATAGGAATAGCAAACATACAATTACAATGACGACAAACATAGTGACGATGACCTTAACATTAAGATTAATGAAATGGTAAATATCAACAAGACACATATAACATTTAGCAACGTTTAAATGCCATAATTATATTAAGTTTTTCTTCAAGATTAATCAGCGACCGTCTAAATTCATAACAAGGTTCTTGACGGGAAATCGTAGTAGTTTAAGCTGACAAAAACCTTCGCCTGACGACTCGATTTCATGCACGGTCGATTTGGTTCGGAAATAGAAGCAATACTGATTGTTTTTTGGGGAAAAACAGTAGTTGAACAGTAAAAACAGTAGTAGCCTCAACTGTAGTTGAGGCGCGGGGAATTGACTGTATAAACACCATGCTGCGCAATACGCGTCAGAAATATATGACGTTTGACCAGACTAACAATGCAAGAGTGGCGTCCCTTGTGACAATAAATGCCGCAGTTTCTGCTTGACGTTAACAGGATGAAGTAGGTAAATTGCAATTTGGTTGGAAACATCAATTCTTAAAGTTATATATATTAAAATTGAGAGCCAACTGGCCTTTTATCAATTTCGAAGCGTGATAATAACCCTTTTATTTGATGCTAATTAATACAATACTGTGACATATCAGCGAGATATTTACGTCTTTTATCAGTCAGAGCGTGTTGATATAGATATATCTTTAAAGTTGTTGTAGTAGTTTAACGCCGGGCTCAACCGTAGTTTTGGTTATTTTGAAAGGCAGACAGTTTACCTAACAATTGTTCTTGGTAAGAACCAATATAAGACTCATATCCCTAACTTACTCCCATAAAGAGACATGGTGGATATCAGGGCTCGAGTCCATAACCCTCAATTTATGACAAGTTACTATAAGCATTCGACGACGGAAGCGGACACAATGAATCTTAATTGTTTTGCAATCATTCTGCCCATGATGCACCGAGGTAAACTGTGCATTTAAATATCAATCATACGTAAATAGTATATCAAGATATACACGTGAGACTACGTTTATGTTCTAAACCAGGTTATCTCTAGATGTGTGGGGACAAAGTGTTTCTGAAATGTCCAGTGCCCCGACAAGGATTCGACCCGGGGACCTCCGGCTTTGTAGTCCAGAACGTAAACCACTCGACCACCGCAACACCCGAGATTTTATTTCACCACGCTTAAATTTGAGCATAATGGCAATATACCTGTTTTCAGAAAATATGTCATTGTATTGTGACTCCAATTATAATTGCTCAAGCGTTGTGTCATAAGTTGGAGATTACTATACAGTTAAATTGTTTTTGAAAACAGATATCTTACAATAATGATCATAATGGTTAGACAATTGTTTTCAAAAAATAGTTCACTGTATAGTAAATATTAAAAATATTCTTGCAATTGCTCTGCAAGTTATTGCCACTGGCAATAGCACAGTAAGTTGCAGAGTAATATGTGTGTAATTCATTGAAGTTCACTGTATTACATTAGCACAACCGAAGCAAAATATGTTCCTACTTGAAAAGGGTATTTAAAACATTTTAAGACAAATACATTCTGGGTGTAGTTTTTAATGTAAGTGCATGGTAGGGAGTAAGTGTACTTAGTCTTAAACATTAAGCAGCAGTCAAAAGTAACCAGAAGCGCTTTGCGGGTAAGATTACTTGTAGCCCTTATATGACCAGGAAATTGTCAAGTTCAAGTCTAAGAATAAGTACATTCTATTTAGAGAATATTTGTTTGTTTTGAGTGGATATGGAATATATCTCATGGAGAAGTGATTTAATAGTAATATTTTCACCAGCGCGAAGCGCGAGTTAAAATGTGAAAATTGCATCACTGTGAGTTGAGATATATTCCATATCCACTTAAAACAAACACATTTACGCTACCTTTTAAAGCTAAGTTTTGTATATATGCACTACTTTAAAAAATTGTTCTTGCAGACTTATATCACCAACTCTGTGACTGATATGCTATCTATATCATAAATCTATATTTCACTGATAAAACACAGTATCTAATTAGTTAGTATAGAATAAATATAGCGCAGTTGCTTTTTGTTTGATACGTTCAGACAACGCATTTTAGTGAAGAAGCGACAAATATATATTAGAAAAGTATATGTCAACAATGTTCTAGAATGAATAGAACTCAGTTCTACCATTATTCTATCGTCAAACTCATTTTGTGTACATATGGGTGGTTAAAGAAGTTGGCACTATATTTTTGACGACACGTATAGTAGTTTCAGTTTTTGTTTTGGGAATTTGCACGATACAAGCTTAGACTTGATCAGATCAGATATCTAGAGTTGTAAGTCTTTCAACGGCCATACTGTAGGAAATAATTTGTGAATATGGACGGTAAATTAATTTATTAATATTTTACTTATTTTACTGTAAAACTGTAATATTGTAAACGTTCGTTCATAATTCAAATTGATAATGTTATCCTTTTTATATCGTATGCAAATTATTTTCATGTCGCTCATATACATTGAACATGCATTCCGTCACCTCCTTGACTTACCTAGCGTGAGTGTCTGTACATGTTCATAAACTGAATGAAACTAGTACTATGCACCTCATTGTATTGTTCCACTCCGCGATCAGAAACTTTTGGAAAACAATTTTGACTTTTGGGATTTGGGCTTATGTCTTTTGATCAAGAAAATGTCTCTTTGGGCAAAATGTCAAGAAGGTAGAAATAAAAAAGAAATTTTAAAAATGAAAATAAAACAGAAGTGTTTAGCATTTTGTAGATATGCAGTTTGGTAAAGCAGTAGCTTGGTATATTATTTTAGCAAAGTTTTTCTGGGAACATTTCATTTAATCATACCTACACCGTTTTAAACAGATAGGTACATTAACTAATTATATTTAACATACGTTTTATAGATAGAAGCGCATGTCCCTTTTGTTTCAATTTACTATAATTATAGTCATAAGAGAGTTTTCAACTAATTGCAAGACAGCACACGTACAAATCTCACCAACACTAATTAAAAATCATAATAGTATCATTAAGAATACTAGAAGATACAATGGATCGTTAAGTAAGCAACGTTTAACATTCGCCACCACTTGATAACATTAGGTTTAGTACTCGTATCGTTTCCATCTGCAGCGATACATGGTTCCAACACAATACTTGTTCTTAAGTCAATAATAACATAAACAAACTAGGTAATCAAATAACACATAATTGTATTAACAATTATGAATCTACATGATATGCATCATGTGTATGTGCATATTAAACGATATAGATAAAACGATATGTTACAAAACTATAGTCTCTTGTTTCTCATTTGTCAAGATTAATGTTTGTTTTTCTAGCTTCGACAGTCATACCTGAGAAAACTTTAAAATACTTGGGTGGATATGCAGGAATTACCCCACGTCTTATCGTAAGTATCTAAATGATGGTCGTTTGCTGCTCATTGACCGCAACAACTCTGTTCTTTTAATAACAAATACAAATGATGAAAAGATACAAGAAATTGATCTCGCCAGACCAGACAAAACCATTAAACCTTCAGAGAGAGATTTCTCTCTCGGTGTTATTTTCACCACAAAAACTCAACAAAATGAAACCGTTTTAGAGAACACTTTGACTGTGAAGGTAATGGACCGAACACGGTCTATTGTGGTACTTGATAAGGATCACTTCTGCGCCACTACCGCAACTCACATCGCTATCCTGAATAAATCTTGGGAAACTGGACCCTTACATCAAAGGTCAAAGAAAGATAGGGGCGGCTTGTTGATGTCTGACAGGGTGGATCGATTCTTTTTTGGTGATGGCGATGAATACGTTGGTTGTCACTGGGACGGAAAAAAGATTACAGAGATCTTCCAATTCAGCAACCCACGTATGAAGTTTCCTCGTGGTTCTGTCATAGACGGATCAGGAAGAATCATTGTCTGTTGTGATTCGTCCCATAATATCTTTAGGATTTCACCTGACGGAAGAGAGTCCGAAGTCATTGTATTTGACGGAACAAAGTCTTTTGGAGACATAGATTTTCATCCAAACGGCAAATTCTTCGTCACGACCGTTTGGAATGAAAACGAGATGCCAATTCTCTTTAAGATAGAAGCTTGAAAAAATAAGCAAACTGATGTTTTACTCAAAATTATATACATGTACTTATTACGCAGATTGAGTAGATTAGTTTTACACTGTGTCTTGTTGCGAGTGTTTTTTCGGAAGGTTTCTGGGATTATTTTCTTTTATTTATATATGACAGCAAACGTTGAGTTCAATGGTCAAATATGATGCAAGCAGTGTGTTGGGACTTCTGTCTGTAGTTGTAATTTGTATGACTTTTTGTAGATCACATATGGAACTTTCAATTTTTCCAATAATCGATGTATCAATACATTTCACACATTAAACAAAGAAGGATAAAATCGGTTTAACCGTGATGATTTTTTAAACGGATTCATTTATCATAATTTCAATTGTCACAAAAGTTGGCAAATACTTTTACCTAATTGGTGATATAAATTCAAAAATATTAATTATTTCACCTACCCATTTTGTTTTAAAACCTACCAACCCGTTTCCCTATGAAAGAGAAAGACTTAAATTTGTACTTTTCATTTACATGTTTTGCTTTAATTCTGAGCTAAATTCAGTGCAAAATTATCTTTAAATTCAACGAGTGTCGAAAATATAGTATAGTAAGACATAGCAATATGTGTAACGAAATGTATATAAATTTAAAACTATGGCACTACATGTACCTGTATACACTATGTCTTACTATACTATACTATATCATGTTGTTCATACAATGTTATTCACTATGTAAATGTTTAAATGATTTTTGAAATTAAAAACTTATTTACACGATGAATTTTTCTTGGGTTGTGGCGGTTTTTCCGCAAATTTATTTGTGCCACATTGAATTTTCTTTTCTTTTGAGATTTATGATAATACTCCTTCAAATTGACAAGCAACAAAACACTATTTAGAATTCCTTTTATTTTTAGTTTAATTTTCCCTACTAATTTTCCATAACATCGGTCTGTCTGCGAACTTACTCCAAAGAATAGTATAAAACAAAAGCTCACATTGATTCGAGTAATTCACTTTTATGGGTCAGTTTCTCGCCTAAACCCATACTACATAGACTCATCAAGGCCAAAAAAATTACGTGAAACATGTGAAAAGAAACTGTTTTTGGCGGAAAATATCTATTCTAAGTAATAAAACAATGAACGGAGGCTGAACAAAGAACGGAGACTTAACAAAGAACGGAGATACATAAACATTTACATGTACAATTCTAAAAACAATATCAAATCTTGCAAATCTGCAACATGGGTTGTATTTGATCACATTGCCCCTCTTCATTTTCTGTTAAATCTTCTTTAACTTTAATGCGATAAATCAGTTAGTCAGCTCAATATCATTTATTGGTACAAAGAGTGTGAAGAATGTAACAATCCCTCTTTAGCGCTAGCTTACATTATCGAATTTTGCTTTCGGTAGGCAACGACCAATATTGATGTAGACAGTATTGGATTATCGATTTTCTCGAGGCTGTTATTATCAGCTAGCGTTTGGCGATGGTACACTTTGTTCAATATCACATATTTTGTGTATCCGACTGATTTCGATCCACTTACGGTGTCGACAAAGTCGGTTATTAGTGCAATCAGAGTGTTAGGGAAGTTCATATCTATCGAACAACCTAAATCGGGGGCGTTAGAGAGCCAGGGGAAGAATGGACTTCAACTAAGAGCCAATTAACGAGGACATCATGTTAACGCAGCCAGCCTCCATACTTATTTCAAATATGAAATTCGCAGTTTGGCGTAAGTTGATTTTGCTATCGTAAAGTCGGACCCCTCTTTGACAATATTGCGAAATTTTAAGTCCATGTGCCACTGTTCTGCGTGGATAAGAACGTTTAGACTTTCACGGATAAGAAAAAATATTACTCAGGAGCAATAGAGTCTGTACTGAACGGCGAACAGTGTAGGTAGAACAACGCTCTTTGAGGTTACAAGGAACACGGGATGTGTTTCAAAGAAAACTTTGATAACCGGCTAAACATTTGTTAAGTACTGTTATTGTAGTTTAATGCCTGGTCCAACCCTAGTTTTGGTCATTTTGAAAGGCGAACAGCTTACCTAACAACCGGTCTTGATCAGAACCAATATAAAACTCATATCCCTAACATTTTCGCATGAAGAGACATGGTGGCTATCAGCGCTCGAATCTATGACCCTCAATCTATGAGAGGTTACTCTAACCACTGGACGACGGATGCGGACTATATAGAAACAACAATGTACAATGTATTTTTATTGTTTTGCAGTCGTTCTGCCCATGATACACCGAGGTACAATGTGCATTTAAATGTAATCATATGTATGTAAATACAAAATATAGTATATCAAGAGACTGTTTATAAGTCCCTTTTACAAATAGACGACCCCTTGGTTCCTTTAAATGCCCGGTGTTTAGCACCGATACACATAAGACTACCTCTGGGTTTCTAATCTTGTTATCTAGATGTGTTGGAAACACTAAAAAGCGTTTCTGAAAGTCCGGGGATCACCGGATTCGTAGTCTATAGCGCAAACCACTCGACCACCGCACAGCCGGAGATTTTATTACACAACGCTTTAATTGGAGCATAATGGTAATAATGTCTGCTTTCAGAAAATATTTTATTGTATTGTAACTCCAAATTATAATTTTCTCAAAACAGATATCTAACCATTATGATCAGAATGTCATTTTCAGAAAATATTGTATGTACATGTATAATAAACGTCAACAATCTGTTTGCAATTTAACTGTAAGTTTAAAGTCGCAGGCAATAACATATTAAATAGCAGAGTAATGTGTGTAGTATGCAATGTAGTTAACTATATAACATTAACACAACTATATCAGAATACATTCCCATTTAAAAGGGTATTTAAAACAATTTAAGGCAAATACATTATGGGTGTAGTTTTTAATGTAATTGCATGGAAGGGTGTAAATGGTCTAAGTATTAAAAAGTGAGCAGCAGTCAAAAGCAACCGGGAGCATTTTGCAGGTAAGATCACTTGTAGCCCTTATATGACCAAGAAATTGCCACGCTTAAGCCTTAGAATAAAGTACATGCTATGTAGTGGACATTTGTTTGTTTTGAGTGGTATGGAATAGTGATACAATTGCAATATTTAGACGAGCGCGAAGCGCGAGTTTAAATGTGAAAATTGTATCACTTTAAATTGAGATATATCATTTTGAAAGGCGAACAGTTTACATAACAACCGTTCTTGGTAAGAACCAATATTACACTCGTATCCCTTACTTTCTCGCATAAAGAAACATGGTGAATAGCAGGGCTCGAATCCATGACCCTCAATCTATGAAAGTTTACTCTTAACTCATATTATACCATGAATTTACACAAATGCATTGCCTTTTGCCACGTCGCTTTCACATTATCCAAAAATGAACTATGTTGTACAATTATTTTCACTGTTTACTCGCCTTTAGACGCATACAAAGGTGTTTTAGTACAAATATGTTTCGGACGATAACAAGTAATCACTTCTTTGTTTTACCCTTCAGCATTAAGCAAAACCATTCACAACTGTAAGATAACACTTTTTCAATAGCTTTGCCGGGGGTAAAATCGTATAGAATTGCTCAAATAAAAGCGTCGAGTCATAATACAGTAAACTATTTTTTGAAAACAGATATCTTATCATAATGATCATAACAGACCTTCCTTACTTAAACTGATACGTAAACGTAAACGGAAACTTACTTCGTACTTGCATTGGAAACCGGGGAGTTTCTCAAATGTAATAAAAAGCTGTGAATAACAAAATTATAAAATACCATAAGAGTTTGCGACTTAAATACATGAGCTGAAAGCATTTTTGGTGTTTGATCAAACCAACACATGTCTTCGGAAGGAAATGTCAAGATTTTGGCCATATAGAGATTATCGATTCATTCGACTTAATTTCTTATAGAGTTCTCTACCATTTTTCTGTTTCTCAGAATAATTCTGTTAATCTTGCGAAACTTTCGTCTCTCTTACATCACGTCTGACAGGATGACGATGGGGACAAATTTTCGAATGGGACACATGCCTGTGAAAATTTAAGCTTCTGTCATTAGCTTCATTAAGAAATCCCGACTTCCTTTACATACAATACCATCTTTATCAACACAAATTAGGTACGTATGACATGAAATTTCCGGTTACAAGAATGAAACTGGTCATTTGGCTTATTCATAGGATAGGATGAAATATATTGTGCAATCTATTATCTTTTGCACCACCTGCTGGATACTACCTATCCCAGTTGCCACTGATTTACCGTAGGCAACGGATATTATGCGAAAATGTTCGATTTGAAGTGCCTACCATGGACATAGTAGCCGAACTTGTACAATCCTTAAAGAGAACAACGGAGTTCTGTTTATAAGTTGAAAATTATGACCTCTGTTGATATATGACTTTCTGATCAATAGTAGTGAGAAAAACTGTTAGTCAACGAAATTTGAACTGGATTATTTCAGGAAGGAACAGTGCAAAGAAGAAGATATCATCTGCTAGCGTCCATTTAAAAATGAAAGACAACACTCTACTGCAATTGACCAAATGCAAATTATTTATAAAATACAGAAATCAAAAGATTACTCGTTCGATGCAAGTAGTAGGAGGGCCGTCGTGGTGTGCACAGAAGGTCAGCGAGTGATCGCGGATGGAGCCGCCACGAGTGTAGATCTTGGTGGTAATAGCCCGCTACTCAGTGGTCATTCTTGCCATCTTTTTTTGTTTTTCGAGTTAGACATTCTACGTTTGTTGCATTGAAATGTTATTTAGCGCCAAATTTACGATACACGTGATCCTCGTGCCAAAAGTCGTAAATTGTAGTCATCGTCCCGCGCGGTCAACCGTGACAGTGAAATGTCATTCTGTTGGTAAAATTAGATAGAGCACTATGTATAACTTTGGAGTTCTAAATTCTAAGACGTTACACATCATACTTTTCTTATAACCGAATCTAATAAAATGGACGTTTAGAAAATCGGTTCAGTGTATATCTTTTTTCATTAGAAAGTAAGAGATATATCTCTGATTTCAATAGAGATATCTCTTTCACACTAAGAGATATCTTTGTATCATTGAAAATTATATCTCCTGAACTTTACAAGATTCTACTTGCGGAGATATATGTTTAACATCATTTGAGATATATATTTCTACTATCTCACTGAAGTTGGCGGCCTAGCGGCCTGAAGTTGGCGGCCTAGCAGCCTAGCGGCCTAGGGGCCTGAAATTGGCGGCTTATGTATTTTTAACAAAAAACACTTACAAATTATGCCATAAACCAATGTAATATATGAAAACTCAAATTAAAGCTCAACTGTACACAAAAAGTCACTTAAAAAGTTACGCCTTGAATAAACAATCGAAGAAAATACTCATTTAAAGCTCAACAGAACACACACACAAAATTTACAAAGTCGGTGGACTAGGAATTTTAACAAAAATTAACTTAGAAATAACGCCTTAAAACAAAAAAACTCATTTTCTTTCTGAAGCGCGGGATAACAACCTAAAAAGTAAGTAATAAAGTTGCATGCATGCAAACTATATGCATTACTTTGTTACAAAACTGGAATAAAACGCAAAGATTTCCCTTGTTGAACATTTTTATTCTAATGACGCTATTGTTTTTATTTCTATTTAAGTCATTTTTTGCGATGAATAGTTGAAACTTTTACAAGAATTCTATTTTATATATATTTATTTTTTTAGCTGTGTATGAAATTTGAATAAATTTGAAGCACGTTAACACTGTTAAAAAATATATTTTGCCACTTTTGCGTTTCTAAACCAGTTGAGTGTATTCAGAAGATAATACACAACATTGCTATTATTTTCATCATAATCAGGATGAAAAATGCTATATGCGCTCATCTATTTACCTGAAAATATGTATCCGTAAAGTTGGTTTGCAGATTCGAATCTCGAACTGGCAACTAAGCAATCAGTTTGCAGTTCGTGATTCGAACTGCGAACTGCAGACTAGTTGCCAGTTCGCAGTTCGCAATTCGAATCGAGAACTGCGAACTGGCAACTAGTCTGTAGTTCGCAGTTCGCAATTCGAATCACGAACTGCAGACTAGTTGCCGGTTCGCAGTCCGCGATTCAAATTGCAAATTGTGAACTGCCGACTAGTTTCATGTTCTCAGTTCGCGAATAAAATGAAAACTTGTTGCCAGTTCGCAGTTCGCGACTCGAATTGCGAATTGTAAACTTCGGTCAAGTTCCCTGTTCTAAATTCACGAATCGGCTTGTTTCCAACTTGTGGTTCGAATTGCTGATTGCAAACCATTCATCAGTTTTCTTTTAGAAAAGCGACATTTCGCGACTTGAATTGCGAACTGCGAACTACAGACTAGTGGCCAGTTCGCAGTTCGCGATTCGATTTTCGAACTGAAAACTAGTCTGCAGTTCGCAGTTCGAATCGCGAACTGCAAACTGATTTCTCACTGCTATACATTTACTAGTTTGTGATTCGGTTAGAGAATTGGGAATTGCCGCAAAACTACCAAGTTTTCAGTTCGCGGTTTGAATGAAGACTAGCTGTCAGTTCGCAGTGAGAAATCAGTTTGCAGTTTGCGATTCGTACCGCGAAGTGCGAACTGGCAACTAATCAGTAGCTCTCAGTTCGCAACTCGCAATTCGAATCGCCTATTGATTTGCAGTTCGCCATTCGAATCGCGAACTGCGAACTGGCAAATAGTCTCCATTTAAACAAACGTAAAAAAACAGTGAGGGGAAAAGTGAGCTTTATTCTACATAATCTATCTACAGCTCAAAACTAAGTAAAGCGCGCCAATAATAATTAATATTTAGACAAGTGAACGGCGCCTGCAAATAAAACATAATGAGATTGTAATATCAATTCATCAAACCATATCATCATTTAATCAATTCACCAATAAAATATTATTGCAAAATACTAGTAAATTTATAGTAAGTCAATAGGAACAATATGAATGAATGAATAGACATTATCCCCTCCCCAAAAGTCAAACACATGTGTTTTGAAAAGAGAAAAAAAGGGTCGGGTGTGGGGGGAAACAAGTTAGCGCAAAAATATGTATGCAACACGCACGCTGCAACTTAAAACTGTCTAGAAAAGCTCACTGCCCTCACGCGGTCAAGGGGCGACACGGTCTGATACACACATAGCGCCATTGCTCATTCGTTTAAATGAAATTAAGGAACTTAATTCTACTTTAACCGCTTATTTGGGAATGACAACTAGATCGTAATTCGTATAGGAAACTGGTGACTGGTTTGTATTTGCTATTCGTAATTCGAAATGCGAACTGCAAACTGGCAACTAGTTTGTAGTTTGCAGTTTTCAATTCGAATCGCGATTTGTGAACTAGCAACTAGTCTTTTTTAACCATGAACTGATAACTGGGAATTTGCGAACTGCGAACTGGCAACAAGTCTTTTTCAGACTGAAAATTGAGAAATGAGACCTGGTAACTTTTCAATTACAAATACAAGAACTGCCTTTTACAAAAGCAGAAGCATTGATCTAGCATTTTCAGAATATATGCCATATGTGCTACGCACAGACAGACGGACGTACTCACCAAACGGACTTGGTGATGTTATCCCTTTGATCTTTCTTTTATCTTTTTTAACCCACAATACAATTACTTAACCCAACAATACCATTTGTAATCCCTTAATGACGGAATGAACTGAAACCATTTCATAAAGTTGCACTCAAACCCTACCCCCTAATGTCTACTAGGCATGTACGGACTGACGGACAGACGGACAAACTGATCCCTATGTATCGCATTATCTCCGAAAGGGCGACAAAATAAAACTGCCGGTTGGTATGCGGAATTGTATCTTTGTTGTTGGCTACGCAGTGCAGGTTCGCCTATTGTATAACCCGGCACTATATAACCAACTTTATATAGTCATTACTTTTTACATTTCAGTTTCAACTTTTTACCTTTCCAAAATCACACAAGGATATCCGAACTCAATAAAAGATATAAATGGAATTAAAATTCAAGATATAGTTATTTATTTTAGCTCGTTTGTGAAGATTAGCTCTCATCTTATCGAGTCGCTGTCTAGTCCGCTTCCTAGAAAAACCAGTATTAATGGCATATGAGGAGGTACGGTCGTGACCCAAGTGGGGCTCGAGCCTGCAACCTCCGGGATAAGCGGCAGACACCTTAACCTCTAACCTCAGCTATTCACTTCACATCTGATGTATATCAAATTCGTTGCCATGACGTTTACACCACATAAAGGATTGTGTAAGCATTTGAATATCTGCAAGCACATTTTTGTCAGCAGACGAGTTTGAGCAAATTAAATTTTCGCGATACATTCAAAGAAGTATCACTGTCGCTCCCTATGTTACAATATTTATATCATGCAATACATCTTCTGAAAGTGAAAATACAGCTCTATTGCATTGGACAGTTTTAGAATTCTATCTTAATCAACGAAAGAGTGTTGCGGGCCAAACCAGCTCTTACACTAAGAAAATCAACTTAAAAAAATACAGATGTAACAAAAATTTCCATACATTAACATGAAAACAGACAAATGAAGAACAAAAAAATTAATTTACCGTATATTACACGTCTGACATGAACTACCGACGTCATGAACGTAAAACAAAATGACGGCAACAAAAATCTTTCAAATGCAGTCCAAATGTGAAATATGGATGTGTCGAAATTGAGGAAAACGGGACTTTTGAACTTAAGCAAAACTTTAATTTATACGCTCCTTACTTTTTAACCCACGTCTATAATATTTCATACAATAACTTTTTTGTACTAATTTGGAATATGCGTCTTTTCGATCTTTCATTTCAATGCCAAAACAGTACTTACTTTTTTTCTGTGTCTAGTGAAAATATATGCCGTGATGCGTGAAAAGAGTAACACTGAAACACACTTAAATTTCTGCCTTGATCCAATTTAAATGTAAGATTATGGGGTCATTTGTGAGAAAACATTGTTGCCTGAATCTCAAGATGTGTATTTGAAAGAAGTCGATAAATATACATTTTGGTTTTTTTTTCTTATTAAATCATATCACATATTATCTGTAAAGCATCACTAGAATATTGGTTTGGTAGAAGCAACAGTTGTCAACTCAACAATTTATAATCCCAGTTACCAGACCAAGAATGTTTTTCTTTAACATACAGTGTTATATCTAGTCTGGTGCTGGAGTGCACTTTGTCTTGAAATGAAACAAAAATGCGGCGGCACCCGCGCTCGTTATCTACGCATACGCATGGGCGTTTTGGTCATTGGTCAACAACTACTTCATAATGCGACGCAAAACAGCAGGAACAGTAACTGACCAATGTGGTATATCACCCCTGGGGATATTGAAGAATAAACCTTCAATATCGTTGCCTTCAGAGGTTAGACAACAGTAGTTCAAAAGTTCAAATCGTTTATTACGATACAGGCCAGCTGCACAACTAACCTATTATGCAATAATAGAGAGTTATCGAATTAATCCCGAGTTATGTTCCGATTTTTTTTTCGTTTGTTGAAAACGGCTTAAAATATCTTCCGGTCTCTGACCCAGGCCTATATAAACCGATGTTATTATTATGTAGTAATATTTGACAGAAATATCTTACAAAAAATGCTACGATTACGACGTGTTTAACTATTTGAAAGACAAACTATGTAGTTGAGCAACAAATCATACTTCACGAATTTTTAAAACAAAACTTTGCGACGACATCAGCAAACACTTTATTATAAATAATAGGGCAACAACTTTCAGAGAAATTGAATTATTATGTCTCTGTATATTTTAAATAAATAAAAGGTACACAGAACTAAATTTTCTCGTGTCAATTATTTCATTATGTTTCTGAAAGGCTGGTAGGGGATGCGCCCCGACCCCTTTCACGTAAGCTACGGGACAAATAAAAGGGAGCGCTCCTATCAGGGAGCCTCAAGAAAAAGTAAATAAAAGGTACAAATGGCAATAATTCTACAAACTTCAGGCCGCCAACTTCAGGCCGCTAGGCCGCCAGGCCGCAAGGCCGCCAACTTCAGGCAGCTAGGCCACCAACTTCAGGCCGCTAGGCCGCCAGGCCGCTAGGCCGCCAACTTCAGGGAGATCTTTCTACTTTTAAAAAATATCTGTCATAGTTACAGAGGTATCTCTCAAAGTTCTTATTTTAAAGAGATATCTATGTAAAAAAAAGATATCTACTAACTTACAGAGATATCTTTGAATTTAAGAGATATCTACCCTATTTTTTTATTAAATAGTAAATCGACTTCTTATATCAGAAACACCAGGCAATATTTCGCTTTGTAAAATTACGGGTCCCACTGCATACTAGTATCAATTTAATTATGAGTTTCTACTTTCGGTCAGAACTAAATATACTATATTAAATAAATGATAAACAGTTTTCTGCTGTTTTCTTCTGATAACTTGGCTTATTTTCAGTAATACATGTAAAAGAAATATTAATAGATAAATATTTATATGTAATCTTTTAAAAAACCATATCATGGTGTAGCCATTGTCTCTCTTTGAATTTTACACCGATTATTTCTTTATGGTTACATATTGGCGGTGTATTTCAGCGATTTATATTTGCGTTGTTTTTATTTGGCACAATCAATGTAGCCAAAATTAACTCCTGGAAGTTGTGAGTTGTGTTGTTTGAGAAATCCCCCAATTAATTTTCGAAGTGCGTATTACACTTATTCATTACATTTAAGTTCAAAAGGTGTAATGGTAAATCAATTGTTTTTAGAAAATATTGTATGTATAGTTAACATTAAAATTTTGTTTGCAATTTACATTTGTAACTGCAAGTTATTGTCGCTTGCAAAAGCATAGTAAATAGCAGAATATGTGTGTATTGCAATGCAATTAACTGTATTACATAAACAGATCAGAATATTTTCCCATTTGGAAAAGGGTATTTAATACAATTTAAGACAAATACATTCTGAGTGTAGCTTTTAATGTAATTGCATGGTAAGGAGTAATTGGTCTCAGTCTTAAAAAGTGAGCAGCAGTCAAAAGCAACCAGGAGCACTTTGCAGTAAGAACACTTACAACCAAGAAATTGCCACGTTTAAGTCTAAGAATAAAGCACATGCTATATAGAGTACATTTGTTTGTTTTGAATTGATATGGAATATATCTCATGGAGAAGTTATACAATAGTAATGTGAAAATTGTATCACTGTAAGTTGAGATATACTCCATATCCACTTAAACAAACAAATTTGCTTTTTTCTTTTATCATACCTTTTAACACAAAAGCTAAGTTATGTATATGCACCAAATATAAAAGAAGAACTACATTCTGTGACTGATATGATATCTATATCATCACTCTTTATTTCACTTATATTATTAGTTTATTTATTAGTTAGCATAAAATAGATTTATCTATAGAGCACAGTTGTTGTTTGTTTGATACTGCATATAAGTAAAATACGCTTTCATACAACACATCTTAGTTTAAACATATTTTATTCCCAAATATATACAATTGTACATACAGATTAACAGATACATAATTGTACAAAGAGAAAAAGGATGAGAATGAAAGACAATACTGTCTTATTTGATTCTTCTCCTTAAAAAGACTTCTTAGTAAATTTACGCTCAATAAATAATTTTTTTAAAGTTGGGAATTATGTGTTAAATATATTAAGTAGAAATAGTAAGACTGAAATATACAGTATGGAAGAACATGTGTCTTTGTCACCACAGTATGATGAAATTCAGAAATCACTAAAGAATTTAGAAGAAGAGACAGAAAAGAGAAAAGAAGTAAGAAACGTCTCAAGCATTAATATGAATTAAGTGAATCGCTTGCTATCACGTATATAACATTGGACCTGGTTGAAGATGAAAGAATTTTCTAGGTCCGAGAGGGTTGAATCACCAAAAAGGAGTACGCTTAAGTTAACTTCAAAGTTATGAAGGTGGTCAACGAGTATAATACGGATATCTTGAAAAAGAGGACACTCGAAGAAGAAATGATAGTTTGACTCTATTTGTCCACATTTACAGAGAGATGTCGGAGAGATGTTACAAAGATACAGGTGGTAACTAAGTGAACTACATTTAGTACGTAATCGAGTATGTAATACTTGGAGTTTTCTCGTTCCTGAGAAATAGTATGTAGGTAATCGATACCTGTTTCTATTTAAGTGATTCTTAAAAGCTGTCAGGGGTTGTGCGTTTCTAGTTTCTAGCGGAAGGGCATTCCACTCACGGACAGAAGTTGGAAGAAAAGAGTTGAGATAAAATGATGTTCTACAACTGATTCCGGGGACATTCTGCTCATTTCTTAGATTATACCGGCTATTACGTTGCCGCGGAATAAGTGACGACAAATAATCAGGTACAAGGTTATGATACATTTTGTAAAAGTGTGTCATCCTATGTTTATATCTTCTATCAGAGAGGGATTCCCAGTTACTTTCATTTTTTAGACGTTCCAAGGAGACAAGTCGTGTAGCTCCTACAACTATACGGGCACATTCATTTTGTATTTTGTCAAGTTTTTCAGAATCAGTTTTAGTGATATTGCTCCAGAGAGCATTAGCGTATTCAAGACCTGGACGAATAAATGATATATATATGACTTCCAAAGACTTACGATCTAACAAAAATTTCAATTTTCTCATAATGTATACTTTCTTCCAGGCTTTTTCGGCTATAGAGTCAATATGTACGTGCCAGCTGGCATCTTCAGAAATGTTGACTCCAAGATGTTTATGGACCGTGACTTCTGGAATATTTTCACCGAGCATTTACAGGACAGGATGAGTTGGGCGTTTACTCTTTCTTGATAGAACTAATGATTCACATTTAGCTGGGTTAAAGGTTACAATCCACTTCTCGGCCCAGGAAGATATCTTATCGATGTCAACCTGAAGCTGATTAGCAGCAATGATGGGATCTTGGACTACAATATAAAGACTTGTGTCGTCAGCAAACAGATTAATCGAGGAACTGATCTCTGCTACAATGTCATTAATGAAGATCAGAAACAACAAAGGACCTAGGATTGATCGTTGTGGAACTCCTGCTTTTATTTCACACCATTGAGAAGCTGCACCTGGGAGAACAACACGCTGACGTCTACCAGAAAGATAGTTAGAAAACCAAAGAAAGCACTTAGGGCCGTTATTGTGCGATCGGGTTACACAACTGTATTATGTGTCTCAAAGAAAAAAAAGATTACTTTGAGGAATGATACTTTTACGCACATGAAATTTGTGTGACATACAATTTTACACCTTGTTTGATGGTAATAGTTGCAACTGGGGTTCACAGCTTTTTATTCTTTTATATATAGTGCATGTTATGTAAAGAAACTGCCAATGCTTATTAAAGGTATGAAATGATTGATAACGGTATTATTATGAACTGCTCCGTTTATTTCAAACTTTAAATACGACAACTAAGCTCGTATGGTACAACTCTAGCGATATGGCTACCTATTCAGGATATAAAACGCACTTATAAATAAATGCTGTATTTGTTGATAATTCTTTAAACAGTTGTAACAAAAACTTGGATGGATTGTGAAAGGGTTCCATACAACTGTATATGATATGCGTTCGATTCTGGGTAATGTCGGAATACACATACTCTTACACATGTATACCCATAAATGATACATTTAAAAGTTCATATTCATACTGTGTCAAGTTAAATCAAAACATACCCCCAGTTTATCGACAAGTAATGTTCCTTACTTCGACGATCCTAATAATATCTAGGCCGAACATGTCTTTCCAAGACACTTTTTTCCGCTTAATTACTAACAGTGTTGCAGTTACCAACATGTTTTCTAAAAATGGCTTGATTTGATTTGATTTTAAGGGGTTTATCAAGGACCGTAAAAACTACATATGTAGCTTATTTTTTTTGATGATTCCCCCGCATGACTCCCGCCATGCCTAGAAAAAGGAATTTTAATGCCGAGAAAGGAGAAATGTACCTGACTGAAATTTCCAGCTAGCTTTCCTATTGAGATACCCAATGAGCATTCGACAGCCTGTACTCTGGTGGTAGTGGTTAACTCATGCCTCGACCACGGCCGCAGCACATACAAGGTAAATATGCTCAAAAAGAAGGTGTCTCATAAGTCAGAAATGGCTGGCCCTTTCAATAGGGGTGACACTATAATAAACAAATTTACTTTACCTTTTACAAGGCCTACTGGTGTCTCTCTGCTCGAATGTGCGAACGCCCCACTACGGGCACCTGGTGCCATTTCGCACATCCTTGCACAGTGCCTGAATTATGTTTCACAAGAGGGCTTTAGACAGGTAAAGCCCCTCTCTGTGGTGAGGCCTCATCCGGCACTGCTTGAGAGACAGCCAGTATCAAGTCTGCACCAATGTTCATAGTCAAAACTAGTCGCCTGTTCCCATTAGCTCAGCCCTGAGTAGCCCCATCACACAGCAGGTGCTCCAGTAGTCATCTCACGACAGATGTTCGCTGTCTAACAGTGACTGAAACGGCTTCTCAGGAGACTCCGCATGAACGTGTCCCACATGCTGAGAACTGCCGAGAGACTGGGTGAGTACGCTCACCAAAAACATATAGGCATAATTTAGCTCCACCCTAGACGCGGGCGGGCTAACTAACACTGTGTAAGCTAGCACACCACCTACTCCAGAGCTCCCCAGATTGGATGGGCCAACAGAACACCACCCATTCCAGGTATCCCCACACATGATGCGACTCTGAAGCCCAATCAGGAGAATAGGGGTACCAGCAACAACTTGACCTAGATGTGAATGACCAAGTCCGAAACGTGGCAAGTAAGGATCCCCCCCAGCACAAACACTGTAAGAGAGGTCTTCTGTCTTCTGTAGGGGGAACCGTCTGCCGCCATCGTGCTGTTGTGTTTATAGTGTCCCCTGTCACCCGGCACTCGTCACCGGCACAAAGGGCTTCTGGTAGAGTAGTGGTCTTCTCACAGCGTGTGTCTTCAGTGCTGCGCTGGTAATAACAAACGACCTTTGTCAGAGTCACCCCCTCGTCGTCAGCTGAGGCCCTGACAGTTACTAGGTCGATGTACCGAAGTACAAGTTGACCGAAGTCCTGTTGTGTGTGTTGACCTAGTTTCCGCCAAGACCCCACGCCTGCTCCGCGATGTGCACGCCACGAGGGGCAGAGAGCAGAATAATGGCTTGACGGAATTACATGAAATTTATACAAAATTGAATGATAGATACCGAGCCGAATAGCGCTTATCGTATTGACGGGAAAACGTGACGTCATTACTGAACGTTTTCATCATTATCAAAGTGTGATGGATTTGAGGGAACGGGACGTGCAGATTGCTTTATATCAATACTGGTCGCAGGTTGTTTTTTGTTCAACATGGCTCATATAAATTCAAATATAAATTGTTGTTTAGTTTGATCTTTGAGTCATGAGTACGAAGTTAGCCCCGTAGCCCCGTTTATCCCCACAGCCGCGTGAAGTTAGCCCCGTGACACCTAGTTACCCCGCATCCCCGTGAAGTTAGCCCCTGGCACCTAGTTACCCCGCAGCCCCGTGAATTGGCCCCGTGGCACCTAGTTACCCCACAGCCCCGTGAGGTTAGCCCCGTGGCACCTAGTTACCCCGCAGCCCCGTGAAGTTATTCCAGTAGCACCTAGTTACCCCGCAGCCCCGTAAAGTGAGCCCCGTAGCACATAGATACCCCGCAGCCCCGTCAAGTTAGCCCTGTAGCACCTAGTTACACCGCACACCCGTCAAGTTAGCCCTGTAGCACCTAGTTACACCGCAGGCTCGTCACGTTAGCTGCGTAGCACTTTGTAACCCTGCAGGCCCGGGACAACATACAAACGCAGCGGTGGTGTATGGTCAAAGTGTTTGCTGCTTATGCCGGAGGTTGCGGGTTGAAACCCTATTGGGGCCACGACCGTACCTTCTGATATGCCACCAGCACCATTTTGTCCATGAAGCAGACTCGATACGCCTTGAGCTTTCTTCACAATCGAGCTCTTGAGCATAATAAAGCCCTGTTTTATGTCACATCTTTAATATCGCCATTGTCCCATGATTTAAGGTCCATCAGCCACACTAGCAAATGAGAACGCTAGCTAATATCACCTCCCACAATATACATATAACCTAGTTCAACCCACCCAATGACCTAAGGATTAGCTAAGTCCAGGTTTGTATGCAAACGGCCTCTTGTCATCGTTATTATGTCTTTAAAGTATTCCCAATGGATGTGATTTCTGGTTCGTGTTTCTACAAATGTCATCCTAGACTCATGGACACAGCCCTTGTCATTTAGAATCAATGCACCAAGGAAACACCGTTCATATAAATATCATCCCCGTTTCACATACTCTGCCCCGTGTACCTTGCTCTCAATACAGTTCTATTTATAGTGCTCCCAATATTTGATAACACTCTCATTCACATGAACTCATCCCTTAGCCCTGTATGCTCAGCACTGATAACACCGTTTGTAGAAGTAACATCCCCGCCTCACGTTCCCTGGTATCAATACACGTATTGGTATACTCATTTCTAGTTTTCAGACCACCACTATGTGTCCCCGTATTTACATACATTCAGCCCCGTGTCCGTGTCATGTAGTAATATTGCAGCCGCGGTAAAACCGTTTTCATTCCCGCCTCACGAACTCAGCCCTGTGTTCCCTGCTATTAATACAGTACTTCTTACACTGCTCTCTAGCTTTCATAGCACCCTTATGTGTCCCCGCATTCACATAAACTTTGCCCCGTAACCTTATTAAATGATTGAGTCATTTATCGAGTACTTTGCGCGTCGAAGCGTTTTGACTTTATTATGTATAACTGGACAGCGGAGAAGATTTAACTGTTTTCATTATCAGATGTGGATGGATAACAAAAAAGCAAACATTAAAGATTACTTTGGAGACACCGTTAATTAGGATGGTGATTCAACTATGGTCGTCGGCTCAGCACTGCCGTTACTTCGGAGCCGTGCATAGTACATTTGGAATAACATTTACGTTTTCCGGTGAACCTGACACCCTGATAACAACAATTGACGTTTGAAGGAGGAGACTGGCGCAAAACTGCGGAGATTGAGAGAACGGAATAGTAGCGTGTTCTAGCTCCTTGAACTCGGTTTATATCGTTTGCATTGCGCAAGCTGTAACCTATTTATGTTTTTTTCATATTTTTTACACGCTGCTACGCTTTTATGATAGTATAGTCAATGTGGGTTTTCCAACGCACGTCGGACTGGAGGAACATTTTCAAGTGTTTTGTGCATTGATCCAACAACCTAATCGTTGAACATTTCCACGACTGGAAATGTAATAGGTCGGGTTTTTCGAATAGATATAAGAAATTCCGTTTTCCTTGGATTGAACTTGACAAGCCAGCGTGAGGCCCACGAAGATATTGTTTGAAGGTCGGTGTGGAGAGTTTAAGTGAAAGTGTGTTGCTTACAATACAAAACACAGCTCTTACTTCCTTGTCACAAACAACAGCCTCGGTAAAAAAGTTAGAAAAGTAAGCCAGTTGATTGATCACTGACACATGTGATAATATGATCGATTGTAGATGAACAGTTTTTGGTAAAGTGTGTTGGTTCAAAAATGTTTTGTATGGGTAAGAATTGTTGGCATATACAATTCCTTAATGTTGAGATTGAAATATCCCGTGACCATTAGGTCGTAAATACCATGATCAACCGCTAGGTGAATACTACCTTCTATACGAGAGTGTTTGTATAACTATCTGTGTTTAGGGGACTGTAGAATGTTCCGAAAAGTATTCGTTTCGAAGGAGTTATAAGCTCTATCCATATATAATATACAGTACCTACAATGGCCCATTGGTTCATGTCATAAAAAAGATGAAGTGGATGAAGAAAGCGAAGCCGCTGCTGACGGAAGTTTAGTGGATCCTGGGTTCTGGGGGACGTTAATTGGACATGATTGTAATGTAAAAATGAAATTATAAAAATGTCATCGGAACCCAGAAGAAATTATCAGACAAGTTGATTATAGCATAGTAGACAGAATGATGTGTATGTTAGAACTACAAATGAGATACTATAAATAGCACTGAACTAATGTTCTAAAACTGACAATGTTAACAACCATAAACAAACAGTAATGGAATATCATTTTCTACAATTATTTACATAAACATATAGTTAAAATTGAAATACAATATTTAATTCCTTACCCAAAAGTACTTAAAAGACCGGAGTATAACAAGGTACTCATCTAAACAGAGAAGCTCACTTAAAAATCGGTAGAAGCACAACGTTATAAAATGCTATAAAGAATTTCAGACCATTTTTGTTATTTACATTCGGGAAAGGTGATTCATCACTGGTCTCTATGAATCTAATCTTTAAATGTTCAATAACCATGAATAGAAATGAAAGAAAACGATGATCTACCATTAGCTTGTAACTATAAGATTGTTTTTATAATAATTCTATTTTGTTAAAAGTCTTTTGTGTCGTTTGAAATAAATCTAAACTTGCATATAAGTTTACGGTAATGACCGAGTTTTCACCTTTTACCGAATGAAGAAATAAACGCGACCTATAAATCTGATTAGATTACTGGTCAGTATGGCGACACGGCAAAGCCGAGAATAGACATTAATCAGGTCTGTCATAATTTCAAACACATGTATATAATTTTGATTACTGAAGTTGTCTGTTTAAAAAAAGAATTACTGGAGTTTCAAATATCTGTATCTGTATAATACGTTAGAACCCAATACTGGTATAACACGACGGGAGAGTGTATGGTCACTTAGTAGTGATGTTTGAGGACGGTTTTAAAACCCTCAACTGTCTCTGCGCATGCCACACTTTCACATAAACTGTTCCAATCATGCACTGCCTTAATATAAAAATGAAAAATTAAAGTGTTTATACTGATCTGTTGAGTTTTTGAGATTGCGTTTAAAAAATCCAAGAGTTGAATTCGCTTTTTTGCAAACGTTGTTGATGTGGGTTGTCCACGTTAAATCTTGGGAAATGGTGAGTCCAAGATACGGGTTTGTATTAACTTGTTGAAAGATGGTCTTGTCTAATTCATAGAAAAAGAAGTTTGACGTAAACTTAAGATATAGCATTTTTAGCATTAAAGTTCATTCCCCACAATGTAGCCCAGTGTTCAAGTTGTTTCAAGTCGTGCTGAAGAGCTAAATGGCCCTGATTTGTTTTAATATGTATATATATATCATCAGACGTTACTGGTTGTTATGATGTACCTTATAACAAACATAAAACATTTGGTGACAGGAGTTTTAAAACTGTTGGACCGCAATTATGGAACAGTTTACCAGTGGCTCTGAGAAACTCTGACACTGTAGACACTTTCAAGAAACATCTAAAAACACTGTATTTTAAAAAAATTGAATCATGGTTTTAAACGTTTGATGTATTGACAGAAAATGTTGTTGTCGATTTATAATTTAACTCATGTAATAATTGTGTTTAGGTTTTTATGTGTTATAAATATTTATACATGTATTTCTTTTGTACAACGCCAGTGAATATACTTTGTGTTGAATTAGGCGTTTCATCAAATTAAACAGTTTCAGTTTCAGTTTATAAAGCAGAAAGTCATCAGCGAATAATCTCAGTAGACTTTACACAATCAGGTTAATCATTAATGCGACAAAGAAACATTAGGGGGCCAAGTACATACACTTTGGGAACCCCTGACTCTACTTTAACACTGGTGGAATGTTCACCTTCAACTACGACATTCATGACTCTATCCTTCAAAAAAGATGACAACTAGTCTAGGAATGGTCCAAGAATTCCATAATTTTCAAGTTTTTTTTAACAATTTATCATGTAAATACAATGACTGAAAAAATATGCTAAGTAAAATAGTAACATGAGGTTTGGACAAAAACATCTTTTTTAAATACCCTGGACCTACTATCAAGCATACATATATACTTGATAGTAGGTCACGGGTGTTTCTTAAAAATGAATTTTTCCCAACCTCATGTGACTGTGGTTAGAACTATCAAATCTGATGTGCAGATTTAGGGCACTATTGAAATAATCATGATACTGCATCTGGCATTTGATTTCTTCTGGGGTTTGACAACAGCAATATTTAAATATATAAGCCGTCAGTTTGTTCATGTGACAGAAAATGTTTGTAAGCCAGGGCAAATACAAGCCACTCATTTAGTTTAGGTTTCAATATGAGCGCTTTAATTAACTCGCCATAATCAACTAATATGTTCTAATCACAAACGGGATAATAAAGAATGACATTTTTTCTTTCGTATCAATATCTTTTTATTTGTCAGAGACTTCATTTTTATTTTTGGAAAACTTGAATCTGCCATGTTCATGAGTTGCGGATAAGGAAATCCCACCCGAGGATTGAGATACGTCACTAAAACGAGGCTCTACCTAGTTTTTATTTGGACGTACCTCAACTTAAGGGTGGGATTTCCTTATCCGTTTGGGTAACCTACTGCAACTTTTAAGTGCGCACGAACCGGATGGAGTTATAACAGGTGCGCGTTTGTTGTTGTTTTTCATCCGGATGTATTTTGATAGTAGATTTAATTTACTAATACCATACTGGAGTAAAATAGTATTTTATGCATTTTCTGCAATGTCTGGGGTATGTAGTTATAGGATCTATCACTTTTTTATGTATTATGACTCTTTATATGGGCATTCAGTATGTATTTTCTTGTTTAGGCAGTCATTATTTGAGATTAATTCTATTTTTTAGTGATTTTCCAGTCATTGTCCAGGTGATTAATCTGAACATTAAAGTGTTGTTTGTTTGTTTTTGTAATCGCCAGGGGTTTGTTAATGCATGGGTCATAAAGGTTTGTTGCCACAGATACTATTTAATTCTATGTAGGCATCAAAATTCTTACTCAGACACTAGAACCACTGAAAATTGAGAACATAGTAAATACATAAATTCTAACATTCTATCTAATATACTAACAAAACTACTGAGCTTCCGTCACATGTCAAGGTATACTGGTATTTGTACTGACTATACCGGGCTTGTCACGTGGTTTTTATTTATAGCAACAAGTGTATACATGTGCTTTCCTGTAAAGTTATATAGTAAAAAAAGTGTTTTTTGTAGATTTTGTTTAAATAAAGCCTTTTTCTTCCGTTTTTTTGTGATGTATCTTTGGTCCTTAATATGTATTGCATATGACGTTATTTGCAAACCATATAATGGTTATTCTACTGTATCTTCAAGTTTTTGCACTGCATATTATTAGATTACCACCATATATAACGGAAAAGACACAGTATATCATGAAGAATGTACCATGTCAAATGAAATATGTACAACATGATAAGACAGTAAAGGCGTTCCATACAGCTGTGTCCATGCCCTCTCCATTTGCTTAACTAAAAACCAGGTGCACAAGAACATGTGTATGAAGTTTGGTGATTCTATATCCATTACATAAGGCTCAGTGGTGCCAAATATTACACCCAGGGGCGTAGCTGCCGTTACGCATAATACGCACGTGCGTATACATCGCCAGCAAAAATCGAAAGCTTAAATGTCCCGAAAATGCAATAAAAATGAAAGGGTGAGGGGGATGAGAGTCACAAGCAATAGATCTGGATTGTACCTGTATGTTCTCGCAAAACAGGCCAAAAATGGTTTTAAAATGCTCAAAGTTTCCTCGCTCGCTCTGCTCGCTTAAGTAGAACCATGTGGAACTTCATTTTAATGAAAGCCTGCAGTTTTAAAACATATAATTTTCTCAAAAGACTAACAGATCCTACATATGTATCTGTTAAGAAGCCTAAATTAATCAAAACTGTCCAAACATTCCCCGCGGGTACCTGAATATGAAACAATAAATCTCGACTATCCATTGTGTCCTACTTGATATCTGTCAAGAACGGACTAAGAATGCCAAATTTCCTCGCTCGGCTAATGAAATAGGGAAAATCTAGCTGTCCCAAAAGCGTATATGCTGATCCTTTCATTTAAAAATCAATTTATCATATACTTAACATTGATATATATGCAAAATCGGCAACAAATCACTTTTGTAAGGGTGTTTTCCTTTGGTTTGCATGTACGTAAAAAACGTCGCTTATGGTTATGTCTTGTTTGTAGGGTTAACGCTCGTTTTTTCGTACTACAACATCTGCAGGTGTTATAACACACACACAAAAAACGTTCGCTAACGAGGATAGAAACGGATTCGAAATGTTTTCAAGATGTATCGCACCATGAAACTGAAATCCTGAATGTCAACATGACATGTAATGGTTAAGGTGTTCATGTTTACAGGGCTCCTTGCTATCTGTTTTGCGGCAAAAATGTATAAGAATCTTTCACTGGTTGCACATGCAGATGGGAATATCTGGCTCGAGGGTACTGTTTTTGACGGTAACGAGGCTCTGCCGAGTTACCGCAAAACAGTTACCCGAGAGCCGGATATTCTCATCTGCACGTGCAGCCAGTGGTAGATTCTTTTTCTCGCATATTATATTCGATGTAGTAATGTATAAATTTATTTACACATTCATTCATAAAAGTAGTTCTTTCTGACGTTATTAAGTCATCTTATACCAGGGGGTGTAAGATGAGATTTTCTAGCACTGGTAAAAACTGCAGGTATCCCGATCTGGTATGCAAGAAAAACATCTTATTATATAAGCAGTTCTAAGTCACTATCTGTTATAGTAGTCAAAGATCCAAGCAACATCGCGAAGACAATCAAAATACATTAGAACTCTGCGTACATCGTCAGTAATTATAGCACGAGACGTTTGAAGACGTACCAGAGAGCCTGCCTGACTACAGAGCGTTTTGGACTTGAGAACATTCATATGGACATTGAGTTAAGTCAAAGATGATTCTGGAGATATTCACTAAAAGAAAGAGTCAAGCGTTTGGCCTTACGTTTTCGAGACATGCTTAGAATATGATTTAAAATTATTTGAATAAACGCCGTTAAAGCTTTTAACTTTTTCGTCATGTTTATATCCCTTATGATTAATAACAATTCATAAAACAAGAATGGTCCTAGTGACAGTTACTGGTAGGGGGAGCGGGCTTCTAGAGAGTTTGTATAAGGGTCATGTTTTTTAAATTAAAACAGTTTTCACACGACACAGACTAGGCGAGAACAATTTTTAAAGTTTGACAGTTTTGTAATTTCATTTCATATCAACTTTTGTATCGTCTTTAATAGATACATAGGTTCTTTGGAAAAGCATCTAAAGCGATCAGATATTGCTAAAACCTCAGAGCTTTCGGGGGCCTCCGCTCCCTTGCACCCCTGGCCAGGGGTTTGCCCTGAACCCACCGGGGTCCTACGGCCCCCTGGCCCCCACCATAATCTGTGCTACATTCCAAATAGGTCTAGCTACGCCCCTGACACCACGTGCCTCCAAAGAAAGACACGAATACTTGTGGAAGATAGCACCTATCTTAAAAAAAGAACATACTTGATTATGATCATATCCCTCCATGAAAAATCGGAAAAAAACTTTCGAATAACATAATTTTGAATATGATATATGCTTGGGTGCTTGGTTTCGGCTCGTCTGAGCGAGATACTGTTTGAGCGGCTGTCTTAATGACTATGCTTATTTATTTTGTTCGTTTTCAATGATCAACACAAATTTACTTGGCTACTTCTTCTTCACTTAAATTGCTATTAGTCCCGGTCGACCCTGAGATTTCTGTTAAGACCCCAATATGACTCTAATGAATACTGGTACCTAACACAATTGGGAAAGTTAGTTAGTTGCAATACCTATTCAGTGTTGTCCAAATATTATGTTTATTTAGCCAAATGTTATGTAAAATTCCAGTAGCCGAGTGTACAGACCACACAGGCTTGTCAGCCTTTTTTGGTGCTTGAACCACTTTGCCTAGTGTTTTCTTTATTTGGTGTTATAACGCATTTTTGAGAAGGAAATGTAGTTTTTGTGAAAAAACGCATAGTCCAAATGTGTAGACTGAAGAAAGTTTTTAGTTTTATAATATTTTATTGTTCTATGTACAAATACACTTATAACACTAAAACAGATACATATCAAATACATTAGAAACAAATGGATTGAGTTATAGCAACATCAAAAAACGGCCTTCTCTAAAGTAAACGGCCGAAGAAAGTTACGTATAAAAGACGGCCAAATATTTAATGTAATTAATTCAATGAAAGTCTTGCTTAACAAAAATTGAAATATATAAAGATTTATAAATTCCGACGAGTCATAAGTGTAGACATTTATGAACAAAAATTACACTCATATTCCTATTATTTGATGTTTTCGAGACAGATCCCAAACAGTTGGCTGTTTTAATTACAACGTGTGTGCTTTCATTTTAAAAATAACTTCTTAATAGCAAACTATTTGTTACTTAAATTTGAGATACTGACAAATTTATTCATATGCCAAAAAAGCGGTAATATGTGAAAAAAAGCCTCAATATATATGTTAGATCATAAAAAACAAGAGCTGTCTCATGACAGCATGCTCGGCTATTCGAGGGCTTGTCAGTAAAATTGAGTTTTGTCTAAGAATAGGTATACTTTGCAAGCATTAAGGTGAAACTTATAAAACAACAAAATCTGTCCATCATAAGTGACGAATGCACCCATGCATAAGCTTTAATATGGTTCTTGTGCATTGCACTACTATTCATTGCCACAAATTACTCATATTCAAAGTTTGTTATAAAATCATTGGTTATTGAAGTAAAGTGAGCCTACAGAAAATATTCCGAAAGAAAGGCAGACAATTTACAAATACGGCAATAAAGGGTTATGGTCCTTGGGCATTGCACTTTCCTTAAATGTCCTCTCTCACTGTATACAATTTGAATGTATTTCCTTCGGCACTTCAAGAGTAATGCTCTGGACAAAAACATTTAAGAAAGGGGGATAATGTATAAATAGGCAAAATAAAGTTATGGTTCTTGTACACTGCATTTCCTCTCATTGTGCTCTATCACTGTATGAAGTTTCAAGTAATTCCATTTTAATATTTTTGGAGTTATGCTCCGGACAAGAAAATTAAATAAATCGAGATAATTAACAAATAAGGCTATATAGGGTTATGGCTCTTTTGCACTGCAATTGCCATTAATATCCTCTCTCATTGTATCTAATTTGGACAAACTTTTAGAGTAAAGGCCCGGATAAGAAAATGTAACAAAGAAAGATAATTGAAAAAAGACAAAAAAGAGTTATGGTTCTTGCAAACTGCACTTTCTCTCATTGTGCTCTATCACTGTATGAAGTTTCAAGTCCCTTTAATACTTTAATAAGGTCAAACAAATAAAAAATAAATTCGAGAATGTATATAATAATAATTTCTTTGCTTGTTAAAAAACCCTAACTCATATTTATGGAAGCAAAATAAAATAAATCAAGCATAAGCTAATTGATATATTTTGAACTGTTATACATGTATTTTGAAAACAACCGTATCAAAAGTGTTCATTTTGGCTGTATTTAATTGAAGCCTTTCATTATGACTGTATTATATACATTGTACTTACGATTTATATTCTCATATAACTTTATTAAAAATAAAACCGATATTTTCACGATAAACTTGAATTCTCGACGAAATGGACTCGCAAATATTAGTGATAATAAAACCATTAGGCATAAAACATGCTTAACACTACACTGACAAGTACCATTTAAATAATAATAATGGGATATCTATAGCATGATTCATTTTCATATGAGAATAAAATGAACTTTGTCTAGCGTAAAAATACTTCTAGGAAACATCCTACCGATCATCACTTTAACTGCTTGTGAAATGGAGTAATCATTTAAATATTACAGTTACCAGCCGGGGGAGGGAGACAACACTCAGGAAATTATAGGTTATATGAACAGTTTTATTTAATTCAAGTCAAGTGGAGCACACCAATTTTGCCCTTCTTTCTTCTTTTCATTTTCAATAAAATCAACCAGAGAAGTGAGGTCTCTTAAATGTTCGACGTAGAACAGATGTTTGTTCACAGGTGACGAAACGTATTTCGTAAGCTCATCCATTCCCGACTGAGAGAAGGTTCCGATCATAAGTCCATATACGTCAGCCTTTTCTCTGAGTAATTCAACGGCAGCCAGTGTTTTCGATCGATCATTCGATTGGCCGTCTGTGAGAATCAACACTTCATGCTTAACATGTTCGTCGTTCCTTACACCTGAAATATACCAGTTACATGTAGAGGATTTTTTTCACAATTTAACTTTCTGAGTTTAAGTCGTTGTTCCGATGCTAAGGTTTTGAAATATTCTTCTGTACGAGGGGTATGCAACAACAAGTATGCGCACGAAGTTTTTGTGAGCTTGTATATCATTTCAATGTCCATATACACCGAAACTTTCAACACAATTGGTTTTGCTATCGCAAAGTTATAAGCGTCTAAACACAGCATACTCGTATACACTGAAATTATTTTTGTAAGCATGACGCATGCAGAAGAGAAAGACATGAGATCTTACATAAAGACGTGTAGTGCTTTGAACGTGTCAGGTAAACATATTCTGCAATACTCATTTAAATGTGTATGGTGATTCTTCTCTCCCAACGGTCACTGTTTATATGTGGGAAAACATGCTGAGTAAGGGAGAATCTAGAGTAAACGATCCACCTTGTCAAGGGCGCCCCAAAACTTCACTGTCTTCTAAGCACATGCTGCCGTAGAAGCCATGGTAGCAACAGACTCGCGCTATAGCTTAATCAATGGGTATCTAACGAAATACTGACAAAACACTTACAATTATCAAAGGTATTTGAACGGCGGGTACCCCACCGCCTGACTAAAGAACAAAAGAAAGTTCTAACAACTTATATCAATCGCCCTCGAGTCTCAATCTAGATCTGAATTTGTGTCTGCAGGCAGAGTATACCAAAGGCTTTCAGATCAAGGGTATGTTTGACGGAAAAGTGCATTTCTGTTAAGAAATAATATTTTGAAGAATTCATATAAGAAGTTTTCCCTAAATAAGCTTGAATCTTATTGTATAAGACCAGTCTGAAATCTTCTTGAGTACCCCTCGTATTTCAAACATAGGAAACATATTGTAGCAACATAAACTCGTCTCGTTGAATGGTCAGTAGTTTGACTATCTGATAAAACTAGGAAGAATTTGCTGTCATTTATCTTTTTGACACAACGCTTTAGGCTTCAATAAATTATAAATATTAATCATTCATATATGCATTAATTAATTTTATCCGATACCAGACAAGCATCCCCTCATTGTAAGCCATATACAATACATGAAATAGTACTTTTATTGTTTACCTGTGCTAGATTCGAACAATGTCTTGGCACTTTTGAAAGCTTCTGCAGTGTCAGTCCCTCCTCCATAGTATTTAGCTTTAGAAATTGCGGTCTGCACATCTTTGGTGATGTCGTAGTCGTTGAAATCAAAATTCTTGTAAACTTGACTGGAAAATGTGAGCATGGCCGCTTGATTGTACTGATTGGTATTTCCACTAATCCTGTCAAATGGTGTATCTACAGGACACAGCAGACCAAGCAGCCTGCTTATTTCTGCATTAGCTTTAGTAAATCCACTCCTCCCAATACTTCCTGAGCTGTCCATGATAAGGAGGAGATCCCGTACGCTACCTATTTGAGCAGCCCCACGCTTTGCGCGATGCACCCCTTTGCCATTTGGTCGAATGAAATTAGTCGACACAGATTTCGCTGTAACCTCCACACTTGGTGCTTTTGCTTGATTAAAAGAAAATTATAACATTGTTTTATTTTATCAAACAATGCATTATGTGTAAAAACAAAAAGTTGCAACAGGGACATGTACTGCTACACATTTTGAAACATTTCTGTAACATTGGTAGTATACTAATCATATACTTATAAAAACTTATTTTCAAATTCTATACCTGTATATCTGACTTCCTCGAGTGCAGGACATTGCATTCCGGCTCCGTGAGGTTTACGTGTTACAGTTCTTTGTCTGCTCTGTTGACCAAAACCAAAATTCGCACTCCATCCTGACCACTGAGAAACTTCGCAATCAGTATCTACAAAAAATGAGACAAACATAGGTACAGCTTTTTAGACATTATGTACCACGGACAAGTCATTTTCCAATGACAAGTCACAATGACAAGTCACAATTCATCAAGTCATTTTTGGCCAATAATCTACAAATTCAATTATTTACGTGATTGGCTGACTCTTTTTTACCAATTTAACACGTAAAGAAAATCTATTTTCGTATTTGAAATTCTATTTAGCGGATTTCGGCTATTCCGATAAAACATTGCCGTTTCTCTCCGGGATGTTAAATTTGAATACGTGAGAGGTATGGCTATATTAAAACTTGCTTCTGTCAGGAAACGACAAACTGCACTATCGTGCTTTAATCATTTAGACAGGATTGTGCTTATCATCACGGAAGCAAACAGACAATCCGACACAACTTTGTTTAATGTGTTCGCGTTAAAAATCTGCCGCTAAGTGCCCCTGGTGGTCGGATTCTAAATTTTATCGTTTTCAATAAGGCGACCGCCTCAAAACCATGTACATTGTTCATGGCTTGGCATTGCGTGATCATTAGTTATCGTAGTCTGTGGTTAAGTACATTTGTGAATATTATTTTTCTTCTGGTATCATCCATTTGCACGTTAGAAGACCCGGCACTGTTTTCTGATTCTAATGATACTGAATGTGCCATATAAAACTTCTAATTTGAAGATGAGAGGGACACAAATTTCGAAGCTGAGAACATTTGCATGAAATTCATAGGTAGTATTACCACCAAAATCGTTTATTTGGGTATTTTCGTTATATATAGAAAACAATTAATTAATTAATTATCACACGATCAAATACTATATACGTTACCGTCGGGTGAAATTCCATCTCAAGACTAACCTTTAAAAACTTTGCAAAGCTTGCTTTCTTAACTACATTTTTAACATGCATTGGGCTTTAGATTTCTTCGCTGTTTGTTTCTGTGTACACTTTTTATGTAAAAAGCAAGGACTTTTTCCGTTTCCAGTTTTCCAGTTTCATCTGTCTTTTTTACAAGATTTCAAGCGCAAGAGAGTCGGAATACAACAAAATATTAATACTTTTAGTCTTTTCCAGTTTTCCGGACTGGCATCAACCTGTCCACGATTTGGACCATTATGATGACAGTTACAAGTTAAAATAGTCGTGGTCAACAAAAAAGTGTACATGTTACTGAATGTTAAAATTTAAGCAAGTTTGTAGACTGCAATCAATTATTTTTTCACATATGAATAATTTGATTATGTTTTTGAAAGGCTAGCAGGGGATGCCCACCGACCCCTATCATGCCATCTACGGGGCAAATAAAAAGGGAATACCCCAATTATGAAGGCCTCAAGAAAAAAGTACTAGATTATCATCAAGTACTCTTTTAAGTAACATGTACTCGTTTATTATAAGGGGGACGGTGGTGTAGATGATAAGGTGTCTCATCTGGGAGGTCGCGGGTTCGATCCCCACTGACGTCACGACTGAGCAGTCCTCATATGACACCAATGCTGGTTTGTCCATTGAGCGGACTCGAAAGTTACTCGATAAGCTACAAGCTTTCTTCACAATCGAGCTAAACTACATGTAAGTTAGTATAAACTATTATAGTATCTACTTGTAGAACTCACATCTGTGTCGTTTGTTTTATTAGTGTGGACTGACTCTTAACTTTTAGTAAAATAAGAGATACAACAACATTTACCTGGATAGATTATTTGTTCCAGATCTGTTGGGCAAGCCGCTCCGTTGCCTGTAGGATGTCTTAGTATCTTCCTTTCTCGGTACATAACGTTACTCCATTCTGACCAGTCCGTCACCAAACAATCCAAGGTTTTATTTTCCCCAAACAACCAGGCGTCTGCCTTCGTAAAGAACACGATGAGTGCTGCTAAAACACCGACGAATAACCCCATTGCTATTCAAAAACACTGTGTTTCCTAGATAGCAATACTATTGCTACTATCAACGTGTCCATATGAACTGGGAATTTTAAAGTTTTGAAAATGAAACTTTACCAATTAGAAAGCTGTATTTTGCGAAAAGGGCGTGGTTTGTAAAAGAGATAACAACAATAAACGCCTTTCATTTTAAGTAGTTACGCACAAAAGCAAATATCGGTCGACGTAAATTATCTAGTCAAAATATCGCATTTTCATCCTGTATATTCAGTATCTCTTGCAAATTATGACAAAATACAAAAGGAAGGCAACGTAGTTTTAGGTTTACGGTAAACATGTTGGGAATTATTTGACGGATTACTACACATTCATGTAGTGAACACGTCAAACAAGAAAAACGAAGGAAACAACCAACCGAATAAGATAAAAAGATACAGACGCTGACCAAATGGTGTTAATCATCATTAATTCGAGAATAAAGCCGATACAAGCCTATAAAGTAACTGTATCATAACATGATTTGAGCAACAAAATCTTACAAATACAATATGTTACTTTGATAATTAGGTATTTCGTTAATTTTCAATCAGGTATAATCGTACACGATGCTAATAGTCTTGTGAAACTTAAAAAGTATTGCCCTTCATTATTGAATGTTTGATATTTCATGAATATTCAATGGTTCTTTATTTACTTTCTTTATCTCGTTATTATTATTGTATAGCGGTATTAGGTATTAACCCCCCCCCCAAAGGCGGAGGAATTTGTTTTTGCTTTGTCCGTCTGTCCGTCAGTCCGTCCGTCCGGAGTCATAACTCCAGAACCAATGGTTAGAATTTCATGAAACTTAAAAGGAGTAATATACATAAGAATAATGCCGCGGTGCACAAGCAACTTTCGTCAAGATTGGATTAGTAGATCCAGAGTTATTGACCTTTAATTGTTATTTTCCTCTATATTCAGTATAAAACATTTAAATTCTATTTCTCTGAAAACGGTTATCAAAATTAAATTGTAATTGGCTCAAATAATTTAATGATCACTCTTTCTAATATCCACCCCTTACAGTTCCTGATTTATTTATTTTTTTAAAGCCCTTTTCTAAATATTCTTTTTTTTTCCTGAAACTAATAGTACTGATTTCACTTACAAGAACTGAGTTCTGTAACACTGCAAGGTGCAGAAAAAAGAATTACGCGTCAGAGATGAGGCCCCTATGGGGTGATGAAATTTTAAAAATGCTTTTTTTTTGCTGAAAAGGCGTGTCAGAATTTGATTTTGTTTGACACAAATAATCAACTTTGTATTTTCTAACAACAGAAAATTTAGAAACTGGATGTTTACAGAAATGAGACCCTTAAGGCAATGTTAAGAGGATAATTGTTGGTTTCGGTGTAAGATCACGTTATAATTTCACTGAGTGAGCACCAAAAGTGATATTTCCACGAGTGGCGCAGCCACGAGTGAAAATAACAGCTTTTGGTGTTCACGAGTGAAATTAACGTGATATTACACCGATACCAACAATTTTTCTGTTTATTTTATGGTTAAAACTCTACTTTTATTGAGTTTATTTCTATAAGATAATAAGATAACGAACAATGCGGGAAACGTCATAAAAAACATAGCGAAACGACGTCATTTTAACGACGTCATCGTCGCATGGTTTCCAGCATTGATTACGTTCAGTATACGTTTGACGTAAATCCGTGTTAAAGATTGCAAGAACATTTAAAAATAAAAATGGTAATCCACTGTTTCAAAATTGTGGATTATCACTTTTATTTCACTGAGAAAACTCTATAACTCACTGGAAAACATTAAATAAAGTGCTTTTCTTGCAAAATTATTCTATACAGAAACTTGAGAATTCTTGATGTCCGCAGATATTAGTACTGATTTAATTATACTTACAACAATTAAGTTCACCTCAGAGACGAGGCCCCAGCGGGGTAGTGAAATGTAAATAAAAAGACAGACCAATACACTTTCCCGTTGTTCTTCTTCAGCTATCTGCTTCATTTGGTGGGGGTTATAAAATCACTGAATTTGCTTGGAGGGTATAGGAATGGTTTCCGTTTGTCCGTTCATTTTGTGTCGGTTCCATATCTCATGAACCCCTTGAAGGAATTTCATGATTTGTTTGATAAAATGTTTACATGTACCTCATCGAGACGAACTGCAGAACTTAAGTTCCAACCTATCGGTTCAAAGTCAAGGTCACACTTGATGGGTGAAATGCTTGAGCATTGGATTTTATGTCTGCTCCATATATCAAGAACCAAATGAAGGATTTTCATGAAACTTGGATCAAATATTTATTGCATTGAGATTATGTGCAAAACATATACGTTCCAACCGTGTCACACTTGATCACAATTGAAGGTCCAAGGTTTGAGCCTTGGATTTTGGTCCGCTACATATCTTCTGAATACTTCTGAGGATTTTATTAAATCATAATTCAAATGTTTATCGACACGAAGAAACCATGTTTCAACCATGCTGGTTGAACGTTAATGTTCAAATTTGAAGGCCAAAGGTTTGAGTTTCTGATTTTGGGCCTGCTTCATATTTCCTGTACCCCTAAAAGACTTTCATGTCACATGGAATAAATGTACGTTAATTATAGCGAAATATACAATAGAAATATTAAACACATAATAACAATAACGAACTAAACAATAACAATAATGACATTCACAATAAGAATCACGAAATATTTCAAATATTAACATCAAACACACACTAACAATAACGAAATATAGAATAGACTTTTAAATTAAGAATCGCGAAGCAATGAATATGAATTCCAAACCAAAAGTAACAATAACGAAATACTGAATAACAATGATGACTTTTACATTAAGGATAACGAAGCAATGAATAGCAATAACAACTATGTAAATTTTAGCAACGTTTAACATGCCGACAATTACAAATAAAAAAGTTACTCGTTTATAAAAGATGCAAACAAGCGCTTGACAGAAAATGTTTTAAACATAAAATAAAATGTGTCGTTTACACTGTTGTTCAGCTGCGCGAATGGTGTGCAGCTACCTTAAGTAAAATTACTTCCTGATCTGAAATCGAGATAGAAATTATAACATTACAAAATAATAATACACTTACATGTAACAGGTTTAGAAACGCAAAGATTTCCCCTGTCGAACATTTTTATTTGAATGACGCTATTGTTTTTATTTCTATTTAAGTCATTTTTTTGCGATGAATTATTGAAACTTTTACAAGAATTCAATTTTATATTGTTTTTTTTTTATATGAAATTTGAATAAATTTGAAACACGGTGACACTGTTAAAATAAATATTTTGCCACTTTGCGTTTCTAAACCTGTTAAGTGTAATGTGGTATAAATAGTTCTTTATAAGCTTTCAAAGTGATGTTCGGTGCCTTTAAAAAATTGAAACGTACTTGCATTGGTAGTTTAATTTAGGAGAAAGCCTAGTTAAACGCTACTATTTTGTTACTTTCAATTGTACATACTTTTTGACTCTTTGTTCAAAGTATATGCTTTGCGTGAGAAAAACTCTCTAGACTGCATATAGAGGTGGAAGAGACTGCATATAGAGGTGGAAGAATTCAAGCTGTTCTGCAAATAAAATATCTTACGGTACAAAGCTAAAGGTAAGCTTTACTATTAACCGATAAGCGTAAGCTCTGTTGAGCGTTTGTCAGACAATTTTGAATTTTAGCATCCGTTAAAGACAATTTAACCTCCTTCGTAAGTGACCACCACCCCTCGCCCCCAATCCCTTGTTTTATGACCCCTTATCAGATAATATACTGTCTGATAAGGTGTCTTTAGACTGGACATTTAGTCCAATAAACACACCATAACTTTTATTGATATATTTGGTTCATTGCTTATTTCCTGTTGTTTCTTTTAAGAAAAAAGTTTATAACAGTGAACATGTTTTTATTACAAAAAGCATTTACTTCAATATTTTACATGTGCTTTCTTAGGTATATTTAGCAATGATACCGTGAACACATTTTATTTGCAGAAAACTAAATCTCACTTTATAAAGTAGCTTACTTTAGTAGTTTACTTACATAACTGAACACTTCACTTAATTTGAAAGAGAAAATGCATACCTTTATGGTATTACATTGACAATGTAACCACCATATATGTTAAATATGTGTAGATGCTATTGAAATACATAAGTAAACGTAATTATTTTCTTCATCTTTATCTTGTTTTCAAATCAGAAGTTTTAAACTCTTTTAACCATTTACACCATCACTTATGAACTATTACCTACTGTAATAGTAGCTATAAGTAGCTGATTATGAAAAACAGAAGCTAGTCTACCATTGGCTAAGACCCCTACTGTGAATACACAGGTCTGTCTTGACCCCTGTGGCCACATATCTCCCACTCTTGTTCAATTGTCTCATACCATCCATTCTTAAGCATGAGCAATGGTTTGTTGATACTCACAACAGTTGAGTAAACAGAGGCAATTGTGGCACAATTCTTTGCCAAAGGAAACATTACAATGGTCATCCCCGGACACAGAAATTTCAGGAAAACGAAATAGCATTGATAGCGTACGCTATTTCAAATAAGCGTCATTGTCCCATAGTTCCACAGGACAAAACTGTCTTATGTACATGTATTTACAGTGTTAACATTGGCTTACCCAGATCTGTACGTTATATGCAATCAAAACGTAATTAGAGAATAAATATTATAGTATTACCCGATATTTGATATCAGTGCCGATGTGTAACTATTGTTACACAGACTTATTTCATAAAGACTTCTAACAGTTAGTGGCTATAAAGTCCATTCCAAATAGATACAACGCAGTATCACTACATAATATAAACTAAGAGACAAATCATCATTTAAATTCCCAGGAGCACTTTAAATACTCGTATATAAAAAAATGACTTTACGGGTAGAATAATGATAGAATTGTGCTCTATTAATTCTTTACAAAATTGACTTATACCTTTCTTCCACACGTTTGTCGCCTTCCCGCTAAAAATGTTGTCAAAAGACATTTCCTATTTTTTGCAGTATCATTGAACAAATATGCTCGTATGTATATCATGTACATATAGCAGGTACTTTCTATTAAAAAAAAACAATGTTAGGAATGTTTTTCGTACAAATGTCGGTCGCCGGTAAGACATCTTTCTCGGCAATATAAGAGCTACAATGTACATGTAATTTTACATCTAGACTGCTCCTGGGACGTTAATGAATGTTGCAAAGTGTTTTTCCCCCTGGTTTTTTTTTTTCAGAAAGATAAAATCATAAAAAGTGCAGTGTGCTGAAATGTGATTATAGTCCAGCTTTTAAAGTATTGTGAAAAAAACGTAGTTTCATAAAAAATAAGGCTAACTTATTTCTGTCAGATTTTTTGCTATTCGAAAAAGTAAAGCAGTTCTTTATCTTAGCTAAAATCTTTGCAAATGTTCTACAAAAGAGGCATTGCGATGATAATACACATTATATCAAGTGTATATTGTTCTCTATCACGTGAGGCAAACCTGCAAGTTTCATCTCATAAATCTTTTGTCTTCATTTAAAGTTCTGGTCAAAGTTGTACTTGATTTTCATCTAAAGAATGTTAAAACACATTATTACTTGAAATATAATATCGGTATGATAGAGCAATTGTAATGAAAGGATATTATGCACGACACCAGCTTACTAATTGAGAGCCGCACGCATGCCAGGAGGTATTTTTTTCTGCTAAACCTTCATTGGACACTGTTGAAAGGGTCAGCTGAAGCCCATGTACATTCCTAAGCTCCCTGAAATTTAGGTAGAAACTGTTATCAGTAATAATGATCTTATATGCCAACATTTGTCAGAACCATAAACTTATAATTTACCAATTTTGCCAGTGTTAAAGGCTGTTACAGTAGCCCCTGTATTCCTGTAAAATGTATTAATAACAACTGCGCTATGAGAAAGTAGTGCTAGATAGACCAGATCAAGCTGTTGTTTGAATGTAGCATACGATAAGACAATATTACAAATCAAAGCACCCAAGTGGCTAACAGATGATTTCTGAGTATACGAGTCCGTTCCAAATCGCTTTTTGAGCTACAAAGCCGCTTCCCTGTTCACCCGTTATATTTACTACAAGTCTAAAACAGGTTGAGCGGTTTCATAGCATTTGTGGAACTGTATAGTTCCGAGTCTGAAAAACGCAGAAAATGTATAAATTCACCAAATCTGTGATAGGATTCCTTACATTGTTTTCTGTATGACTACTTTTTAACGCTGATGTGGAACATTTCTCTAAAAATTGAACACAATTTTAAGTAATGTGCAAATGTTAATGGTAGAGAATGGGCCGTTATTGATTTTTCCTCAAAATACTAGTACAATAAAGCCTAGTTCGAAACGCCATTTTTCTAAATATCACAGGGTCCGTAACAGCGATTAAATTGTCTAATTGGGACAGTTGTCGACAGACAGCCGACCCAGAGTGAACAAACGAGACAATTAGTATATACGGATGTCGGAATTACGAGGTTCCTAAAAACACAAGCAACTCCGCCTAAACAAGTAGTTAGGCGCCGAACAAATAGTTCGAAGCGGAGTAATTTCTTCACCAACGTGACAGATCATGTGATGCATATCATGCGATGCAACTATTTTTGGGACGGTTATCATGTTTCCGCGAGAGCGCGTTTTGTGCGTTTTTGACGCAGTCAATTTGTCAATGACGCAACAGAAATTGCAAACAGCTTTTCCTTTGACACAATTAAAATGTAAATGCCAAAATAACTACAAAAATAACCATTTAAAAACCTATCAAAACGGCGTCGAAATGCAAGACAAATTGTTTACAAAATACGCTTCCGGTATAAGATATGTCTAAGTTTACCCTATTCCCTATTCGGATCGATCCGCATTTTGTTACGTTGAATATTTGTGTGTATTGGTTCGTATGTTACCATCTTCATGGTGCCGCAGACACTCAACCAGAGATGGCCGACGAACTTAAACAGAAAAAAAACAAAAACGTCTTTCTGAATCATTGTGTTGTAATTTCAATCAGACTGCTTTTGTAGACACAATTTTAAATGATTACTGTCAAGTTTTAGTGAATAAACAAGTACAGATAATCAAAGAGCTGTGAGCGCTAGGGGCCTGGGGTTACAGATTGTTTTGTGGAAATAAGATTCGCATCATCGTTTGCCGGTTTGTTGGTACTACGATAGCATTTTACTATGACAAACACCTAAAACTGGAGACATCACCGAAAACCAAATACATGTGACTTCCAGTATCTTCGTTTTATTCGAAACGAAAGCCGGACACCTAATTCTCCAAATTTGATTTGTTATGCTGCTTTTAGACTGCTGTAGCAGATTTTAATTTTGCTTTTAGAAGTATTTTTGGAAATTTGCTAACAACCTGTTTTCCCTAAAACGAGAGACCTGCGCATGTGCTGCGCGCAAGGTAAGATTTTCATCTAAGTCGTAAAAAAATTATAGTTATTCTAAAGACCTAAAACAAGACTTTATGCGTACATCAGCCCAAACTATAACAATTATTGGTTGCATATCAGTACCAGATGAGTATGGCATTCTTACATGTTCCTGTCGGAGCCCAAGAAGTGGGGGTTAAGTGACTTTGGCAATAACAGGCAACCGTTAATTCTCTTTGATGTCATTTATTCCGTATGTCTTGTGTGGCTATTTTTGAGCTTATGTGGCTAAAAAGCACTATAGAGAGAACAGAACAATAGCCACACAACTTCCAATTTTTAGTACGTCCGTACAGTTTCATTAACCGAACTAAAGTCATTTTCGGTATGCACTAACCATTTCCGGTTTGAAATAAACATCGTAACAGGTAAATTTATATATGAAGACTTTTAAGATTTTACTCATTATGATTTAACATACTCATTAAGTGTTTGTGTACTATGTGTGCCCGTTGGTTGCACGGCTGATTTAACTGGTTATAAAATTCTGACTTGTTTGTACAAACTAAACATTAGCTGGTTAGTACTACTGACACTAGTTTGTTCAAACTAAACACTTCCTGTTTAGTACTACCCTCTAATCGCTGTGTCATTGCAAAATCATATGCAAATTTGCAATCTGAAACACAGGTTTGTGAAAATTGCTAATCACTTTTCATCATCTTGACATTGGCCTTCAACTTGTGTTCACATTTTAACGTATTGGAGTGAACACTTCAGTATAATATTACTTGGAGTTGACAATTTCAGTATTTCACTTGAAGTTGAACATTTCAGTATTGATTGCCTAAATTTAATGTACACACGCCAACACAACCGTCCAACCAGTACGTTCAGTGCTTTGATTGATCAAGTGATACAGTTAAAGTAAAACTATCAGAGTCTATTTATAGTACTCGCGACCTCTGCATATACATGTACAAGCGTTGTACAAAGTTTCTATGTTTTTTGCAGTTCAAAGATTGTCTTAATTATTTTCTCTGTCAGGTAACGTATGTGCTTTTAAACCCATTTTCACGTTCAAATTATGAAGGTTTTCACTTCTATTCCTTTTACCGAAGTTTAAGCCTAAGAAAAACTACTTTTCGGGGAGCCTTTGGCTGTGCAGGAAGAGGGTATTTCAAAAGCTTTACAAAAGAAAGTGGTTCTTACGATCCACTAGCTATAAACCAGTACTGACAGCCAGCAGGCGATTGCAGAATAGTTCATAGCTTATGGGCTCTATTAATCAGTATCGTTTCAGAAATTACTGCGCTGATGCTAATTACGGAAGATAATCATGCATGCATATGGATATCACGGAACCGTACGGATTTTACGGAACGTACGGAGCTCGATGTAAGAGTTTGTAGTTTGATTTTCACATTTATGATGTTATTTCACTGAAAACCTTCTGATATACGAACGATTACACCCATATTAGCCTAAAAATATTTTTTTTCTTAAACACGAAAGAATTACGTATATTCCCTACAGGGATGTCACGAAACAAAGACTTTAATATTGAAATAAAATTCACTTATTCAAGATGGTGCGGGGTTAATTTACAACAAATCATCTATAGCCCCAGTCTTCAGTTCCCACAGCACTTCGTCAAATAGTAAAACTGAATGAAAAAAGTATGAGTATGTCGATAGCTACACAAGAGGAGAAAACATCAGACCCAAATACTAATGGGATTCCGGTATTCCGGGATCCCATATTCTAGTGAGAGACACTAATTCTGCCAAACCGGGTGCCAAGCTTGGTGTTCTTCCATCCATATTTTAATGAAAGACGATACAAAATTGTAACAGTTTCCATTCAACGATATAAGCATAAGGAATGTGATATATGTGGACATACAGAAAGCTCAGATCATTGTCATGCAATTGCTTATAAAGACATCATAAGATTAGCCTTTTGAAAAGCTAGCAATCAGCTAGTGATATGAAAAGGGGAGAGAGGACTCTAGTAAGCAAGGAATGCTAGATTGAATCAGACTAACTATGTAACAATTGAAACGAATATTCATATAACTTAGATAAAACATGGTCCTCTGGGTAAAAAATACTAAAATTTAAAGTCCATAAAGAAAACTTAAATTTCAGCTATACACGACTTCAGTTATACAACCATTCAGTATGACAATCAATCAATAATTCATAGCAAACTGTTCAAGCATATACAGTCAACCCTATGTAAGAGACCGCTAGTAGTAACAAGAACTATCTTTAAAAAAGATGGTCGACGCAATTTTGAGTATATGAACGCAAATTGTAGCTAGATTTTATAGAAATAAATAACTAAAAAACAAAACACCTAGACCGGGAATCGAACCAATGGCCCTTCGCTTACAGAGATGTTAGATCGAATGTTTTACCAACTGAGCTAAGTAGCCACTTGTAACCAAATTGTAATTAAATATGTACCGTGACATGTGCATCAGGAAAACAAACTGAATCCTTGTTTTTCATATCAAATATGTTACTCGAATTATTGACTGCTATTCACTAGCCGACAAAGTATCGATACTCTACACACATAATTAACATTAGTTTTTAACATAAGTTTGGCGGCAACAACATATTATGTTGATAGATATTAATTGTTTAATCCCCATTGAAGAAAGATTGAAAACGCAAGAGTATTTTATTGATATGTCTCATTCGGCACTGCCCAATTAAAAGGTGCCTTACAACGCAATTTTCTCAAAATGTTATACATTCTACTTGTCATTTCATTGGCAGTTGAACAATTTCAAACTTCCGGTCAAAAGCGAGCTCGATATGGCTGCGCCGAAAACAAACAACCCTAAGAATAAAGACCATCAGGAGGGAAAGACAAAGTGTCAGTTAAGAACTAATGTAAGTGAAGTTAATGTGTTAACGATTACCTCATACATGTAAATCATTTTTCCGGCGAGTGACGACACAAATTCAAGGAGAACGTTACAAAAGGATTTTTTTTTAAATCGCGGCACACCAGAGTTCTTCCTCTCCACAGAACGTGTATTTCACTACAGTAGACTACGAGTTAATTGAACTTTTTGTAATGTAGACTGATGAAGCGCGTGAGGATAGTAACATAATAAAGAGGGGTGGTACACAGACTGTCCCCTATTCTACTGAATGTAAGGGTTCCTTGAATGTTTGTTGACTTTTAAATAAAAAACACAAGCATTGGCACGCAAACTTTTTTATATGCTTTATACAGAAAAAATTACATCACGCTGATGTTCTCTTCCGTTTCATTGAATGCAGAACTCTGGAATGTCACCAAACTTGCTCTATAGCATTTTCCCCTCCAAAAAGCAGGAAATTGTTCTGGTCCAGTGCACACAAGTGGTCGCTGTAAGTAAACGGAGAAACATCTTTAAATATAGTAATTTGTAAGGGATTACACTAATTAAGAGTACATACAAGACAATGGTTATTTAAAACCGACAGTTATGACTGCTTCATACCTAGAACGAATTTCACAGTTTTAAGTAGTAAAAAAACTAATAACGTTTCAAACGAAAAAAAATGTCGGGTGTAATTGGTAGACGTGTAAACAACATCTTTTATCGTAATAGTGTTGATTTTAGCTAAGATTTCTCTATTGTAATAGTAATATGAAATTATGTGCATTGTATTAGTTGTTTACAAGGAAGTCACAGAATTGTGTTATCATAGCACGCAATCACGAGTCATTTAGGAAAGACAATTAACATTTTGTAAACACATTATCCATTTATCCATCTTTGCGTGTGAGAGGAGAGATGGAGAGATCTTAAATGTTTTTAGAAGGCCATATGGGACAAAGAAATGTTTTGATATACCTTGTAATTCTTTATTGTTTCTTTGTTATTATTATTAGTTTTATGACAAACAGGAAAATATTTTGAAAATGTTTAAATGCTTGAACGAGTAGATAAGTATTAACATATTATTAGGACTATTGCTGTGGAAGACTAGATGACCTGGATTGGAAAAAACTTCACAAAGACTTATTTCTTCGTTTTCTTTTCACACATGGCACGGTTACACCCTACCAAATCACACACAACAACCCTAAAAACCGTATCTTACCGTACACATAGGTGTACCAACACTAAAGATGACACCGCACTGCCTCAATGGTAGCTAGGTGTTGCATTTATATATATTACATCCCCCCACAAAGACAAAATTTCAACCCAAATCTTTCAAAAAGATCAACACCAATTACAAACATTAAAAACAAGAAAGTTTAGTGTGTATAGCAATAAAATGTCGTTTATACATTTTAAATCTTTGTTACTTATTATTGTAGATGTCCGACTTTATATACACTTGAAATTTTTATTTAAAAAAAAAAGATACATGTATGACAGAAGAGATTACTATATTGACACGTTGGCCGACACAGGCAGACACAGGTATGTATATGTCCAAGGTGGATCCAACCAAGGACAGCAGTCACACAAGAAGCATACTGGCCACCATCTCAACAAATGAAATCTTCTATCATCAACAAAGATCTTATTTTACTGCCAAAATAACGATACAGACAATATTATTAAAATATATGTTGTTCTTAATTTCAGTTGTTACAAAGTATGGTCAAAATTAAAAATAACTACTGTCTTCCGAGATTTACTTAAACAAAAAACAAAGTTCTAAATGGGACAATGCATTGAATACATTATAAGGTATTCTGAATAAAGCTAACATAAAAGGAAACAAATCTTGAGCTACTCTTGCAACTAACAATCCCAGAAATTTAGTATTGACAGAGTTGTTCTTCTTTGGTCTTTTCACTGTGAAATGCAAAATTGCAAAAAATGAATTTGGAAGCATTACTGATTTCTTTCTAAAATAATTGTGAAACTGTCACATGTAACTCAAAATTATAACTGATTAGTTTGTAGAGTTCATCTTGAAACTGTGATTAATAAAGAGTTAAACTCATAAAAGCACTCTTGAAATTTTGCAGTAATGTTCTCAGGTGGGTGGGGGTCGCGTTGAAATGTTTAAGAGAATTTTTACACTTAGATGGATGTTGACAGTTCGTTGTTTAGATTCTGTGGAATACTAGTTAACCTGGATTGGTTCGTTGAAATGACTTTACAAAGACTTATTTCTTCGTTTTCTTTTTATTACCCGCTTTCACACATGGCACGGTCACACCCTACCAAATCACACACAACAACCCTAAAAACCGTACCTTACCGTACACATAGGTGTACCAATACTGAAGATGACACCACACTGTCTCAATGGGAGCTAGGTGTTGCATTTGTATATATAACACTGCATCGTACTAGATGATTGCACAAAAGATATATTTCACTAATGCATATTGCATTATGAAAGTGGTTCAATCAGTGAGTCTGTCCTGCATGATTCGATGAATTGTGCGGCATAACTCATAAGACAACCTGTAAACTTTAAAGTTTCTTCATACAGTCATTTTATTAGATAAATGGTTCAGATATATGTAATTCAAACATATTAAACAATCAAGCTAACCAAAACAAACTTAGGACAAAAGCGATGAATGCCCCCAAATTGGTGTCTTACATACTGTGACTTTGATCTTCAAGCTGTGTAACCGGTTCTTGCATACAGCACTTTATCTCTATGTGCTGAACATGTGTGCAAGTTTATATTAAAAGCCTTCAATGTATAACATAGTTAAAGTCTGAACAGGAAAAAAGTGTATAGCTTCATAAAACTTGATTATCTTTTTTCAAACAGAAGCATATATTCACCTAATCTATTTTCGTGTGTATATTACTTGACTATACTCAAATAGAAATGGCACACCCGTATGTATTGTGTACGTATACATTATGGCACACCCTGTTTCAAAGGCACTTTTGATTTCCTTATAGTATAAACAATCACCATTGTCACCAACCATTAATCAAATCAAAATATTTATTGCACCTAATTGGCCATTGCAGGATTTGGGCATTAGCTACCACATCATGAATATATCTATCTTGTCACTTACCCCTTCAAAAGTCAAGAACATTACTAATGTTCGGATGAGGACTAAAACCGAGGTCCGGTGTATCTGTGCTGTACACGGAACATGTTAAAGAACCAGGGTATGTCTCTGGAACGGGACTCATTCTGTATCTCGCATCATTCTCCAAAACCTAAAATAACTAACCTCTTCTTGGGGCATTTGTCATATATGGATTGGCCGGTACCAACGATGAAACTGTGAAAAAAACCGTAGCTTTCTCAATTGTCATCAAATGTGTTTCTTTGTATTACTTGGAATAGACCATCTTTTTTAACTTTGAAGTTGGTTGTACATATTACGCTGAAAGCAGTATTTAGGTAATACTAGGAGTTGATTATCTCCAAATTTCACATCATTAGTATCAGTTTGTGTATTTGTTAAATATATAGTGTTTTTCTTTGAATGAATTTCTTTATACCATTCCCAGTAAAACAAAAATAGCCATCAAACAGAAATAACTTTCATATATTGTCTGATAAAATTTCAGTTTTGTTTTTGAAGACACTTCAACACTAAAGTCCATCAGAGCCATCTTGATACAGTGGTAGCAAGGTCGCCTTAGGGTTGTAGGGTTCTGGGTTCGATCCCCACAAATGCTAAAGCAGTAGGAGTGTCTTTAGGCGAGACACAGATAATTCGACATACCTCCCCCCTCTCTCTCTCTCTCTCTCTCTCTCTCTCCCTCTCTCTCTCTCTCTCTCTCTCTTCGATGTTGATTCCATCTTGAGTGAGTCTCGAGAGTATTTGAAATAAGTTGTGAGAACTTGTTTCGCAATTGAGAGTAAATAAATAACTATAGATTAGTTATTCGAGTCAGTACTCCAAGATCGAATTATTACCCTCTCATAAAAAGGAAGAAATGAAATCATTAAATATTTTCTGTATTAAAAATCACCCTACCAAATACCATTGAATTATTGCACTTTCTTAATGTCATTCTCACTGTGTGTAATTTGAATACTTGTACAGTTATGTTGCGAACAACAAAATTCAACGAAAGGAGGTAATGCACAAATACGGCCATATATTGTTATGGTTTTTTGGCAATGATATTCTTGTTAATGTCCTCTCACACTTACAATTTGACTGAATTTCCTTCAGTACTGTAACAAAAGGTGATAATTAAAAATTAAGACAAGTAAAGTTATGATTCTTGCACACTGCACTCCATCTCATTGACCTCAATCAGTGTATCTATGAAGTTTCCCTTTAATAAGTTTGCAGTTACGTACCGGAAAAGAAAAATCAATAAAAAAAAGGGAGATAAAGCAACGATAAGGCAATATATGGTTATGGTTCATGGGCACTGCACTTCCCGTGAGTGTCATCTTTCATTGTATGTAATTAGAACGAATTTCCTTTAGTATTTAGTACAAGAAAATGTAATGAAGGGGAATTATTGATAAAATTGGGCAAGGTAGAGTTATGGTTCTTTTACATTGCATTTCCTTTTATTGTTCTCTATAACTGTATGAGGTCTGAGTTATGCTCCCGTGAACAAAATGGGGACGGACGGACATACTTTGTGAGATGGACGGTGAGGTTATCTTTTTGGTCTGTTTTTAGCTTGACTATTCGAAGAATAAGGAGAGCTATCGAAGTCACTCGAGCGTCGGCGTCGGCGTAACCACTTATGTTAAAGTTTGCGTACCACCTCAAATATTTTCAAAGTCCATTGACATATGGCTTTGAAACTTTGCACACTTGTTCACCATCATGCCCCCAACCTGTACACAGGAGGAGGTAACTCTATCAAGCATTTTGACAAAATTATGCCCCTTTTTCGACTTAGAATTTACGTTAAAGTTTGCGTACCACCTCATATATTTTCAAAGTCCATTGACATCTGGCTTTGGAACTTTGCACACGTATTTACCATCATGCCCCCAACCTGTACACAGGAGGAGGTAACTCTATCAAGCATTTTGACAAAATTATGCCCCTTTTTCGACTTAAAATTTACGTTAAAGTTTGCGTACCACCTCAAATATTTTCAAAGTCCATTGACATCTGGCTTTAAAACTTCGCACGCTTGTTCATCATCATGCCCCCAACCTGTACACAGGAGGAGGTCACTGTATCAAGCATTTTGACAGAATTATGCCCCTTTTTCGACTTAGAATTTACGTTAAAGTTTGCGTACCACCTCAAATATTTTCCGATTCAATTGTCATCTGGCTTTGAAACTTTGCACACTTGTTCACCATCATGCCCCCAACCTGTACACAGGAGGAGGTAACTCTATCAAGCCTTTTGACAGAATTATGCCCCTTTTTCGACTTAGAATTTACGTTAAAGTTATTTTATATTGTCAATCACTGAGAATAGTCGAGCGCGCTGTCTACTGACAGCTCTTGTTATTATACCCCTGATCACAAAGTGTAAGGGGGTATACTGCATTCAGCTTATCCATCCGTCCGTCCGTCCGTCCGTCCGTCCGTAGACGGAATCTGGTGGACACTCAAACACCCAAAACCCCTGGCAAGATTTCAATTGGTCGAAGGTCAAGGTCACAGGGGGCTCGAGATATTAAAATATTGTGGTCGCTTCATCTCAAAATTCCCTTTTCAGAATTGTATGATGCATCACACGAGTGATAAGTAAAGTGTTTTATTGTGCATGGTTCATGTTTCGGGTCACTAGGTCAATTCAAGGTCACAGGGGGCTCGAGACAGTAAAATCTTGTGCGCTTTTAATCTCCAAAACCCCTGATTACAATTTAATATTTATATTTTACAGAAGTAATAAGTACCATGCCTTTTTGTGCATGGTTCATGTTTCGGGACACTAGGTTAAAGGTCCAGGTCACAGGAGCACGAGATAGTAAATCTCCTTAATCTTTGGTCACGATTTAATGATATTTCACAGAAGTGATAAGTACCATGCTTAGTTGGACACTTGGTTAAGGTCATAGGGGCTCGACATAATAAAATTCTGCGTGCTCTTAATCTCCAAAATCCCTGGTCAGAAATTAATTATACTTCACAGAAGCGACAAGTACCGTGCCTAGTTGTGCAGGTCCGAAAATAAAAGCATCAAATGATACATATATTTTATATACTGTGTCAGTGGGGTGTTCGGGGGGTATTCATTTACACAAATTTACTGCAAGTTTAAGGTCACTGGCATTAGCATATTAAATACCACATGAATATGTGTATTCAACACATAACTTTCACACGAAAAGAGACATGGTCGATAGCAGTGCTCAAACCCATGAAGCTCGATCTATGAGAGGTTACAGTGATTTCAATTCAAGGTATTTTATCTTTTCCCTATAGGGTATTTAATACAATTTAAGACCAATACATTCTAGGTGTAGTTTGTAATGTAATTGCATAGTAGGGAGTAAATGTACTTGTATAGTCTTAAAAGGTGAGCAGCAGTCAAAATCAACAAGGGGCACTTTGCAGGTAAGATTATTTGTAGCCATTATATGACCAAGAAAGGTGTCTTGCTGGCAAAATTGTCACGTTTAAGTCAAAGAATAAAGTACATTGGACATGCTATATATAGAACACAGCTGCTTTTTGTTTGATACTGCAAATAAGTAAAATATGCGTTCAGACAATGCCTTTTAGTGAAGAAGCGACAAAGTTGTAAAAGAAAAGTATTTGTCAACTTTTTTTAGAATAGATAGAACTCAGTTTTACCATTATTCTATCGACAAACTCAATTTCTATATAATGGTGGTTAAAGAAGTTGGCACTTTATTTTTGACGACTTGTATACTAGTTTCAGTTTGTTTTTGTACCGTGAATTTACACAAAACAAGTTTAGACTTAATCAGATCGTATGTCTAGAGCTGTAATCATTACAACGGCTACACTGTAGGAAATCATCTGTGAATATGAGAGGTAAATCAAATTTATTTATTAATAGTTTATTTATTTTTCTGTATATATGTGATATTGTAAACGCTCGTTCATAAATCAAATTGAATCGCAAATGTTACGGTCATCATTATCCTTGTAAAATCGTATACAAATCATTTTCATATAATTGATATACATCGTATTTGTAACATGCATTCCGTCACCTCTAGAAGTGATTGCTTTACCCTGCGTGGATGTCTAAAAAATATTCATCAAATGTTTACAATTGACACTACAAGCTATTGCAGCTAGACTCCTTTTTCAGAGAAACACAACAAACAAGCTTTATCTATTTTGAGGTAAGGAACGGGTTGAAGTGCTTTTGTCTTGTGGTGTCCGCTTCAAAAAGTAAATGAAACTAGTTAAGCATAATTCTAATAATATATTTCTATTAGCATATTGGAATGAAAAACACAAAAACTTTTTATGTTCATACAGTGTATGTTGTACCTACCCACGATTAGTAACATTATGGGAAATAGTGACCTTTGGAACGTTTGCTTTTATCATGAATTTCAGAATCCTGCATCCTGTTTAAAAAAAATCTGAATTGGGCAAAATGCCATGAAGGGAGAAAAAAAAAGAAATTCTAAAAACAAAAAAAAATCTTTAAAGATATAAACACCGTACCGTTGAGCCGAATAAGATAACCGAGATCCGGATATTCCAATCCGCACCTTTAGCCAGTCTTTCATACTGTATAGCATTTCATACATAAAACCAGTGGACAGTTTATACCGTATACACCGAAACCATGAACGGCCAACTATTTTGAGATAGGCAGCATATGAGCGATCATGTGTTATGTTGCTTGGGGAACAAGAAAGAATGTATTTTTCGAGACGTTCTCATAATGACGTTATTGAGTCAGATCTCGTGTTTAAATAAAATTTATGTTCTACTACATTGTATGTATTCCACTATTTTCAATATCAATAAAGTAAGGTTCGTAACATTTAATTCGCCAAAAGGTAGGTCAAAAGTTCGTCGATAAAAGAAGCGCTTGAAATTTCGTAGATGTTAAAGCACGGGCTTGGTATAAGTTTTCAGCAAGGGATTTTTGGAACATTGCATATAATTTAAAAAGACAGACAGCTTTTGTCAACTTAATATTTGTCTTTTTCTTTCTTCAGTAGCCATACCCGTGAAAATTCTACAATAAATTGGTGCATCTGCAAGTTCTATCCCGCGTCTTATCGTTGCGGGGAAGTATCTAAATGATGGTCGCTTAATGTTCATCGACCGCAACAATTATGTCCTTGTAATAACAAATACAGATGATGAAAAGATACAACAAATTGATCTCGTCGGTCTAGATAAAGCCATTAAACCTTCAGATGTCAATAATGGTTTGAATAATGACCAGCTTTTGATAACCTATACAGGGAAAGATTTCTCTCTCGGTGTTATTTTCACCACAAAAGCTCAACATAATGAAACCGTTTTAGAGTACACATCGAAAGTGAAGGTTATGGACCGAACACGGTCTATTGTTGTACTCGGAAAGAGACATTTCTGAGCCACCACCGAAAAGAACATCGTTATCCTAGATAGATCTGGGGAAACTAAAGGCTTACATCCCCGGACGAAATCAGATAAGGGGGGCTTGTTGATGTCTGACGGGGTGGCTCGATGGCAATAGCATCGTTTGCTGTAACTGGGACGGCATAAAGATTACAGAGATCTTTCGATTCTGCGACCAAATTAAGAAGCTTCCACGTGGTTCAGTAATTGACGGATCATGAAATATCATTGTCTGTTGTGATTCGTCCCATAATGTATTTAGGATTTCACCCGGCGGAAAAAAGTCAGAAGTCATTGTATCTGACAAAACAAAGTCTTTTGGAGACATAGATCTTGATCCAGACGGCAAATTCTTCGTCACGACCTTTTAGGGAGAACGCGAGTTGCCAATTCTGTTTGAGATAGAAGCATGATAAAAAATTTAAAAATGATATTTTACTCAAAATTATATACATGCATTTATTTCGCATAAGTGTTTCTTGTTGCGCGTATTTTTTAAAGGTTACTAGAATTTTTTTCTTTTATTTCTAAATTAATAACATAATGCTTATGACAGCAAACTTCGAGTTTAATGGTTCACTACCATACAAGCGGTTTGTTTGGACTTCTGACTGTAATAGTAATTTGTATGTGACACTTTATAGATCACATATTTTGTGTCTTTTACCAAACATTCAGACCGATTTCGATCCATTTACATTCCGACCAAGTATGTAATTAGTGCAATCAAAGTGCCTAGGAAGTTTACTAGTAACTTATCCAACAATCTCAATCGGGCGCGAAAGGAGTGCCACAAGGGAAGAATGGACTTCAAATAAGAGCCAATCAGCGACGACGTTATATTACGTCATGTTTACGCAATAAGCCTCGATACTTATTTAAAATATGAAATTTGCAGTTTGGCGTTTTTTAAGTTGATTTTGCTATCCTAAAATCTGGCCCCTCTTTGACAATATCGCGAATGGTTAAGTTCACAGACCCAGGGTTTGCGAGGACAAGAACGTTTCAGCTTGCACGGATGAGAAAAATGATTTCTCAGGAACGATTGAGTATGAACAGAACGTAGAGCAACAATGCTTGAGGACACAATGGAACACGGAGTTTGTTTAAAAAAAGATTTTGATGTTTCATACTTTTTACTTCATTTCAGTGCCAAGAAAGGTGCTTATTATCCTTCCGTGTCTGAGCTCTTGCACGTTGCATTTCCCATAAAAAACACCTCGAGCCAGAAATTCTTCATCCATAGACTGTCTGGAAAAAACTATAGACTACAAGAAAAACAGTAGAAAAACAGAGTACACGTGTGAGCCGTGTGCGAAATCATGCATTTAACATAGATTATATGGAAGTGCTTTAGCAAAGTCTTTAATTTTTCATCGCATTATGCCCAAAATGCTTAAAGTGACATTATGCTCATCTTACGTTTTTTGGTGATAGTTTTATAAAAGCAATTTTTGGTTGCTGTGCATTTAAGTGTGTTAAACTAATGATAATGCCCCATTAGTATTTGTAGATGGTGCTTTAGAAATAAAACAATTGGACTAATAAAATAATAGTTCCTTTGTTATTGTTGTTGTTGGTAGAGATTTCGACAGTGGAAGGGAAGCAACTCCTGCATGCAGTTGGTTTTTTTTCTCTTAAATTGACTCTCCCAGTCAAAATAGGAAAAGTAATATTTGGAAAGTTATTATTTCGTACTGGTAGCCGGAAGAGTTTGGTGTATTGGGTTAAAAGCTATTATTCCTCTACCCTTTTTACACACACCCTTTCAGCTGGCTTTTTACTTGAAACAAAATGTGCAAAATTCCACTTTAAGAATGCAGCTATGGCGATATAGAACCTCAAACATTTTGGGGGGAATATGGCCACGTATCGCTTAGAAACAGTGTGTTCATGCCTTTCCTTGAAAGGGCGAGTACTTACATGTAACACTTTCCTCCCTTTTCTAACATAAAGAGACATGGTGGGTAGAAGAGCTCGAGCACAAGTGATTCATCAATTAATGAGAGGTTTTAGTGATTTCAATTCATCAGCGACTCTAACCACTCGAACACGGATACGGATTACTTTAAAGTCCCATGATCACTTTGAATTTACTGAAATAAAAAATAAATGTATTGATAATATAATGATAGAACCATTTTCTATTCACTCCAAAACAATGTTGACATATGCCTTTCTTTCGTGTTCAAGGAAATGAGTTGTAAGAATGCCTTTCTTAAGTTTCGCAATATTATTGACAAAATACTGCGCTATGTTTTATGTGTCGGTGTAAAAAGCAAAGTTAAGAATGTTTCAGGTACAAACAAAGGTCAGTTCTGTCAGAAAGACATCATTCTTATTCAAATGGAAGCTACTTTTAAATGCGACCCTGTTACTTTAAAGTCCGTATAGACAGTCAGCAGTACGGTCAGTAAACTAATTCAAGCACCTGTACCTGCAACTATCTGCGTCATATTTAATTTCTAAACTAGTTGAAATGTTGCGTTACAAGGGTGTCATAATTGTATTCATGACTGCTTCTTCTTTGATACAAAAAAGTATTTTAATTTTCTCAATGTTTTCTTTATCAAAATTTAATGTACATTTACTTATGGGATATATTACAGTCTTTACGAATACATTTAAGGTGATCAATGAAAAAATGCGCGTAAACAGTTAAATCGTGCATTGCAATTTCAGTTTGAGGCTAACAGACTTTCAATGGTCCGCTTTCGAATTAATTTTCCATGTTTTGTATTCACAGGGAGTTATGCTTTATTATGAAATGAACTGATTATACACTTACCCGAGAGCCGGATATTTTCATCTGCACGTGCAGCCAGTGATAGATTCTTTTTCTCGCATACTATATTCGATGTAGTAATGTAAATTTATTTACACATTCATTCATAAAAGTAGTTCTTTCTGACGTCATTAAGTCATCTTATACCAGGAGATGTAAGATGAGACTTTCCAGCGCTGGTAAAAACTGCAGATATCCCGATCTGGTATGCAAGAAAAAATCTTATTATATAAGCAGTTCTAAGTCACTATCTGCTGTAGTAGTCAAAGATCCAAGCAACATCGCGAAGATAATCAAAATACATTAGAACTCTGCGTACATCGTCAGTAATTATAGCACGAGACGTTTGAAGACGTACCAGAGAGCTTGCCTGACTACAGCGCGTTTTGGACTTGCGAACATTCATATTGACATTAAGTTAAGTCAAAAATGATTCTGGACATATTCACTGAAAGAAAGAGTCAAGCGTTTAACCTTACGTTTTCAAGACATGCTTAGAATATGATTTAAAATTATTTGAATAAACGCCGTTAAAGCTTTTAACTTTTTCTTCATGTTTATATCCCTTATGATTAATAACAATTCATAAAACAAAGAATGGTCCCAGTGACAGTTACTGGTAGGGGGAGCGGGCTTCTAGGGAGTTTGTATAAGGGCCATGTTTTATAAATTAAAACAGTTTTCACACGACACAGACTAGGCGAATAAATTTTCAAAGTTTGACAGTTTTGTAATTTCATTTCATATCAATTTATGTTTCGTCTGTAATAGATACATAGGTTCTTTGGAAAGCATCTAAAGCGTTCAGATATTGCTTAAACCTCAGAGCTTCCGGGGGCCTCCGCCCCCCTGCACCCCTGGTAAGGGGTTTGCCCTGAACCCACCGGGGTCCTACGGCCCCCTGGCCCCCACCATAATCTGTGCTACATTCCAAATAGGTCTAGCTACGCCCCTGACACCACGTGCCTCCAAAGAAAGACACGAAGACTTGTGAAAGATAACACCTATCTTGAAAAAAGAACATACTTGATTATGATCATATCCCTCCATGAACATCCCTTCTGAAAAATCGGAAAAAAAACTTTCGAATAACATAATTTTGAATATGATAAATGCTTGGTTGTTAGTTTCGGTTCGTCTGAGCGAGAGACTGTTTGAGCGGCTGACTTAATGACTATGCTTATTTATTTTGTTCGTTTTCAATGATCAACACAAATTTACTTGGCTACTTCTTCTTCACTTAAATTGCTATTAGTCCCGGTCGACCCTGAGATTTCTGTTAAGACCCCAATATGACTCTAATGAATACTGGTACCTAACACAATTTGGAAAGTTAGGGATTTTTGTTTTACCTATTCAGTGTTGTCCAAATATTATGTTTATTTAGCCAAATGTTATGTAAAACTCCAGTAGCCGAGTGTACAGACCACACAGGCTTTTCAGCCTTATTTGGTGCTTGAACCACTTTGCCTAGGGTTTTCTTTATTTGGTGTTATAACGCATTTTTTGAGAAGGAAGAGTAGTTTTTGTAAAAAAACGCATAGTCCAAATGTGTAGACTGAAGAAAGTTTTTAGTTTTATACTATTTTATTGTTCTATGTACAAATACACTTATAACATTAAAACAGATACATATCAAATACATTAGACACAAATGGATTGAGTTAAAGCAACATCAGTCAACGGCCCTCTCTAAAGTAAACGGCCAGAGAAAGTTACTTATAAAAGACGGCCAAATATTTAATGTAATTAATTTAATGAAAGTCTTGCTTAACAAAAATTGAAATATATAAAGATTTATAAATTCAGACGAGTCATAAGTGTAGAGATTTATGAACAAAAATTACACTCGTATTCCTATTATTTGATGTTTTCGAGACAGATCCCAAACAGGTGGCCGTTTTAATTACAACGTGTGTAAAATAACTTCTTAATAGCAAACTATTTGTTACTTAAATTTGAGATACTGACAAATTTATTCATATGCCAAAAAAGCGGCTATATGTGAAAAAAAGCCTCAATATATATGTTAGATCATAAAAAACAAGAGCTGTCTCATGACAGCATGCTCGGCTATTCGAGGGCTTGTCAGTAAAATGGAGTTTTGTCTAAGAATAGGTACATGTATACTTTGCAAGCATTAAGGTGAAACTTATAAAACAACAAAATCTGTCACTCATAAGTGACGAATGCACCCATGCATAAGCTTTAATATGGTTCTTGTGCATTGCACTACTATTCATTGCCACAAATTACTCATATTCAAAGTTTGTTATAAAATCATTGGTTATTGAAGTAAAGTGATCCTACAGAAAATATTCCGAAAGAAAGGCAGACAATTTACAAATACGGCAATAAAGGGTTATGGTCCTTGGGCATTGCACTTTCCTTAAATGTCCTCTCTCACTGTATACAATTTGAATGAATTTCCTTCGGCACTTCAACAGTAATGCTCTGGACAAAAAGATTTAAGAAAGGGGGATAATGTTTAAATAGGAAAATAAAGTTATGGTTCTTGTACACTGCACTTCCTCGCATTGAGCTCTATCACTGTATGAAGTTTCAAGTAATTCCATTTTATTATTTTGGAGTTATGCTCCGGACAAGAAAATTAAATAAATCGAGATTATTAACAAATAAGGCTATATAGGGTTATGGCTCTTTGGCACTGCAATTTCCATTAATGTCCTCTCTCATTGTATCCAATTTGGACAAATTTTCTTCAGAACTTTTAGAGTAAAGGCCCGGATAAGAAAATGTAACAAAGAAAGATAATTCAAAAACGAGGCAAAGTAAAGTTATGGTTCTTGCACACTGCACTTCCTCTCATTGAGCTCTATCACTGTATGAAGTTTCAAGTCCCTTTAATACTTTAATAAGGTCAAACTAATAAAAAATAAATTTGAGAATGTATATAATAATAATTTCTTTGCTTGTTAAAAAAACCCTAACTCATATTTATGGTAGCAAAATAGAATAAGTCAAGCATAAGCTAATTGATATATTTTGAACTGTTATACATGTATTTTGAAAACAACCGTATCAAAAGTGTTCATTTTGGCTGTATTTAATTGAAGCCTTTCATTATGACTGTATTATATACATTGTACTTACGATTTATATTCTCATATAATTTTATTAAAAATAAAACCGATATTTTCACGATAATCTTGAATTCTCGACGATAATAATAATGGGATATCTATAGCATGATTCATTTTCATATGAGAATAAAATGAACTTTGTCTAGCGTAAAAATACTTCTAGGAAACATCCTACCGAGCATCACTTTAACTGCTTGTGAAATGGAGTAATCATTTAAATATTACAGTTACCAGCCGGGGGAGGGAGACAACACTCAGGAAATTATAGGTTATATGAACAGTTTTATTTAATTCAAGTCAAGTGGAGCACACCAATTTTGCCCTTCTTTCTTCTTTTGATTTTCAATAAAATCAACCAGAGAAGTGAGGTCTCTTAAATGTTCGACGTAGAACAGATGTTTGTTCACAGGTGACGAAACGTATTTCGTAAGCTCATCCATTCCCGACTGAGAGAAGGTTCCGGTCATAAGTCCATATACGTCAGCCTTTTCTCTGAGTAATTCAACGGCAGCCAGTGTTTTCGATCGATCATTCGATTGGCCGTCTGTGAGAATCAACACTTCATGCTTAACATGTTCGTCGTTCCTTACACCTGAAATATACCAGTTACATGTAGAGGATTTTTTTCACAATTTAACTTTCTGAGTTTAAGTCGTTGTTCCGATGCTAAGGTTTTGAAATATTCTTCTGTACGAGGGGTATGCAACAACAAGTATGCGCACGAAGTTTTTGTGAGCTTGTATATCATTTCAATGTCCATGTACACCGAAACTTTCAACACAATTGGTTTTGCTATCGCAAAGTTATAAGCGTCTAAACACAGCATACTCGTATACACTGAAATTATTTTTGTAAGCATGACGCATGCAGAAGAGAAAGACATGAGATCTTACATAAAGACGTGTAGTGCTTTGAACGTGTCAGGTAAACACATTCTGCAAGACTCATTTAAATGTGTATGGTGATTCTTCGCTCCCAACGGTCACTGTTTATATGTGGGAAAACGTACTGAGTAAGGGAGAATCTAGAGTAAACGATCCACCTTGTCAAGGGCGCCCCAAAACTTCACTGTCTTGTAAGCGCATGCTGCCGTAGAAGCCATGGTAGCAGCTGAATCAATGGGTATCTCACGAAATACTGACAAAACACTTACAATTATCAAAGGTATTTAAACGGCGGGTACGCAACCGCCTAACTAAAGAGCAAAAGGAAGTTCTAACAACCTATATTAATCGCCCTCGAGAGTCAATCTAGATCTGAATTTGTGTCTGCAGGCAGAGTATACCAAAGGCCTTCATATCAAGGGTATGTTTGACGGAAAAGTGCATTTCTGTTAAGATATAATATTTTGAAGAATTCATATAAGAAGTTTTCCCTAAATAAGCTTGAATCTTATTGTATAAGACCAGTCTCAAATCTTCTTGAGTACCCCTCGTATTTCAAACATAGGAAACATATTGTAGCAATATAAACTCGTCTCGCTGAATTGTCAGTAGTTTGACTATTTGATAAAACTAGGAAAAATTTGCGGTCATTTATCTTTTTGACACAGCGTTTTAGGCTTCAATAAATTATAAATATTAATCATTCATATATGCATTAATTAATTTTATCCGATACCAGACAAGCATCCCCTCATTGTAAGCCATATACAATACATGAAATAGTAATTTTATTTTTTACCTGTGCTATATTCGAACAATGTCTTGGCACTTTTGAAAGCTTCTGCAGTGTTAGTCCCTCCTCCATAGTATTTAGCTTTAGAAATTGCGGTCAGCACATCTTTAGTGATGTCGTAGTCGCTGAAATCAAAATTCTTGTAAACTTGACTGGAAAATGTGAGCATGGCCGCTTGATTGTACTGATTGGTATTTCCACTAATCCTGTCAAATGGTGTATCTACAGGACAAAGCAGACCAAGCAGCCTGCTTATTTCTGCATTAGCTTTAGTAAATCCACTTTTCCTAATACTTCCTGAGCTGTCCATGATAAGGAGGAGATCCCTTACGCTACCTATGTCAGCCCCACGCCTTGCACGATGCACCCCTTTGCCATTTGGTCGAATGAAATTAGTCGACACAGATTTCGCTGTAACCTCCACACTTGGTGCTTTTCCTTGATTAAAAGAAAATTATAACATTGTTTTATTTTATCAAACAATGCATTATCTGTAAAAACAAAAAGTTGCAACAGGGACATGTACTGCTACACATTTTGAAACACTACTGTATCATTAGTAGTACAATATACTAATCATATACGACTTATAAAAACTTATTTTCATATTCTATACCTGTATATCTGACTTTCTCGAGTGCAGGACATTGCATTCCGGCTCCGTGAGGTTTACGTGTGACAGTTCTTTGTCTGCTCTGTTGACCAAAACCAAAATTCCCACTCCATTCTAACCACTGAGAAACTTCGCAATCGGTATCTACAAAAAATGAGACAAACATAGGTACAGCTTTTTAGACATTATGTACCACGGACAAGTCATTTTCCAATGACAAGTCACAATGACAAGTTAATGACAAGTCACAATTCATCAAGTCATTTTGGCCAATAATCTACAAATCCAATTATTTACGTGATGGGCTGACTCTTTTTTACCAATTTAACACGTAAAGAAAATCTATTTTCGTATTTGAAATTCTATTTAGCGGATTTCAGTTATTCCGGTAAAACAACGTCGTATCTCTCCAGGATGTTAAATTTGAATACATGAGAGGTGTGGCTATATTAAAACTTGATTCTTTCAGGAAACGACAAACTGCACTATTGTGCTTTAATCATTTAGACAGGATTGTGCTAATCATCACGGAAGCAAAGAGACAATCCGACACAACTTTGTTTAATGTGTTCGCGTAAAATATCTGCCGCTAAGTGCCCCTGGTGATCGGATTCTAAATTTCATCGTTTTCAATAAAGCGACCGCCTCAAAACCATGTACATTTGTCATGGCTGGGCAGTGCGTGATCATAAGTTATCGTAGTTTGTGGTTAAGTACATTTGTGCAAATTATTTTTGTTCTGGTAACATCCATTTGCACGTTAGAAGACCCGGCACTGCTTTCTGATTCCAATGGATTTGCCATATAAAACTTCTAATTTGAAGATAAGAGGGACACAAATTTCGAAGCTGTGAACATTTGCATGAAATTCAATATGTAGTATTACTACCAAAATCGTTTATTTGGGTAATTTCGTTATATATGGAAAATAATTAATTAATTAATTATCACACGATCAAATACTACGAGGGTGCTTCAAAAAGTAATGTTACTAGATTAATAAATTGAAGACGGTGAATAGTACATGTACCTCTGTCAGATGAAATTATTCCAACCTCTCAAAATATTCCCCCTTAACAGAAATCCAATTTTGTAGTCTCGCTATCCATTTTCTAAAAGCGCCAAAGTAGTCTGCCCTTGGTATCTGTCTCAGGCACTGATGCACTGCACTTCTAAGTGCATTTCTGTCATATCTCCGCCCAGAAAGAACTTTCTTGAGCCGAGGGAACAGAAAAAAGTCGCACGGACTTAAATCGGGTAAATAGGGAGGATGCCTCAACTTTAACTTTTCCTTTGTTCAGAAACTCCACACTCCCCCCCCCGCCCCCCTCCCCCGACTTTTATGAGCTGGAGCAATGCCATGAAGCAGATTAATTCCCTTTAAACCAGTACTTAGGTGTTTATGTTCATAGAATTTCTTGTTTCTAGTCAACACTGTGTTCATGTAGAACTTTCCTGTAATAGATTTTCCTACCTTTGAAGGTATTTGTACCACTGGGCCAGAATAATTAAAGAAGATTGTGTATACAATTTTCTTAGCACTTAGTAACAGATGTCTTTGGTCGCCCTTTTCGACCCGCATCTTTAATATTCCAGCTTTAAATTTTTTAACCCATCTGCAAACTGTCATATACGATACCGGGGAAAGCCCATATATATCATTCAGTTCGTTATAAACTTGAATTGGCGGTATACTTAGAGCAACTCCGCCTTTTATGTAGGCACGTATTTCTACTTTTACTTCAGTATTCATTTGTAAGACAGGAACTTACACAGTGTACATGAGTAACACACCTATAAAAGTGCATTACTTTGTCAAATGTTCACCGATTTGAACGTGATTTTCGTCCTTATGTAGCTATTAAATTGGCCTACTCGGTTGAATAGAATTATTGAACCAGATTGCGCGTTTTGACTATGGAAAGCCATAAGTAACATTACTTTTTGAAGCACCCTCGTATATACGTTACCGTCGGGTGAATTCCATCTCAAATTTAAGTCCGTGAAGACTAACCTTTAAAAACTATTCAAAGCTTGCTTTCTTAATAATGTTTTTGACATGCATTGGGCTTTAGATTTCTTTGCTTTTTTTCTGTGTACACTTTGTATGTAAAAAGCAAGGACGTTTTTCGTTTCTAGTTTTCCAGTTTCATCTGTCTTTTTCACAAGATTTCAAGCGCAGGAGAGTCGGAATACAGCAAAATATTAAAGTGACATTATGCGCATCTTACTGCACATAGTGTATTTTTGGTGATAGTTTTATAAAAGCAATTTTTGGTTACTGTGCATTTAAATGCGTTAAATTAATGATTATGCCGCATTGATATTAGAAGTTGGTGCTTTAGATATAAAAAAATCGGACTGATAAAATGATAGTTGATTGTGTCGTTTTTGATGTTGGTAGAGATTTTGACAGTGGAAGGGAGGCAACTCCTGCATGCAGTTGCTCTTTTCTTAAATTGACTCTCCCAGTCAAATAAGAAAATCAATATTTGGAAAGTTATGTTTTCATACTGGGAGCGGGAAGAGTTTGGTGTGTATTGGGTTAAAAGCTATTATTTCCCCTACGCTTTTGTATACACACCATTTTCAGCTGGATTTTTACTTGAAAAAAATGCGCATAATGTCACTTTAATACTTTATAAGTCTTTTCAAGTTTTCCGGACTGGCATCAACCTGTCCACGATTTTGACCATTATGATGACAGTTACAAGTTAAAATAGTCATGGTCAACAAAAAAGTGTACATGTTACTGAATGTTAAAATTTGAGCTGGTTAACAGATTTCTTACTTTATACGAAAGACTGATTTGTACAAGTTTGTAGACTGCAATCAGTTATAGTTTCTCATATGAATAATTTGATTATGTTTTTGAAAGGCTGGCAGGGGATACACACCGACCCCTAGCATGCCATTTACGGGGCAAAAAAAGGGAATACCCAAATTATGAAGGCCTCAAGAAAAAAGTATTTGATTATCATCAAGTACTCTTTTAAGTTGCATGTACTCGTTTATTATAAGGGGGACGGTGGTGTAGATGATAAGGTGTCTCATCCGGGAGGTCGCGGGTTCGATCCCCACTGACGTCACGACTAAGCAGTCCTCATATGACACCAATGCTGGTTTTTCCAGGGAGCGGACTCGAAAGTTACTCGATAAGCTACAAGCTTTTCTTCACAATCGAGCTAAAATACATGAAAGTTAGTATAAACTATTATAGTATCTCACATCTGTGTCGTTTGTTTTATTAGTGCGGACAGACTCTTAACTATTAGTAAAGCAAGAAATACAACAACATTTACCTGGATAGTTTATTTGTTCAAGATCTGTTGGGCAAGCTGCTCCGTTGCCTGTGGGGTGTCTTAGTATCTTCCTTCCTCGGTACATAACGTTACTAAAGTACCTCCATTCTGACCAGTCCGTCACCAAACAATCCAAGGTTTTATTTTCCCGAAATATCCAGGCGTCTGCCTTCGTAAAGAACACGATGAGTGCTGCTAAAACACCGACGAATAACCCCATTGCTATTCAAAAGCAGTGTGTTTCCTAGATAGCAACACTATTGCTATTATCAACGTATCCATATGAACTGGGAATTTTAAAGTTTTAAAAATTGAAACTTTACCAATTAGAAGCTGTATTTTGCGGAAAAGGCGTGGTTTGTAAAATAGATAACAACAATAAACGCCTTTCATTTTAAGCAGTAGCAAATATCGGTCGACGTAAATTATCTTGTCAAAATACCGCATTTTCATCCTGTATATTCAGTATCTCTTGCAAATTATGACAAAATACAAAAGGAAGACAAAGTAGGTTTAGGTTTACGGTAAACATGTTGGGAATTATTTGACGGATTACTACACATTCATGTAGTGAACACGTCAAACAAGAAAAAGGAAGGAAACAACCAACCAAATAAGATAATCAAAGCGCTGAAGGCACTGAATTTGTTTGGGTACACATATTCCTGTGCCTCTGATCTCACTGCTCTTCTTATATAAAAAATAACACTTTGAAATATGACCTGGACAAAGTCACAAGGGTAGAGAATGCATGAAATAATTTCAGTAAAGTAATGGTTCGATACTCCATTGAAAGAAGTTTTCTATGTAATTGTGAAATTGTGATTGGCAATTTAAGTAAATGTGTTTATTAAACAATGGTATTGAGCTCCGAAAGGAAATCATTAAAATGACAAATTCACAGTGACCTTTGCCTAAAAGTACCAGGTATGATAAAGTGTAACCGATGGTACTGAACAAAGCCATTCCTTTTTCAATATCTGATGGTGATGATGGCCAATTGTTTTTAAATATCTGCTTTAAATTGAAGGCAATATATCAAGGATCAGTTCGAACAAATGGCCAATAAGGCCCCTTTATCGCTTATCTGGCTTCAGAGATAATGGTTAGGTATTACTATATAAGCCTTGGTAAAATTTGTTAACCCCGGAATGAGTCAATATTTTGAGCCAGTTGTCATGAATTAAGCAGTCTTGGCAGAGGCCCTCTAGACAATGCTGCATACCAAATACCATCTCCCTTTGCCTTCTATCTTCTGAATGTTTCCTTTCCATTGCTATGGCAACCAAAGGTGTACATATAAGGGTATATCTGAACAACTTTGATACGGCTTCAACATTGGCTAAGTGGTTTTAGAGGAGATGGTGTTTCAAGGTAAAGGTTAAAGGTCATACAAGAAATGGTGAATGTTCTAATAGCTCCAAGACTAGAGACAGACACCTTAACCTCTACTCCACTACTTTGTGACAGGTGTGCAAGAGACATATGATATTAAATCAACAATAGATTTTTAGTCACATATTCAATCCTTGGAAAGACAAACAAGGTTCAGCCAAATATTGTACTAGAGGCATGATTTGAACAAAGTACTAGATGGAAGACCACTAGACAATGTTACATACCCAATACCTAAGCTCAAGGCATTGTAGTTTTCAAAAATCAATTTTTGAGGTGATTTCTATACTAAACGACCCCCTGGGCAGGGTATTTTGTGACCCTGAGGGCATGATTTGAACACACTTTGAAGAGGTCCTCTAGACACTAAATATCTAGGAAAATCATACATCCTAAAACTGACAGACTGATAACAAGCAGACGAAGAGTCTGGCTGCTTGACAGAAAGCAACATAATTATAGTTGCTTTGGGAATATTGATCTTAAAAGTAATTTTGGCAGTGAGAAACATGTACATTTGTGTAGTAATGTTTATCGAAAAATACAAATAAGTTACAATGCATATAATTTTATGTATATACATAATTACATATGAAGTAACAAGTAACAAGACAAACCCACAAGGTCAAAAACAAGCATTATCTTAAGGATCATGGATAAACAAGAATAGACAATGAATTTAAAAAATACCCTGGCAACGCCACATTGACAAAGAAACACCAAAATCGCTCTTCCTGCTGCTATTGGCTAAAACACAAGGCCAAAGGGTCAATTTTGACATGGGGGACATGATTTGTGTATACTAAGCCCATGTTAAATTACCCAGGAGCTGTAAATTTTGACCCTGGGTTCACAATTTTTAAAATCTTGTTAGAGGTTTACATGGTTATCCCACATGCTAAATATTTAAGCTCTACACTTTGTGGTTTTAGTGAAGAAGAATTTTTGAGTTTTTCGTACATAGTCTTATCAAAGGTGACACCTCTGTGCAGGGTAAATCTTGAATTAAGCTTCATAATACATGTATGAACAATCTTGGTTGATATCAGTAGGTTACGTCACATGCTGAATATCTAAGCTGTAGGCCTTGCAGTTTCAGAGAAGCAGATTTTTCAAGTTTTTCCTATATAAACTACAGTATGTAAAAACAAGTCCCCCATTGCCTGGTCAATTTTGGACCGGGGATCTTTATTCAAAACCTCTTGGTTGCGGTCCACTAGGCCATGCCATAGCCAAATATCTAAGCTCTATGCTTTCCTTTCTTGAGAATAAGATTTATAAAAAAATTTCTTTCTGTCACCATGGCAACCAGAGTTCTGTATGGAATCAAATTATTTGAACAACCTTGAAAGGGTTTTGTGTAAGGCACATCCCTTCCAAGTTTAATCATTATTGGGTAAGTGGTTTCAGAGGAATGTCCTTTGAAGGACAATGTTGATGGAGGTGCTATGTACGACAGATTGAATGCGATCCAAATACAATAAAGCTCACTCTGGAACTTTGTGCCAGGTGAGTTAAAAAGTGTTATCCTGGTTTAAAGGGACATACCCTATAACTGATGACAAACTACATGACCTCCAAAACATAAATACATAGAATCTTTGGAAGTATAATAAAAAAACCTAAATGTTTCAGCCATTTTTTAAAAAAAATCAGCAGTTTAAAATACACTGCAATTACCATAAACTATTCAATATAATATTTTTTGTACAGTGGATGTAGTACAATAAATAGGTGGATGTGATTTATTACAGAAAGCCTGAATATTTGTGACCTCAATTACTTGTGGTAAAATTAGGCATTTTTTGCCATCGCTTCTTCTTTGAAATTGTACTTATTTATTGATTTTACATTCATTGACATGATTGAACACTAAACTATTTTTAGAATTTAATCTGCTAGATGTAGGGAGTGCCCCTTTAAAATGTAGAAAGATAACAACTGTGTTCATATACCAAAGATGTCCCAACTTTGGCAGAAATAGGAATCATAATAAAAGTAAAAGCTGAAATTTTCTTTATCAGCTGCTTCGATGTAAATGTTTGAAATTTATAATTGACCCTATATCATAATAAAGAGTTAGGAAATAAGTAACCAATGTGATTTTGTGTTAATGGTCAAAACTGCAAAGTCTCTTTCATAAGTTAATGTCTTTTTTTCTTTGTTCACTTTTTTGACAAATTTCCCCGTCTGATGAATTATACACACATTTGCGATGATGATGTACAGAAGGACAAGTTATTCCAAAGTATCATTATATTTCCCAATTTCGAAGAAGACAGTTTCTACATTGTAAATCCGAACTGAGGTTATGTTAACCGTCTTGCTGCCTCTTTCAATTTCCAGTCTAATCATGCTAATTGGCCCTGTCATTCTGGCCATTTCTACATCCTCATTATTTTCTGTATCAAAAGCCCATTTCAACAGGGTGAGGGTCATGAAAGACTTTCACAATTTTGGAGAAACATTTCTGCATGCTAGTCTTCTATTCCAATTGCCTCAACTTTTACCACATTGACATCCAGGGGCGCATCACATTTCTGCAAAAACAGATTGGAAAATTTAATATCAAATTAAATATGACGAAATGAATAAATGTGACCTAAAAATCTGATTGGTTAATTGGTCAGTATGATGTCAGTGCGAAGCCAAGAATGGGCAATATCTCTCCTGCTTTTCTTGGCTTTGCACATCCGGGCACTGATTAATTACTTACATTCAGGAAAGGTGATTCCGTGGCTGTCAACACCGGTTTCTATGTTTAACTTTGAATAATACAAACACAAAGATCAAAAATGAAAGGAGACAAAGATCTTTCGTTACCTTGAAACTATCAGATTGTTTTATTCTCAGTTTCGCACATACGGATACTGACAAATTATTTACATTCGGGAAAGGTGTTTCCTCAGCTTTCATCACTGGAGTTTTCAAAATTTACAATACCCAAGAATGAAAATGAAAGAAAAAGACGGTCTACCATTTCCTTGTAACTGTCAAATTGGATTAATGATAATAGAAACTTGTAAAAAGCTTTTTGTTACTTTTGAAATAAAGTTAAACTTGCATAAGAGTCTACGGTACAGACTGAGTTTTCACATTTTACAGAATGAAGAAATGAACACGATCATATAATCCAATTGGTTAGCTGGTCAGTATAATGCCATGGCAAATCTGAGAATAATTATTATATGTAAAAGCTATTTGATTCTTTTAAAATAAATTTAAAATTGCATATGAGTCAAAAGTAAAGACCAAGTTTTCACCTTTAACCGAATGAAGAAATAACCTTATAATCTGATTGGTTAACTGATTAACTGGTCAGTACGATGTGATAGTGAAGCCGAGAATAGAAAATTCTAGACCACCTAATTGTGCGCCATGGCTTTTTGCTATATACGATGGCCGCTCTTCGGGTCTGTGAAAACAGTCATCAATGTTATATTAATTATTACTTTGTAAAATTGGTTATTCTTGTAGTCTAAAAATTGAAAGTTAGCGAAATTCGACCCAAAACGAAAATATCTCAGACATACGGCAGAAAAAGTGCCAACCGCTATATCAGCTGACAATCGATAAGTATTGGGGATTAGAAGTTAACGGAAACAACTACGGTTCGGTAATATCCGTAAATAACGGACAGGGTCATAAATCATTGATTATCGATTGTACTTGAATATTGCCTAAGGGAGATATTGAACTTGACATGTTACTTTTGTGCGTAAAGGGGATAATCTTCTGCTTAAATTTTACCATTTCTACCAGAAGATAAAGAACATTCAACAGTATCATTCACATTACTCGCAATTAATGATAATAATAATGATAATAATAATAATAATGATAATAATGATAATAATGATTTAACTAGAGAGCACTTCTTCATTACAGTCAAATGTTCAGTCATTAAGGAGTTTAATGTAAAAAAATAACGGATGTAGAAAACAGAATTCATTGGAAGTAATTGTTGACAATAATAGTCACAGATTAATCCAAAGCTACATCATTCGTGAATTTTGACATGATAATGGGAATGAATCTAGTGTGCACTTGATTTTTCTTATTCGGCTGATCCCTTTACACGTGCGTAATGTTTGCTCGTGAGAATTGTTGAAAATTGTAGACCTACAATTTTCAAGTACAGACGCACACGGCAAATATGTTGCAAAAGCATGCGCAAGTACTGGTTCCATAAGGACACAGACTGTGAGACACCTCTTTGGAGGCATTCGTCACTTATGAGGGACAGCTCTTGTTTTGAAATATCACTGAAAAAATACTGCGCTATATTTCAAACATGTACTTACGATTAATAAAATGCAAATTGGAAATGTTTTTGATACAAATAAAGGTCATTTCCGCTGGTAAGCCATCTTTCTTGGTAAAATAAGAGTTACATTTAATTGTGCTACTGAGTCTATAACATCATTTGAGAGATATCTTTCTATTTTTGAAAGATATCTCTCACAGTTAGACATATCTCTCTAAAGTTAACCGTTTCATAGATATCTTTTTATGTTGGAGAGATATCTCTTTACGGTTAAGAGAAATATCTACTACACTGAGAGATATCTCTTTAGTATTGTGAAATATCTTTCAAAAAATTAGATATCTTTATGATAGACATCTCCTTATTTACAGAGATATTTTTTAATTTAATAAATATATCCCCTTTGTTATAATAAGAAAATAATCTCTTTTTTATTAAATAGTAAATTGGCTTGCCATAATGACTCGCCTTCAGTTATAACTTTAGTTAAATTAACAGCTCAAAACCAGCGAAACATAGCTAATTCAATATTACTTTAAAACCATCTTAACATAGGTGAACATATAGATATTGCAAGTGTTATGATGCATTTTGATTAATTATGGATAGATGGCAGACATGAATATGTGCATATTGGTTTAAATAATAATGACACATTCTATTTTGGGAAGGTTACGTAGGCGAAAGTACACTCTTAGCAAACCCCAAGAAAACGATGCATTTTATTTCGTACATATCCTGATTAATACTGATAACAACATTCGTCATGTCTCTTTTTTACAAATGCATGTGATTGTATCAGTTAGATATCCTTGTACGCAAATTTATATATTATGTGCTCTTACAAGAAAAAGAAGATTAATTGCCAATAGTCACAGATTAATCCAAAAGCTACAACATTCGTGAATTTTGACATGATAATGGGAATGAATCTAGTGTGCACTTGATTTTTCTTATTCGGCTGATCCCTTTACACGTGCGTAATGTTTGCTCGTGAGAATTGTTGAAAATTGTAGACCTACAATTTTCAAGTACAGACGCACACGGCAAATATGTTGCAAAAGCATGGTGTGCTTTTAAAACGTAAATGGGCGACCGCGTTAAATAGTACGTCGACTTGTTTATTTCCCAATTAGTTATTCCTGATCTGATAAAAACTAACATTTGATTTCTGTAGGCTGTTTAAGTTGAGAAATAGCACCGTTTCCTTTTCAGAATATCAATAGATTTTACATACTCTAGTAAACGCTCCATGGTGTTGAATGTCGTAAAAAGAATGTGGTTTTTCAGTTTCAAACCATATGGTCAAATATATTTTTCCTTCAAAATTACAGCTGGATTGTAACACTGTCCACATTGCTTGAAATTAAGAAGAAATAAGGATTTAATGTGGTAAAAAACTTTTCCATTTTTGCAGTAGAATAATACCTGTTAAATTTTACAGATGGTGTCATTTAATACTCTGCACACCGATCAAACCTTGCGTGTTTTTTTCTTCTCTTTTTGTTAATGTAATAATTAGTTTATTTCTTCAGGGTGAAATGAAAGACAAAAGATTCGAGGGATCAGACAACCTGGTTTTATCTGTGTATTTTGAATCTGGAAGAAACCTATAAAATGACTCTAAATTCAGCGGAGCGAATGCTTGCCTTTCACTCGAGACAAAGAAAAATGTGAAACAAAATAAAATACCCCGTGCAAGTGCTTCGAAATAAAAATACATGCAAAGTGAATCTTTTATGTGTTGCACATTAACATCAAAAGCTAAATAATATTATTGATAATTATGCTGAAAATTTCATGGATCTTCGCTATAAAGACGATATCATGTATATCCGGTTTCAATGAAAGGTTTTGCCTTGTTATTAACAAAAACTGAAGATTCTCACCCAGTTTGTATTTTAATGTAAAATAAAACCCAATATACAACGTTTTAAAGATCATGATAAATATTACGTAATGTCCGGCCATAAAACTTATCTATGGCCTGAAGCAGTTAGATAAATCATTCGGAAGTGTTCGGCCAGCATTACGGAAGCAACCGAGCTCCGATCGTAAAAATAAGATTATATACCTGTTAAACAAAACCTTAAAAAAAGACCATTCTCTTCTTTCTTTCTTTATTTTTATATAAAATATATCACTTAAATGTAGAATGATTGTTTTATTCAATCCTGTTTGTGATTCTAAAATAAGTGTTATAGTTTTTTAACAAATTGAAGATAAACTGCAAAATTTTCACTTAAAATTGTCACATTTTGGGCGTTTTACTATATATTATATAGTAAAACGACGGGTAGAGTTTTTAAGTTAAAAAAGACCAAACAAATAAAGTCTCAGAACAATAAAACAATATTCATGAAAAAGGGGAAATGTTATATTTTATCATCCCGTTTGTGATTTTAAAATAACTTTATCAGTTAAAATGTTATCGCAAGTTAATGACAACGCTCCTATATAAACCTATAGTAAAGTTGTGGCGTGTATTGGCCCTGGCTGTGACACTTTTTCTGCCACATGATATGCTCAAGTCGTCACTTAAAAATTTTGACTACACATTGGGACACTCAGGACCAAGGTCTTTTCTACTATTTGAAAGACCTTGTCAGGACTAACAAAAAAAAATAAAAAAATATTTGCATGAAAAACGGTCAGTTAACTGTACAGTATTGTCATATTCTGTATTTATACTGTGAAATGACGTTTGATATTTGTAACAGTTGACTTTTTGAACCGTACGAGTTGAACAATTCAGGTATGAAATGACTAGGTTCATGTAGTTTCGAAGCCAGATATGGGAACGAGTTGACTTATGTTAGGGACCGCAAGCTATCCGTAGTTTACCGATATACCATCTGTCACCTTGTAAATAGGCACATATTAAGTACCTTTAAAATAGATTTTGATGAATGACCAACTATGTTTTTCCCCCTACATTAAGAAAATAAAGTTTAATTTTTAATATGCACACACATTTTTCCTTGATTATTTCTGAATGAACTCAAAATTAGCCTGTTTAAATCAGGTACTGCTGGTTCTGATCCGCGCATAACGTCCGCCATTGATGTCAAATGGATGATCACATGCATAATAAAATTAGCTGTATTGGTCCACAATGGTAACCGAAATTGATGATGTTTACATTTTTTCCAAGGAGAAAGAGGCACCAAATGAGACATCAGTGTGTTTTCCTTTTACATATCAGTTACAATAAATAAAAATAATCACAGAAAATGTCTCAACAGGTGCGCAGCGGGAAAGTAAGGTAAGGGAGACAACCCTAACTTAATTTCCGGTTTATCCGAATACTATATTGCTTCTGGAGTGTCGTGTGCTGTACGAGCGTAAAACGCCGTCTGTTTATTTCTAAATGTGCATTTTTCTGTTTAGATAGTCATGATGTATTGTGATTTGTATAAGTAAATCCTTTCTCACACAGTTCTGTTAAAGCAGCTTTTGCATACTGTATTGGTATGTATAAAAAAATATTTTTTTTTTAGAATAACCTGATTTTCGTAAAGAATCTAACCACGATCAACAGGTTTTCCACAGCGGAACCATGCCCCCTTTTTGTCGGGGTGCCAGGGGAGGGAGGGGGCAGGAATACAATGTATAGTCCTGTATTTGAAGTACCTTTTCCAAGGTATAATTGTACAATTGAGAATAGATTAATGGCAATATGTATCAATAAAGTCACTAAATTAACTGAGACATGTGACAGTATATCATTGATTGCAAGCGTATGATCATGTATTGAATGTGATATTATGTGCAATATGCCAGGTGCAAAATTAGAAATGAATTTGGTTATAATTTTCTGAAGATCTACTAGATCTATAACACTTGTAACTTTTGGTGAACTTTTTTGCAATGAACTGCACCATTGCTTTTCTTCTCAAATGGTTGAATTTGAAAAAGAGAACTTATTTTAACATATTGATAGACATGTATTTTTAATGCTAGTCATATTAAAATATTTGAATCTTTTTTAAAACTGTTGAAATCAAACAGTGCACATCAGCACTGCTTTTCTCATTAAATCTAGCATGAAATGGTGAATAACATGTGCACATTTCTTGCTTTTCAGAAGAGAAAATTGACACTAACAGTTTGACAGACATATATTTCATGTATGCTATATTTGAAAACTTGTAATTTCTTCAGGGAATAAAATACAATAAAATGGATAGTACCATTGCATTTGTCTTGAAATTACCTTTAAAATGATGTAAAACATGTGTATATTTATTGCATTTTCAAAAATCACTTATTTTCCCTACTTATGTACGAATTGACCCGTAAGCTTTGTCAGCATAACGCAGTTTTTAATCATGTGGCATGACAAGTGACACATCAATCATACGGTATCTAAAGGTTCTTTTGAAATATCTGCTAAGTTACAAAAATACTTACAATATAAAGAAACCTAGACTCTAAACTAAAGTGCGTTCGGACAATTTTGTTCGTACAAATGGCGCAAGAACTCCTAAGGGAGATAATCATATTATCACTATACCATTAAGTCTCAATAATTAAGACTCTAAACGCAGACTCATTTTACATACGGACATTTTATAGTTATCTGTGCTTTTACGTCTCAACCAGAAACCACAATGAAGGGCCACCAAACAAAAGACAGAATGTAAACACGAGACTTGATACATGTAGCTTGACCTACTTCTGCACAGTTTGCGTTGGTCTGGTCGCACAATTGAAAAAAAATTAGGCTATACAAAGAGTCAAATGAAAGCAACACAATATACAATCACAAAAATATGTGTAATATAAAAAACAGCTACATATACTCACGTTTGTTTACAAGGTCATTAAAAATGCTCCGACCTGTGAAGCGGAGGTATGATCACATATGTCGTGATGCTATGTAAGATCACTGCACATTTCTATATAAAATTCGGTCATTTTATTTATAGTTACAACATAACGTTTAAAACTAAGTTTGTTTTGCATTGAGATATTATATTATTTGTTCAATCATTTAATTTTTTACCCTTATGATCATAACATATTTTGAAGAATGCGATCTTGTTGTCGGAACTATTTCGTGACCGATGTGCATTTGTACTGCCGGAACTATTTGCAACTTTGGTACTTAAGTGACATTATGCGCATTTTTTACGCGTCAGAGATGAGGCCCCAATGGGGTGATGAAATTTTAAAAATGCTTCTTTTTGCTGAAAAGGCGTGTCAGAATTTGATTTTGTTTGGCACATTTTGTTTAGAAACTGGATGTTTACAGAAATGAGGGCAATGTATATAGGATAATTGTTGGTTTCGGTGTAAGATCACGTTATATCTCACTGAGTGAGCACCAAAAGTGATATTTCCACGAGTGGCGCAGCCACGAGTGGAAATAACAACTTTTGGTGTTCACGAGCGAAATTAACGTGATACACCGATACCATTAATATTTCTGTTTATTTTATGGTTAAAACTCTACTTTTATTAAGTTTGTTTCTATAAAATAACGAACATCGCGGAAAACGTCATAAAAATATAGCGAAATGACGTCATTTTATAGAGGATAATTGTTGGTTTCGGTGTAAGATCATGTTATAATTTCACCGAGTGGGCACCAAAAGTGATATTTTCACGAGTGGCGTAGCCACGAGTGAAAATAACAACTTTTGGTGTTCACGAGTGAAATTAGAGTGATATTACACCGATACCAACAATTTTTCTGTTTATTTTATGGTTAAAACTCTACTTTTATTGAGTTTGTTTCTATAAAATATAGAAAATCGCAGGAAACGTCATCAGAAAACATAGCGCAAAGACGTCATTTAAACGACGTCATCGTCGCATGGTTTCCAGCGTTGATAACGCTCGGTATACTTTTTGACGTAAATCCGGGTATAAGGTTGCAAAAACAGTGAAAAATAAAAATGGTAATCCACTGTTTCAAAACTGTGGATTACCACTTTTATTTCACGGAGATAACTCTATAATTCACTGGAAAACATAAAATAAAACGACGTCATCGTCAAATGGTTTCCAGCATTAATTACGTTCGGTATACTTTTGACGTAAATCCGGGTTAAAGATCGCAAAAACAGTGAAAAATAAAAATGGTAATCCACTGTTTCAAAACTGTGGGTTTTCACTTTTATTTCACTGAGAAAACTCTGATTGAAGGTGAAATGCTTGAGCCTTGGATTTTATGTCTGCTCCATATCTCAAGAGCCCAATGAAGGATTTTCAAGAAACATGGATCAAATATTTATTGCATTGATAATATGTGCAAAACATACGTTCTATTCGTGTCACACTTGAAGGTCCAAGATTTGAGCCTTGGATTTTGGTCCGCTACATATCTTATGAATACTTCTGCGGATCGTTCTATCAACAAGGTCGGTCGTAAGACCGAAACTTAAAACCTTCCCTGCGACTATGACAGGACCGTTTTATGCTAAGATCAATTTTCGTCGTACGACCTTAAAAACAGTGACGCAGTCCGAAAACGTAAACTTCAGGGTCACGTGACTTCGCGCGCAAATGTCAAAATCGTCTGTTTCCAATGTAAACAATATGGCGGCGAATAAGAGAAAGTCAAACTGGACTGAGTGCGAGATGGTTTGTCTGGTGAACGAGTGCACCCAGAAGATTGATATTATATCGGGGAAACATGGTGATGTTTCATCAGCTCAGAAATCCAATCCATGCCGGTTGAACGTTAATGTTCAAATTTGAAGGCCAAAGGTTTGATCTTCTGATTCTGGGCCTGCCTCATATTTCCTGTACCCCTAATGGACTTTCATGTCACATGGAATAAATGTACACTAATTATAGCGAAATATAGAATAGAAATATTAAACACAAAATAACAATAACGAACTATACAATAACAATAATGACATTCACAATAAGAATCACGAAATATTTCAAATTTGAACATCAAACATACACTAACAGTAACGAAATATAGAATAACAATAATGACTTTTAAATTAAGAATCGCGAAGCAATGAATATGAATTCCAAACAAAAAGTAACAATAACGAAACACTGAATAACAATGATGACTTTTACAATAAGAATAACGAAGCAATGAATAACAATAACAAACATGTAACTTTTAGCAAAGTTTAACATGCCGATAATTATAAATAAAAAAGTTACTCGTTTATAAAAGATGCAGTCTTAAAACAAGCGCTTGACAGAAAATGTTTTAAACATAAAATAAAATTTGTCGTTTACAATGTTGTTCAGCTGCGCGAATGGTTCGCAGCTACCTTAAGTAAAATTACTTCCTGATCTGAAATCGAGATAGAAATTATAGCATTACGAAATAATAATACACTTAGTAAGTGTATTATTATTTCGTAATGCTATAATTTCTATCTCGAAATACAGGAATGTAACAGGTTTAGAAACGCAAAGGTTTCCCCTGTTGAACATTTTTCTTTGAAGGACGCTATTGTTTTATTACTATTTAAGTCATTTTTTGCGATGAATTATTGAAACTTTTACAAGAATTCAAATTTATATTGTTTTTTTTTTGTGTGTATGAAATTTGAATAAATTTGAAACACGGTAACACTGTTAAAATAAATATTTTGCCACTTTGCGTTTCTAAACCTGTTGAGTGTAATGTGGTATAAATAGTTCCTTATAAGCTTTCAAAGTGATGTTCGGTGCCTTTAAAAAATTGAAACGTACTTGCATTGGTAGTTTAATTTAGGAGAAAGCCTAGTTAAACGCTACTATTTTGTTACTTTCAATTGTACATACTTTTTGACTCTTTGTTCAAAGTATATGCTTTGCGTGAGAAAAACTCTCTAGACTGCATATAGAGGTGGAAGAATTCAAGCTGTTCTGCAAATAAAAATATCTTACGGTACAAAGCTAAAGGTAAGCTTTACTATTAACAGATAAGCTTGAGCTCTGTTGACCGTTTGTCAGACAATTTTGAATTTAAGCATCCGTTAAAGACAACTAAACCTCCTTCATAAGTGACCCCCACCCCTCGCCCACTAATCCCTTGTTTTATGACCCCTTATCAGATAATATACTGTCTGATTAGGTGTCTTCAGACTGGACATTTAGTTTAATAAACAAACCATAAATTTCATTGACATATTTGGTTTATTGCTTATTTCCTGTTTTTTTAAGAAAAAAGTTTATAACGCAATAGTGAACATGTTTTTATTAAACACTAAGTGTGACCTTGACCTTTGGGGTAGGGACTTGGGTCTTGCACGCGACACATCCGCTTGATGTGCTAGACATTTGTGCCAAGTTATTTTAAAATCCTTCATAGCATGATAAAGTTATAGTCCGGACACAAATGTATGCATATATAAAGGATTGCATTACCTATAAACTGTAAGTGTGGCCTTGACCTTTGAGGTAGGGACTTGGGTATTGCACGCGACACATCCGCTTGTTGTGCTAGACATTTGTGCCAAGTTATTTTAAAATCCTTCAAAGCATGAGAAAGTTACAGTCCGGACACGAATGTGTGCATATATGCATATATAGAGGAATCCATTACCTTCAAACTCTAAGTATGACCTTGACCTTTGAGCTAGGGACGTGGGACTTGCACGCGACACGTCGTCTTGATGTGTTAGACATTTGTGCCAAGTTATTTTAAAATCCGTCAATGCATGACAGCGTTACAGTCCGGACACAAATGTGTGCATATATGCATATACAGAGGAGTCCATTACCTTCAAACTCTAAGTATGACCTTGATCTTTGAGCTAGGGACGTGGGTCTTGCTCGCGACACGTCGTCTTGATGTGCTAGACATTTGCGCCAAGTTATTTTAAAATCCCTCGATGCATGACAAAGTTACAGTCCGGACACGAATGTGTGCATATATAGAGGAATCCATTACCTTCAAACTCTAAGTATGACCTTGACCTTTGAGCGAGGGACGTAGGTCTTGCACGCGACACGTCATCTTCATGTGCTAGACATTTGTGCAAAGTTATTTGAAAATCCTTCAATGCATGACAGAGTTACAGTCCGGACACGAATTTGTAAGTGGCGACGCAAAGATGGACGGACGGACGGACAGACAGACGGTCAGACGGACAGACGGGCAGACGGTGCGATTTTAATATGCCACCCTTCGGGGGCATAATAACCATTTAAAAACCTATCAAAACGGCGTCGACATGCAAGACAAATTGTTTACAAAATACGCTTCCGGTATATGATATGTCTAATTTTTCCCTATTCCCTTTTCGGATCCATCCGCATTTTGTTACGTTGAATACTTGTGTGTATTGGTTCGTCTGTTACCATCATCATGGTGTCAGAGACGCTCAACCAGAGATGGCCGACGAACTTGAACAAAAAATACAAAAACGTCTTTCTGAATCATTTTGTTGTAATTTCAATCAGACTGCCATTGTAGACACAATTTTAAATGATAACTGTCAAGTTTTAGTGAATAAACAAGTACAGATAATCAAAGCGCTGTGAGCGCTAGGGGTCTTTGGAGTTACAGATTGATTTTTGGAAATAAGATTCGCATCATCGTTTGCCGGTTTGTTGGTACTACGATAGCATTTTACTATGACAAACACCTAGAACTGGAGACATCACCGAAAACCAAATACATATGACTTCCAGTATCTTCGTTTTATTCGAAACGAAAGCCGGACACCTAAGATGAACGCCTATTAGTATATTAAACCTGACCGATAGATATTTTGTCCTTATTCACCAATATTATGAATTAACACAATGTACTCAATGACATGGAATGGAACATTATGCATTAATCGGCCTTGCTCTATCTATAAAAGAGTATCCATTGCTGCATGTTCTTGTTCTCAATTTCAGTCATAACCAATGGACTTTTCTGCAGTCGTTTGAATGTATCTGTACTGTTTTGTTTTTAATAATTATTATAATCTTGTCGTATGCTACATTCAAACAGCAGCTTGTTGTAGTCTATCTTGCACTACTTTCTCGTGGCGCAGTTTTACAGTTGTTATCTGCACATTTCACAGTAAAATTGTCTACGATTTTTTAAATGATGTATGCTAACTATGGCCTTAGGGCCAAACATGAAATAAGTGAAACAATGGTACCCTAAGTTGACATGGATATACGTTGTTAAAAGTATGTTCTTCTATTTGACATGTAATACACCAAAAGTGCGTAAATGCAACACTGTATGGAGTTTAAGCTTACATAATTAGTTGCATCCGACAGACTGTCAGTTCGTACATATTGTCAGATTTGTTACATACTATGAACAACTGGCAGTTAATGTATTTACTAGTATCAGTCCTGTATTTGTCAGATTTGCTTAAAAATAATTTAAAGCGATTTCAGACATAAGCTACTGTAGCGGACCGCATTTTGTATTGAATAATTTATATAATTTTTTTCATGATTAAATATAGGTACATTCTCCAAATTTGATTTGTTAGGCTGCGTTTAGACTGCTGCAGCAGATTTTAATTTTACTTTTAGAAGTATTTTTAGAAATTTGCTAACAACCTGTTTTCCCTAAAACGAGAGACCTGCGCATGTGCTGCGCGCAAGGTAAGATTTTCATATAAGTCGTAAAAAAATTATAGTTATTCTAAAGACCTATAACAAGACTTTATGCGTACATCAGCCCAAACTATAACAATTATTGGTTGCAAGTCAGTACCAGATGAAACAGAGTCCAAAAGTATGGCATTCTTACATGTTCCTGTCGGAGCCCAAGAAGTGGGGGTTATGTGACTATGGCAACAACAGGCAACCGTTAATTCTCTTTGATGTCATTTATTCCGTATGTCTTGTGTGGCTACTTTTGAGCTTATGTGGCTAAAAAGCACTATAGAGAGAACAGACAATAGCCACACAACTTCCAATTTTTAGTACGTCATTTTCGGTATGCACTAACCACTTCCGGTTTGAAATAAACATCGTAACAGGTAAATTTATGTATGAAGACTTTTAAGATTTTACTCATTATGATTGAACATACTCATTAAGCGTTTGTGTACTATGTGTGCCCGTTGGTTGCACGGCTGATTTAACTGGTTATAAAATTCTGACTTGTTTGTACAAACTAAACATTAGCTGGTTATTCCTACTGACACTAGTTTGTTCAAACTAAACACTTCCTGTTTAGTACTACCCTCTAATCGCTGTGTCATTGCAAAATCATATGCAAATTTGCAATCTGAAACACAGGTTTGTGAAAATTGCTAATTACTTTTCATCATCTTGACATTGGCCTTCATCTTGTGTTCACATTTAAACGTATTGGAGTGAACACTTCAGTATAATATTGCTTGGAGTTGACAATTTCAGTATTTCACTTGGAGTTGAACATTTCAGTATTGGTTGCCTAAATTTAATGTACACATGCCAACACAACCGTCCAACCAGTACGTTCAGTGCTTTGATTGATCAAGTGATTCAGTTAAAGTAAAACTATCAGAGTCTATTTATAGTACTCGCGACCTCTGCATAATTTTATACATGTACAAGCGTTGTACAAAGTTTCTATGTTTTTGCAGTTCAAAGATTGTCTTAATTATTTTCTCTGTCAGGTAACGGATGTGCTTTTGAACACATTTTCACGTTCATATTATGACGGTTTTCACTTCTATTCCTTTTACCGAAGTTTAAGCCTAAGAAAAACTACTTTTCGGAGAGCCTTTGGCTGTGCAGGAAGAGGGTATTTCAAAAGCTTTACAAAAGAAAGTGGTTCTAACGATCCACTTGCTATAAACCAGTACTGACAGCCAGCAGGCGATTGCAAAATAGTTCATAGCTTATGGGCTCTATTAATCAGTATCGTTTAAGAAATTACTGCGCTGATGCTAAGTACGGAAGATAATCATGCATGCATATGGATATCACGGAACCGTACGAATTTTACGGAAAGTAAGGAGCTCGATGTAAGAGTTTGTAGTTTGATTTTCACATTAATGATGTTATTTCACTGAAAACCTTCTGATATTCGAACGATTACATCCATATTAACCTAGAAATATTTTTTTCTTAAACACGAAAGAATTGCGTATATTCCCTACAGGGATGTCACGAAACAAAGACTTTGATATTGAAATAAAATTCACTTATTCAAGATGATGCGGGGTTAATTTACAACAAATCATCTATAGCCCCAGTCTTCAGTTCCCACAGCACTTCGTCAAATAGTAAAACTGAATGAAAAAAGTATGAGTATGTCGATAGCTACACAAGAGGAGAAAACATCAGACCCAAATACTAATGGGATTCCGGTATTCCGGGATTCCATATTCTAGTGAGAGACACTAATTCTGCCAAACCGGGTGCCAAGCTTGGTGTTCTTCCATCCATATTTTAATGAAAGACGATACAAAATTGTAACAGTTTACATTCAACAATATAAGCATAAGGAATGTGATATATGTGGACATACAGAAAGCTCAGATCATTGTCATGCAATCATCATAAGATTAGCTTTTTGAAAAGCTAGCAAGCAGCTAGTGATATGAAAATGGGAGAGAGGACTCTAGTTAGCAGGGAATGCTAGATTGAATCAGACTAACTATGTAACTACAAACGTGATACTTGTATGGAAATAATTATTGTGCTTTAAAAAAAGAGAAACTATCACTAATATTTCCCCCTGAACGTTTTCCGTATTTGTATTTTAAAAGAAAAAAATCAAGACAATGGTCATGACTGAAATTCAATGGTAAGTAAATGGAAATTTATAATTTGAAGCTGTAATAATGATACACATGTAATAGTAATAATGATAATAATTATGATAATAATAATAATAATAAGTTCTTTATTTATAGAAAGTTACATGTGCAGAAATATGAAACGCATATTCATATAACTTAGATACAACATTGTCCTCTGGGAAAAAAATACATAAAATAAAAGTACATCAAGACAACTTAACTTTCAACTATACACGACTTCAGTTATACAGCCATTCTGTATGACAATCAATCAACAATTCATAGCAAACAATTCAAGCATATACAGTCAACCCTATGTTAGAGACCACTAGTAGTAACAAGAACTATCTTTAAAAAAGATGGTCGGTGCAATTTTGAGTGTTATGAACGCAATTTGTAGCTAGATTTTATAGAAATAAATAACTAAAAAAGCAACAACACCTAGACCGGGAATCGAACCAATAGCCTTTCGCTTACAGAGATGTTAGATCGAATGCTTTACCAACTGAGCTTGGTAGCCACTTGCCTATCACCCCCCCCCCCCCCCCCCAAATTGTAATAAAATCTGTACCGTGACATGTGCATCAGGAAAACAAACTGAATCCTTGTTTTTCTTATCAAATATGTTACTCGAATTATTGACTGCTATTCACTAGCCGAGAAAGTATCGATACTCTACACTTATAATTAACATTAGTTTGGCGGCAACAACATATTATGTTGATAGATATTAATTGTTTACTTACTTTAATTATAAACCCATTGAAGAAAGACTGAAAACTCAAGAGTATTTTATTGATATGTCTCATCGGCATTACTCAATTAAAAGGTGCCTTACAACGCAAATTTCTCAATTCAAAAAATGTTATACATTCTACTTGTCATTTCATTGGCAGTTGAACAATTCCAAACGTCCGGTCAAAAGCGAGCTCGATATGGCTGCGCCGAAAACAAACTACCCTAAGAATAAAGACCATCAGGAGGGAAAGACAAAATGTCAGTTAAGAACTAATGTAAGTGAAGTTAATGTGTTAACGATTACCTCATACATGTAAATCATTTTTCCGGCGAGTGACGACACAAATTCAAGGAGAACGTTACAAAAGATTGTTTTAAATCGCGGCACACCAGAGTTCTTCCTCTCCATGTTTACCACAGAACGTGTATTTCACTACAGTAGACTACGAGTTAATTGAACTTTTTGTAATGTAGACTGATGAAGCCCGTGAGGATAGTAACATAATAAAGAGGGGTGGTACACAGAGTGTCCCCTATTCTACTAAATGTGAGGGTTCCTGGAATGTTTGTTGACTTTTAAATAAAAAACACAAGCATAGGCAAGCAAACTTTTTTATATGCTTTATACAGAAAAAATCACATCACGCTGATGTTCTTTTCCGTGTCATTGAATGCAGAACTCTGGAATGTCACCCAACTTGCTCTATAGCATTTTTCCCTCCAAAAAGCAGGAAATTGTTCCGGTCCAGTGCACACAAGAGGTCGCTGTAAGTAAACGAAGAAGCATCTTTAAATACAGTACATGTAATTTGTAAGGCATTACACTAATTTAGAGTACATACAAGACAATGGTTATTTAAGACCGACAGTTATGACTGTTTCATACCTAGAATGAATTTCACAGTTTTAAGTAAAAAAAAACTAATAACGTTTCAAACGAAAAAAAAAAAATAAATGTCGGGTGTAATTGGTAGACGTGTAAACAACATCTTTTATCGTAATAGTGTTGATTTTAGCTAAGATTCTCTATTGTATCAGTAATATGAAAATCTGTGCATTGTATAAGTTGTTTACAGTGGCGCATGCGTGTAAGTTCCCCGTGTTTGCGTGAAAAAGCGTGTTGCACGCGTGTCGGACACGATTGTGTTGCACGGTTAACGAACATATGTTACTGCGCATGCCCAACGTGTAGTAGCTAAACGTAAAACGTGCGAGCGCATTTATCATTAGGTACATGCTATGCTCTGGATAACATCTCGGTCAATTACAGCAAATTTCGATCAATCACCTGCAGTTTTCGCCAATAGTCGTAATTTTCCTATCATCCAATCAACCTCGCCGATGCGAAGTGAGGTCGATATTCGGCATGTTTAGGTTTTATCCAAATTTTTTGCAGTATGAAAAATAGATAAATTGATAAAAATATCTGCCTAGATACTAGTCCTACGAAAGACAAAGCCTTTGTGCCGAGGCTGATACTGTTGTTCAGTGGTAAGTAAACAGGAGATATTCAAATCCGTGTAAATGGAATCTACATATTATTTCGAGAAACAGGCTGGTTATAACTGGGTCCTAATATAACTTATATTAGGACCCAGGTTATAATCTAGAGTTTCCGGCACTGCCAAAATATTGGCAAAGTGCTACTGGAAGTGCAACTTTTTGTGTATGTATGTATATTAGAGCTTTACCGTTGGTACCAATTTCCCATATGACCAAAGCCCACAGAAGAGGTTAGTTATTTTAGGTTTCGGAGAATAGTGCAAGATACAGAAAGAGACATCCCTGGTTCTTATAAGTACATGCCAGGTGTATAGCACCCATAAATGGGACCTCGGTTTGTAAGTCTCATCCGAAAGACTGTTAGTAATTTTAGTTGGTCGGCTTCGGGAATGTAATTTTAGTTGGTCAGCCCCGGGAATCGAACCCGCAACCCCGAGATTACATTTTAGTCTCGTGCTCTTCCGATTGAGCTAAACAGGCTGACTTTTTCAAGGGTGAGATCTATTTTGAATTTTTGTAACTATTTAATTGTCATAATTCTTTGAGAACACAGTTCACACACCTAACAGGTTTACAAAGGCAACGTACCCATAAATGTGCCCTGATCATGGTATACCTATCACTTGGCTAAATATAATCAAATCTATGGCGTAAGGTAGTCGCTGTCAGCATGAAAAAGTGCATAAATCCCTACTTACAACATGCTTATTTTCATCCTATCTTTATTTCAGGCAAAGATATTGGTCCAACATGATCCAATTAGAAACTGGGAGTCACTTTCCCAGTGCTCAGATGTACCAGCTATTGTCCATACTGCCACAGTCAGCAGATTTGTTGAGAAAACAAGTGATTAAGTTTGTGTCCGGCACAGTCTGAATAACTTTATGTTAAAAGCCTTGATCAAATCGAGAGATTAGCAAGCTCAGTGTTTAAATTTAGAAATCTACTGTGAAAGAGAAAGTAATGTTCGAGTGGTTGCTGAAAAATCCTTTGGTCATAGAATAAAAGCTTCCAATGCACAAAATATTTCGTAAAATAATTTACAATAGTGCAAAAGTATTTGCTGTGTTACATACAAAATGGACTACAAATTTTATATGCCCTTTGCAGCATTCTCAGATGTTTTTCGTTCAATATTGTATATATAGTAACTGAGTCCGGGAAATACAGATGAACTGCAGACTGGCAGAGCAGGTAGGAGCAGGTAGGAGTTTGGAAAGAGCTGACCATTTCCTGCTTATAGTAAAAGAGCAATAATTCTGACCATGAGCTGAAAGACTACGCAGTGACACTGAATACAACAAAAGTATCGCCATGCAGTTTTCCTAGAAAACAATCACAGTATATATTTTGATGTATGTGGTGCTGAGGTATTTGTGTACGACTGGGTGGAAGAAGACCATAGATCAATCTAGTAAATCTAGTTAGTCATGTTCAAGCAAATTTCGCATAAGTTGCATGAAGGGCGATTGAAGGCTGACCCAGACAATGAATAAGATAACATGGAGTATGATAGAGACTACAGTTTTGGAGCATTGAATATAACTAACTGAAATAGAGAAGTGACCTAATAAATTTTACTAGTTCGAGTAAGGAAATATGAAACATCTCATGTTTAAAATGATGATGAAAAGAATCTATTTTTTCGGTGGGAGTGCTGGTCAGAACTCCAGGGAACAGTCATCACGAGTAGATGATATAGATTGCAAGAACTTGTTCAACAATCAGAGTGAAATAAATAAGTTTTAACTAAATGATGTTCTTAGTCCATTTAATAGTATTGATGCTTCATTTAATGAGTGTATAAATTATATTTCAAAATACAACTGCAGTACAAGCCTATTTACCACTGATAGAACATAAAAAAAAACATGCCTCTCGGAGGGGTAAAATGGGGCATCGCGCCTCATCTGTTTCGAACTAATGTATATTGACCAGTTCCTTTTTCGTACGCTGTATAAGTAAGATCTCACGTATGTATTTGTACAACATTGTCCAATTTTGCTCTGAAATTCCGCTTCAAAACCTATAGTTTTAAATGAGATTCCTTGCTATATTAACACAGTGCATGTATTCGTATGTAAAGTATTAGTTACATTAAGTATGTTTACCAATGAATGCTACAAATTAGTCCTAGTGATGGTGAAGTACGAACCGTCAAAGCAAGTGTAACTGTTAATAAACATAAGTGTGTTCATGGGAAAGATGAGACATGTATACAAGCCCTAGTTTGCAAAAATAATGATTTGGAAATGTGGAAATATAATGCAAACGCAATTTCAATAAACCAGTCTGTTAAATTAACGAAATAGGTAATAAAAACATTTAGCATGACTACATATGTACCTCTTTCATAATTTGTTTACTTCACCATAACGGGTGTCAAGTGTCGTGTGAACGCGTAAAAGTCGCTGCCTGCTTCGTCTGTTTGCTATGTTGTTATTGACCTTTATGTTCACCCTTTTTACTAAATGTATACATTGAAATTGATAAAAAAAGGTCCAAAAACAAACTCAACGCTATAGCATATTTAGACAATATATATTTATTGCTAACTGAATAAAATAGATACAGTCAGTAAATTTAAAACAGACTCATAACCCTTCCAAAGGTAAACCTGCAAATATAATTAAACACAGTTTTTCGTCACTATCTTGTCAATTAAATGATAAAGGATATAGTAATAACCAAGCAAAGGCGATGAGTTGTAAAATTAGTTTAATTGCAACACACAGCACACATTTCAAAATATTTGTTACAAATTTCGAAACAAGAATGAAAATAAATTAAAACGCTCGTAACTAAAAAGGAATCAATAGGTACATCAATTTAAAACAGTAATGACAAAAATTGAAACGCTTGTAACAAATATAAAAACGTGCCCTATGGAGATTTACATGTATCGGGTCGTACCGACTATACCTCGAACGAGGATGGTGGACCCAATAAGCACAATTACAAACAAACAAAAGATTTACATGTAAAAACGCAAAAACGATATCAACGATGTCAAACACTAAAACGGTAACGACAAAATCTTAACCGTCAGTGACAAAAATTGAAACGGTAATGACAGAATTTGCAACGACGGAAACATATACTATTGAAAAGAGTAGAAACAAATTAATGGTACAATATGCGCAACTTTTAAAACAATATCATTTATGTCCGTATGACACAGTGTAAAACTTGTTTATTTTCCTTCTTTTGGTATACACCATCAAATATGTCTTTTTCATATCTGTTACATTGTTTTCTTTTCATTCTGTCTTTACAAATGTTAGTCACTGTGCTGTTGGGGTAACTTTCGGGATTCGTTACTATTTCTTTAACATTTAATAATGTAGGGTGAATCCTTTAACTTTGAAGCTTTCGTTGTTTTATTGGTTTTATCAGTGTAGTTCAGGTCCTCCAGACACAAACTCTACAATGTGTTCTCCGCCTCCCATTTAACCCGTCAATTCTCCGAGATAATATCAAAGTGGTGGATCATACCGGCCTTTCTTACTGACATATGTCACCATGTCCGTGTCGTAATACAACACACTTCGGTCTAACACTTCCAACACTTCCAACACATATGTATTGTAAAATTAGTTTTATTTACCACACAGCACACATTTCAAAATATTTGTTACAAATTTCAAAACAAGAATGAAAATAAATTAAAACGCTCGTAACTAAAAAGGAATCAATAGGTACAATAATTTAAAACAGTAATGACAAAAATTGAAACGCTTGTAACAAATATAAAAACGTGCCCTATGGAGATTTACATGTAAAAACGCAAAAACGATATCAACGATGTCAAACACTAAAACGGTAACGACAAAATCTTAACCGTCAGTGACAAAAATTGAAACGGTAATGACAGAATCTGCAACGAAGGAAACATATGCTATTGAAAAACTTATCGCAACTTTTAAAACAATATCATGTAAGTCCGTATGATACAGTGTATAACTTGTTTATTTTCCTTCTTTTGGTATACACCATCAGATATGTCTTTATGTCTTCACATCTTTCCGTAATTGCGTCCATATTCTTGTCAAACAATAAAGCTTTTATACACTCTTTTAACTATTCTTCTTGTCTTTGGTATTTTAGGGTTAACTCAAAATTGCCGAAGTGGTCAAACTAATAAAGTATACCGTCTTAGTGCCTATTAACAAAATCATCGTCGTATTCGAGGTTTCTAAATTGAAGGCTGGCTCCAAAACTCTCCCCAAACCCAAGCGTATCAGAGAACTCTATATTCGTATAGCAATAAATAGAATTAAAAGTGGGATCATATAACGGTTCTCTTTAGTGACAAAATCTCCATACTTATATAAACTACTAGTATTATACAGTCGTTACAGCGATGGCAAAATACAGATTCTTATTTCAAAACAACTCGCCTATTTTAGACTGTTCTTATTAAAGTCTATAGTTACTTGTCAGGCTGTCGCATCGGTATTTACTTAGTACATAAAAAATTGCTATATATAACGCTGTTAGATATGGCATCGGCTATTTTACGGTAACACGATACTCCCTTTATAACATTCATGAGACTTTAACGGCTAATTTACGAATAAGGGAGACATGTATGCTTTTAAGTATTTGGTTAAGGCTTGGGAAATCTTTTTTAACCAAACTGGTTTACAACATATGTCTTTAGATACTTTACAATGATAGTTAAACACCCAAGCTACCATTTATGAGGGCATCAAGGTAAATCTATAAATACAGGAGTCATTTCATGCTTTTAAATATTTGGCTTCACCTTGTGAAATTGGTATGTGTTTGGTGTAAAAATATTTCATTCAAAAATCACATGTAATACATACTAGTAATATACAACAGCATTAAGGATTGAGTAGAAAGCTCTAGGCTTAATTATAAACTCTCTACATAATGGTATGAGTTTAGTCTACTTAAGGCATACACTATGTCTAACCGTAATGAGTAACATAACATATATTCGTTTCATAATGTCCATTTTAAGACAAATTAGGTGCATTAAGGTCATATAATTATGATTTATGATTCAATGCAAGCATCGGAAATCATTGTACTAATGCAAAAGAAAAACAAAAAAACAAAACAATCAAGTATCAATCTCTTTGAAGTACTGTTTAGTGGCATATCATTCTTGTAAAATACAACATAAATTTACATCAACACGAAGTTAATATCAATATAACAGAAAAAACAGACAAACAGTTAAACAAACAAATATTTTATTTTCAATCAGGTAAAAAACATAATTAATTTAACAAATACAGATATCGACAAAAGGGCGTTTTAATATAAAACTTATAAAAATGAAATCATTTATTGTTAAAAGTATCAAAAGGTCATTTTCAATATACAGTGTAACCTTACAGGAGCAAACATCTTAAGAAACACAAAACTGTGATGGCTGTATAAAGGTGGTGATCTGGAGAGGTGAATTCCTTATATGATTACAACAACAAGTTTGGAAAACGTGAGTATTTTTAAAAGAGGTGTTGCTTTAAAGTTGAGTTATCTAGTGCAGTTAAACTGCTTTAAAAGGTTCAAAATAAATGATATACATGTACAATGCAGTTGTTGACACTCAGTTCAGGTATACGGCTATGGCTTTCAAATTGTAGCTAGCTATATAGCCAGTAGTTACAACTACTAGTATGTGGTTCGGTTCTCTTTAGGAAATAAAATATGTAATCAGTTAATTATCCTGAGATGTATGTGCAGTGGTTCTCAGCGTCGGTACAGTAAGCCAAAGGTCTGAGAGTCCTGGTCAAGACTGCACATTTTTCCTCCGACATATGAATTATATATAAAAAAAAATAATAAACAGTATAAACGATACTTATTCGCTTAATTGAATTTAAAAAGTCATTATTCTCTCTGCAAACAAACGCTTTTTATATTTTAAATGATTTAAAGTTCATAAAATCATTCAATAATAATGCGTATGGTTTCCTAGAGTAGTAGACTTAAGCAAACATAGTATCAGTCGTGTGCTTAGTGATTTGTTTTCGTGTTTCAGAGGGGTTTGTTTTACTATCACGGAAGGCATCTTGTTTATTCGTGGTAACACACTACCAGATTTTATTCACATACGTATCTGGAGGATTATTTTACATAATTGTTATTAAAAGGATAAAACGCATCGTGTTAACAATAACAAACATTCATATATATGTACATGTATCATAAAAAAATAACTGTAGATACAGGTCCTTCATAATGTAAAGAAAAACATGGTCATTTAAGGTTACCTATTAAAAGCAAAGGCTATATTATCAAGTTCTAGTGTCAATTATAGTAACTTTCTGATATTTGAATAACTTAAAGAACTTAAAAACTTATTTTTGCAGACACTTTTACGGCTTTAAAAAGTTTAACATCATGACATGATAATTCTTCTTCAATATGATGGCTAAATAGAATAGAGTACTGCCATTATAAAGTAACTCTGAAGGTCGTTGTCTTCGGTATAGTTCCCTTCCATTACATGTCCAATTTCGTGCAAAAGGTAAACGCTATCTGTTCCAAACATGAATGATATTGTCTGGTGTTTTTCGTTATGTTAAAGCAATTAACATTTTGAAGTAAATTAATATTTAACACTAACAGTTTATAGGTTGTCGATCTTTGTCCCAATAGAGCTGTTAATCAGTTTAAAATTGTCCTTTAAACATAAAAGATGCTTGTTATATCGAATGGTTTCCGGGGAAATTCCTTATAGTTTTCAAAAACATACGTTATTATGCAATGTTTTATTTGACTGGTACTTTTCTTGTACGTCTTCCCATTAAAAGGATAGCTTTCGATGGAAGCATGCATATAATTTTTTCGTCTGATTCCATGTCCATTGTTCATATCAGGTTGACATCAATATTAAAGGCATTACCTAATAATCTGCAAAGAAAGTTCCATTTGTCACGTCAATCAAATACGGAATTCCGTATCGTAGTGACACGTACAAAAACGCCTATATATGGCAAATTTTTTATCTGTAAAGGTAAAATTCTCACGTAAAACAAGTAGAAATATAAGTATGTGACATATCGGGCGGTCTTTATTTGAAGTTTTATTACAGTTAATCAATATTTCACTGGTAAAACCTGATAAATCTTTATCAAAATGGGTTTTAACACGCTTTTAACTTCCAATAATAGATGCGACAATTTATCTCTCAACATCTTCAAACCCTCCGTCTATACCTTCGTGCAAAGCACTGGTATTTAAAGGTTTATAATTATAGAAGTGAAAACAATCTCATGCCTTTAGAAGAGGGTTATAAAACTTATATCAGTTCTACTTCTTCGATGCAAATATTAACTAAACATGTAATTAGAGTATGCAAAATGTTTAATTAATCTGCTACTTTTTTCACGGGGTCTGTCCCTGACAGCTATGATGGTATATTTGTGTACAATTCAAACATTTACACGGTTTAAGTTCTATTATAATAAAGTTTTAGTTACAATACGTTTATAATATAACTCTAACAGCATTTTTGTTTTGGTTTCGGTTAAAAAGGCTCCCCCTAAAATTGTTAATTATCTAAAAAAATGATATAACACAGTACTTAAAAGAATAATTACTAAACGACTATATATTCTAACCGTCATGGGTAAACTTATAATTTTCAACTGTGTTATTCATAAACTATGTAACTATGCTGTTGTATAATTAGAGGGTAAATATAAATTTATCATAGGATATTCATTGTATCTATGTTATTTATTGTACAACAAATCTATTTCGATATATGTTTTTCTTTAAAACTTAATCTATTCGATATCATTTCAGGTTCATTGAATACCCTATTTATTGCTACAAAATATATTCTCATAGCTGTATGGTGCACCTCTTTAATTCCTATGTTAAATAGTTTAAGTTAAGTAAAGACTATTTATGTAAAAAAAACCAAAAAACTTACCAGTGTTAGACATTATTGATAGGGTTTTATACAGTGTAGGCTGTATTTTCACCGGCTTATATACAAACATATTCGTTTCCGTACAGTTTTAATAATATCGCTGAGGTGTAATGCTGAGAAAATGCGTTATTAAATGTTTCAGATATATACATAAATTTAAACGTGTATATAAAAAGTTATTAGAAACTTGACGTACATTTCTATCAAATTGCTTATGGGTCATTTATGTAAGGTAATAATTAGTTTTATTTGAATTTTATAACAAATTTTTAAAACTTAAAAGGAATGTAACTACAGCAATTCTGGTAATATTGTCAGCGCGTTTATAAGTGGAACAGTTCTGTGGTCAAATATTTATGGTTGATTATCTTGTAATCACAGTAGGCTTAAACAGTCAAAGAGTCGTTGGTTGGAACCAAATAATAAAATCTAGGTCAGCAAAATGGCGCAAACTATTCTAGATAAAACCATTGGGATACAGTCTTCCATAGGATTTAACCCCTTGTGTTTCGTTTCGCCAAGTAGGTCTTTTAAACGAAATTTACAGATCACAAACAGAAAATGTAGACATGATAAAGTAAATAATCGCAAATTCTAATGCGTATACTAGCGTCACACTGGTAGACTTGGCTTCGCATTAGAACGGCGAATTCAGTACATGAACAAATATGCATGATGTTTTGTTATATTAAAGTTCATATTGACCATTATTAAGGCAGTTTAGATTCTACAATATAACCTTGCCCGCGGTTGGCCAAATTACGGTTAAAAAACATAAAAAGACTGTGTACTAAACATATTTTGTTTTCTTTACGCATACATATTATAGTGTTAAATGAATACATAATGTGAATTTGAATTAACGCAACGCGTAATGATTCATGTTCTATCTATTTATCTTTTCATCTCTCTTGTGATGTGATATAGCTATTACTAGTTTCTATCTATTACGTCACTTGTAAATGCTCTTTGTATTGTCGAATGTTAAAGATATCCCTTTCCTACAGGCATAAATCTCCGTAGCGCCCTCGGGTTGCCAAAATTGTCGAGCATCCACGGATTTGAAGCCGCTCTGTACGGTAACCTGCCAATTTCCTCCTATATGATGTCTATAAAAAGTGTCTCGGTTCAATTCCATCCCGTTCGCGAGTTGGTCCGAAAAACGGTAAACTAATACCCAGTTCGTTGCATCTTTGTAATGTTAAACAGATGCCGTCTTTCGTAGGATACTTTCCGTTCATTAATTTTATCATATGGGTGTTAACATTTCTCTTAAAGACACTGGCATATAAATACACATCTTTCCCTAAATGAAGTACATAACTATGTTTAATAACTGTCATTTCCGTAGGTTGTGTGAGCGTTATCTTGTAGCCATGACGTTACGTCCGCGGCAATATGAATCGTGAAAGACTGAGCTATATCGACCACTCTCCGATGTAACGGTGCTGGTTTAGGTACGTTCGGGGTTTGTTTATTTTTTTGACTTTTTGTTTTGTTTTGTTTTGTTTGGAACTGGTCTAGTAAGTCGATTTCCCTTAGCGTTGTAAAATCGTAGAGTTTTCACTTCTTCGTTAAAAGTTACTTTCTTGTTCTGGTCTGACATGTTTTTACCTCTGAAGTATTTGTTTAAGTAAATGACGCCGAAGCTATAAACTCGAAGATATATACCATCGGTCTGCTTTGACGCGACTGGATACTGACCCCATTCCTGACTAGACGCGGCCACGGAGTCTTTTTCCGTATATTGTTATATATTTTTCGCTGACGTCTGTATTTCGTAATAATCGGGAATGCAGCGATGCTAAATCATTAGTCATTCTATAGAGAGTAATCGATGACTCATTCGGCGAAGCCATCCGGCGTGACAGCATCGCCGTAACGTTACTCTCGACGAATCTGTTTGCGGCCTCTAGCGCTTCGTAGCGTAAATTGTAATCGGGAACAAGCGTTCTGAGAACCAGTTCGTGAAAAAGGTACAGTATGTTCAAAAACATCTTGCGCTTGTGTTTAAGTTATTACTCAAAAGTAACGAGGTCGTTTCTTTTAACGTATAAGGTCACTCGGGTTGAATACGTCAAAAACAAAACAAAATGACGAGTTTATGATTTTTTCTTGCACCCTATTACCGCAACCAATTTATATTTTGCATCTGTCAATTCGAGTCGCGAATTGTCTTTCATCGTACTGATCATGGAGTTCGATCCGTCAAAAATGACGGGTTAACGTCCTTTTTAACAATAACGATTAGCCTATTCGAGCATAGGTCACCTACCTTATAATGATAACTAATTTGTTCACTGTGACGTCATTATTTCACGCGCGACCAATTTATTCTATTCTATTCTGTCGGCTGTCATCTGTCAAATCGAGCCACGAATTCTCTTTCAATTCACTAGGTCATCGGGTTCGATCCGTCAATAATAATGGCGGGTTAACGTCCTTTTCGGCAATAACGATTAGCCACGTAACTTATAATGATAACTACTCGATCACGTCGTCTGTTTCCGTATATGGTAACGCGTGACAGCATCGCCCGTAACGGTACTCTCGACGAATCTGTTTGCGGCCTCTAGCGCTTCGTAGCCTAAATTGTAATCGGGAACAAGCGTTCTGAGAACCAGCTCGTGAAAAAAGGTACAATATTGTCAAAAACATCTTACATCTGTCGTTGAGTTATTACTCAAAAGTAACGAGGTCTCTTTTCGGCGGTATTATTACGTGTCCTGGTTTGGGGTATAGCGAATTCTTTTGGCAAACAGGTTAGCGCCTGTTATAGAATTAGCTCCGAATCCTCCGAATCCGAAAGAAGGTTTCTCGGTATTAGTAAAATGAAATGGCCGTTTATCGACATCTGGTCTTTGTTTTTTAGTTCCCACCATTTTTAGATACTCGCAGTCGGGGGACCATTTCAAATGTTCGGTGCTGGCAATATCGTATCTTTCCCACGAACTCAATTTCACGCCGCACTTAAAGCACATTACTACATCCGCTTGTTTGGTATAATTAAAGCCGGCTCTAGCCAACTGGTATTTATCCGGTAACATTTGTTTCGGGTAAATATCGAAAGTTTTAAGTCTATTTTCGTAATACTCCAATCCCGTAGGTAATTGAAAAGTGGTGTCTGAGCAATCCATAGTATAGGCGCATTTCCTTAAAGACTAACAATTGATGGCGGTGTCTTATTTCTGTGCGAAATTCCTTCACAAACAAAAAGAAGGTTAATCTATACCTATTCGCCGTCTTATAATGTTGACTAATTTGTTCGCCGTGACGTCATTAGCCTCGTGTATCGCATCTAAACAGTTTTGCGTAAATCACTGTCGACTAATGACAATTAATTTTCGCTGCATCTGCACGCGCGTTGCATCTAGTCGAAGTTTAACCCGTCAATCAATATCAATAAACGACCATTCCTGACAATCATATTCCAATCAAATGTCAATCACACGTCAATCAATGACATGTGACGTCATGGCTGCAGGACTGCAGGTTGGCAGCGAAAACCAGTTCACTATACTACTGTTGATGTATGAAATATTTTTGGCGTGGATTAAAAAGTAACGAGTGTATACATTGAAGAGTTTTGCTGTTAATCCACAAGTCCCGTTTTCTTCAAATTCGACAACTCATCCATATTTCACATTTGAACTGCATTTGAAAAATTTCTGTTGCCGTCATTTTGTTTCACGTACATGTACATGCCGTAGGTAGTACATACCAGGCGTGCAACATACGGGGCGTGCAATATACGGAACATTTAATTTTTGGTTCTTTATGTGTCTGTTTTCATTTTAATTTATGAGTTAGAATGTTATATATCCGTATAGTTGGTTTGCATTTCGCAGGTCGCAGTTCGCAGAATTGAGAATTGTTAACTTCAGCCAAGTTCCCTGTTCTAAGTTAACGATTCCACTTCATCCCAACTTCGAATTGCTGATTGCTAACCATGGTTAATCAGTTCACTTTTAGAATAGCGACATTTCGTGATTCGAATCGCGAACTGCGAACTGCAAACCAAGTTAACCGATATGAATTGTATGTTACATCCATATTTTTTTATGTAAGTTGATTTTCTTAGTGTAAGAGCTGTTTCGGCCCACAACACTCTTTCGTTCATTAAGATTGAATTCAAAACTGTCAAATACAATAGAGCTGTATTTTCATTTTCAGAAGATTTATTGCATGATATTAATGTTGTCATATAAGGAGCGACAGTGATACTTCTTTAAATGTATCACGAAAATTCAAATAGCTCAAAGTTATGGTTCGACTTCTGGCAAAAACGTGCTTGCAAATATTGAAAAGCCCACACATTCCTTGATATCTGTGTTGTAAACGTCATGACAAGGAAATTGATATATATCAGATTTGAAGTGAAAAGCTGTGGTGTAGAGGTTAAGGTGTCTGCCGCTCATCCCGGAGGCTGCAGGTTTGAACCGCACTGGGGTCATTACCGTACCTCTTCATATGACACCAGTACTGTTCTTTTTCCAGGAAGTGGACTCGAGAGAGACTCGATAAGCTTCGAGCTTTGTAGGACCACATTCGTAACAGATCGCATTTGTAACATATTTCGTACGTATGCGATCGCATTCGTAGCAGGTAAAATGTGTTACGAATGTGTTTGTCCAACATGGGGGTTGATATGAGAAGCACATATGTTTAATGTTGATGTTTATAATGTTTAATCAGTTGGTTTTCATCGCAACATCATTAAATGACTGCAATAAGCAACATCACAAGTTAGCGACGTCATAAAATTATATGAGCCGCATCATAAGAAACTTGGCTTTCGGTAATTTCCGAGGCTTTGTGACAAGTCTTGGCTACGATCGGCCTGCGCATCCGCACAGTCTGATCAGGTCCCACACCGTTCGCTGTTGTTTCAAAGTATGAAATTATCTGACCCTTATTCAGATGCATAAATGCACTGGTCAGCCTAGATATACACTTTCCGGAAATTCACGAAAATGTCCAATGCCAATTTTCCCGTGACGTGGCTCAATTTTTATTATCATTTCGGCATCCGCTGCCACTACCCCTGTAATATGATTACAACCTCATCTACTTGTACTGCTACCTCGACTAGCTGAAATGAAGATCAACATGCTTAGGTCACTGATTCAAACCCGGTGGAGACATACATTTGTAGCTATCTTTCGTCATCCAGAGATGTTTTAAGTGACAAACAGGAAGTTCCCATGTCCTGGGACATATTATATGCAACTTGTCACTGACGGATTCGTTAGCCTTAAGTCTAGGAGGGGTCGGCCTTGTGCTTCGATCTTATGTCTATCAAATTTAAACAAAATACACCTTTTTTATTAATAACCCTCATCCCACTGAGCCCGTCGGTGAGACAATATGCCTTCTCTTAATATAATCCCGCCGTGAAATAGCGGAGTTTGTGTGGTCGTGCAGTTATCTATAGAAATGTTAACATTACAGACGACGTACAAAGGTTGATCACAATAGCTTACTTTGTCACTTCGTATAAGAGAGCTAAACATTTTACAAATGGGATTCAGATGTAAAAATGCCCTTTTTTGTTCATTTTACCGATTGAAAGTGAGCTGTGACAAATGTGATCAGATGTCACATCAAAAGTCGACATCGTTAACATTCGTCTCAAGAATTGTCACATGTGTGCTTGATTTCTGTTACATATGCGATCTCATGTGATACATCTGTTACAAATGCGATCTGTTACGAATGTGGTCCTACAATCTTGTCATAGAAAAAGCACAAGATTCGATACTATTGTTGAAATGTTTACTGCATTGAATAGTTCAGGCTGCTTGTAAAAGATAATTAATTTGAAACACAAAAAAACTTGTTCAACTTTATCACCCCATCATGACCCCAATCTCAAATATTTCCAGAAAACGACAATAGCTTCCTACTTTGAACAATTGTCATTTTAATACTTTTTTTGTTCTTGCTTTCTATTGAATAACTAATTTTGAAGTGACTTCTTTAAGGTTACGATTCGCAGATTGAAACACGTGTTATGGCATGAAAGTAAAATGACAACCTTGAACCTTTGAATGATATATCTTGAAAAATGATATTGAATATATGTTTTGTTTTTAAATCTTTCAGAGATCCGCTTATGTGCTTTTTTATGGGAAAATGACTATGGCTGACGTAAATGCACTGATTGAAAAATGTCCGTATGCGGAAATAGCCACGTGTGGAGAAATACTCCTATCCGGCCTTGATGTGTCAACACTGAATCCAAATACTTGGCTGAATGATCAGGTATGAATACATTAAATTGACGGTTAATATTCTTCTAGCAGAAACAGTTTAATGAAACACTTTCACTGATACACACTTTATGCATACATACTATAGTACCCTATCAGTTCGTTCCTTGAAATGAAAGTTTATGTTATATTTTTGCTCACCTGACAGAAAGTGCAAGGGTGATCTATTATGATCACTCACCGTCCGGGTTCCACGAACGTAGTCATCGGTCGTCCGTCCGTCCGCCGGATCAAAAGTGACTACCCTCCGAGGGTTCAGAAAATAGGGTTTTACGAATGATTTGTTTTATTTTCTAAGAAGATCAGTCTTAACAGGCGTATTATGAACAGTGTATGGTTCAATTACTACACACATGTTAGGTTACGGTTACTTGAAATGAAAAAAAAGTCAAGTTTACTACATAATTCAGAATCATTTCATAACTGGAAACATTGCATTGTTTCTATTTTTACAGGTGATAAACGGATACATGTCCCTCATTGCTACCAATTACAGAGATGTAGCAGCACTAGATGTATTCTTTTTCCAGTGCTTGGTGTCTGGGAAATCCCCGGAGAAATTTGTGAACAGAGACTTGTTTAGCAAGGGAACCATTTTAGTCCCTGTTATATATAGGAAACACTGGACGCTTTTGGTAAGATGATTTTAATTAAAATCATAATGTATTACACATTTTCAACATGCATTATATTGTGAAAGCTATTAAACATGTTGGTGATAATAAATATTTTCATAGTTATACTCGTCATATTGGTTAAGTTTCTTTTGTATTTAGACAGAGAAACTTAAGTACACAGCAATCTACATGAATTGTATATAATCAAGAGGTCATGACATATATATCCAAACTTAAGGATATGGACTTGTTATTTATTAGCGTTTTCCAGGGTTATATTGGTTCGGTATTAAATTTATTACATTTATCAAACTCACAACAATTGCCTAAAGTACAATAAAAGACAAAGAACGGTTTACACACTCAATGCCTTTTGTCAAGTTAAGAAACACATAGCTCCAATGAATGTAGAGTTACGAAATGAAAACATGCTTTCTTCAGGTCATACACGAGCCTGAAGCTACAATACATGTATACAACTCAATGACCAGTGGAGGTCGACATCCAGCTGCGATGCTGAGGTAATTTTGTTCTTATAAATCGTGTTTAAAGCAAATAACACCTCCAAACACAAGTTGATAGAAAATATGACGTATTCTCGTAGAATTGCTCTGAGACCGTATCTAAGAATACTTTGAATTTATGAAAGATCTTAAAAAAGCTGTTAACACTTACAAAAATGTTTATTACCATATATCAGAGTTTCGTGGTAAGAAAAATATATTGCAACAAATCAGAAAAATGTTATACATTTCTCACACTGTATCGGCAAAACGCACTGGCTCCCACTTAACGATAATGCTCCAACTAACGTAACGAACCGGCTCCAATAAAACATGGCGGATTTCGTAAACAAAACGCACGTGAGTATAACAGATTAGTGTATTTTTTATAGTTATTCGCAAATTCTGATGAAATGAATACTCTTACGGAATGCCCACACCTGTCCTGCATGACCGTAGCTTGTCGGCTTTTTCAGACATCCGTGCGTGTGAAAGTAATGCAAGTTGAATGCAGAGGATTCAACGGTAAACAGTGCGAAAAACAGACCAAAATACATGGATTTTGCACAAAATGAGCGAAGTTAAGGTGTTTAGGATAAAACAAATGCACTGGCATGTTACTTTTAGTCAAATCTCGTAAGATTATACTCGTACATTACCGATCTGGTATTTCTATGGGGAAAAATCTACCTTTTCAACAATACAACGATTTAGACTCCAATTTCAGATACAACGAAACAGTTCCAACTCGTGTGATTTCTATTTTAAAAGATCTGTTCCTCAAAATACCATTGACAATTTTTAATTTCTTTCTTACCATAAAGTTAACTATGCTTATAAGTTATTTGAATTGTTTAGAGCGTTGGAACACATTTCTATTTGTACATACCTGGAAAATAATTAAGGTATCTTGAAAGATAAACCTAGTCACTCTCTTACATTTGTACGCCATCTAAAGCTATATTTTAGCTACAAGAATGCTCGGGATGTGGATGACCTTGATTGTTAACTGAAAAAATTAATCGGTGCAAAGGAAGAGGGCAATATTGACCTATGACACCAGAACTTTAAAATTATCTTCCGGTGACTTGCATGGTTTCTTTGAAGAACTGTAACCTTGCATATTTGTTTTATTCCACTCATGTGTGTACACAGTTGGCATAACTGCATAAGGGTTCATGACATGGTATATAGTTCTATTAAAGGATGTCGTGTTAAGTATAAGGCAATTTTATATGAAATAGTTTTACATTTACCTTCAAATCATATTGTATTGTCATTTTAATTTACAGACGATACATGAATAGCAGAGGTGACGCCAGTTACGTAGTGAGAACTGTAGAGGTGCTGTATGTTTAAACTCAGTTGTAGTATATACTGTATTTTAATGTCTCATTTATTTAGCATGTCTACGAGTAATTAAATGATATTATACCAAGATTAATTTCTGGATTTAAAGAAACGTAGTACGTAATTTAGGACCAAAATAGTTTTTTCAATGACATGCGCATCATGACATTAAAAAGGTAACCATAATTACATTCAGATCTTAGTTTATTTCTTTTGTTGTAAACCAGTTTTACTTGATAATTTGATTTGTACATTTTAAAGAAATAAGATAATTAAGTTGTTTCTTACCAAATGCTTATATTAGCAATGTCGAAAACCAGTCATTCGATTATGTTAATGAATATTCAATTAAAAGCAAAGTATGGATACTACATTGTGAATAATTCCATATTTATAATAATTTTCAAATTTTGTAGGACCTACCTCAGCAGACAAACAATGAAGACTGTGGTGTTTTTGTTTGCCAATATGCACTCTGTGTTGCGGCTGGAAAAAGTGGAAAGGGCATAAACTTTGCTCCGGTGTGTATAGTTAAAGTCACAGAGACTGTGCATTTAACAACTTTTTATGAGTTCATGAATTTATAGATTTTGGCATTCAATAGTTAAAAAACGGTCTAATATAAGAACTGCAAAGTTTGGTGACACGGATGCTTATCGTTCACTATTATAGGTAATCAACATCATGATCTGTAATCTGTTAAAATCAACTCGGTGAATTTTGATGGGATGTTGATAAGGACCATTACCAAATTTATACTTCTTTATTGTACGGGCTTTTGTTTGCGTTTTAGGAAGAATCAGTATCGATGTGAACCTGAAAACTGACAATTGCCATGTACATGTATTGCTATTTTCAATATCCTTTGCAGTTCTCATGTCTCGATTAGAATTGAGAATTGGGAACTGCCTACCAGTTCCATTCTCCAACTTTTGGTTCGAATCGCTGATTGCAAACCAGTCATCCGTTTTCTTTAAGAAGCGACATTTCGCGATTTGAATTGTAAACTACAACTGCGACCAAAAGACAAATTGTCAGTTCGCAGTTCGCGGTTCGAGTTGTGAATTGCAATATGCTATACAGTTATTAGTTTGCAATTCGATTAGAGAATCGGGAACTTCCAAATAGTTCGCGATTAACCCACGTCCCAGTTTGCGATTAAAGTTAAGACTAGCCTGTAGTACACAGTTCGCGGCTCGAATTGTGAATTGCAAACATCAGACAAGTTTACTGTTGTCAGTTCGCGATTCGACTAGTTCCCAGCTGTTGTTGCAACTTGCTGATTGCAAACCAGTCACCAGTTCATTATTAGAATTGCGACTTTTTACTATTCTGGATTCAAATTGGGAACTGGCAACTAGTCTGCAGTTCGCAGTTTGCGATTCGAACTGCGAACTGAAAAATGCAAACCAGTAACTAGTTTGAGATTCAATTACCGAATTGGAAACTGCAGAATTATGATAAAAAAAAAAAAAAAAAATCTTTAAGAAGGTTAACACATAAGGCTATGCTCAAGACAAACACTTATTTACAATGTGGACTTCTAGAGAATAAACAAAAGTACAATCAGAGGCCAAGAAAATAGTATTTGAAAAAAAACAATATACATTTACACAAAAAGACATTCAGTTCCGAGAAACACTTGTCATATATATTTCAAGAAAAGTAAAATTATGATTATTAATCATACAAATTATATTATTCATGTGTACGTAGCAGATATGGAATTTATATTTCTTTAAATGATAGATCATTGCTTCTGCTTTCCAAAAGGCAGTCCTTGTATGAAAGTTACCAGTTCTCAATGTTCAGTCTGAAGACAGACTTGTTGCCAGTTCGCAGTTCGCGATTTCCATGTTGTCAGTTCATAGTTAAAAATACTAGTTGCTAGTTCACTAATTGCGACTCGTATTACGAATTACAAACTTCAGACAAGATCCCAGTCCTAAGTTCATGATTCGACTAGTTCTCAGCCATTGGAACAAATTGTTCAGTTTGCAATAAGAATAGCGAATTGATGAGCGCATAGCATTTTACGTCCTGTTTATGATGAAATGAATAACAATGTTGTGTTTTAACTTCTGAATACACTCGACGGGTTTAGAAACGAAAAGTGGTAATATATCTAATTAAAGAGTCTTATCGTATTTCAAATTTCATACACAACAAAAACAATGTAAAATTGAATTCTTGTTTAAAATTTCAATAATTCATCGCAAAACAATGACTGAAATAGAAATAAAAACAATAGCGTCATTCAAATAAAAATGTTCAACAGTGGAAATCTTTACATTTTTAAATCGGTTAAGTGGATTCCAGTTTTGTAACAAACTAATTTATACAGTTTTCATGCATACAACTTTTTTATTTACTTTTTAGGATGATATCCCACGCATCAGAAGGAAAATGATGTTCGAGTGCATTGCCTGCAGTCTTTTGTAAAGAAAAGAATAAAAACTGTAAATTGAAGCCATCTTTCTTTGTCATTTCTCCTTACTTCCCGTACTCGACTTCCATGTTTGAGCCCAAAATTATGTGGTTCTATTTAGATAATTTTACAGCCAGCTGATTATATAAACATAACAAATCGACGATCAACATTGTGGATAGCTAGTTATCAATTAGACAGTCCGCTATCCATGTAACCAATACGCCACGCCTTGGCTGCTGCGCTGGGCTAGTTGACTGGGTCTAGCTTGACCCAAAGCACATGAATTCCCTTTAATTTAAGGTGCGAGTTTAAGAGACATCACCGTGTTTTTATATTGTCTGTTTATGCTTAAACGGCTTTTGTTTTGTTCGATTTGTTTATTCAAGGCATAATTTTTAAGTGATTGTTTGTTAAACAATACATAGGCCGTCATTTTCAGGCCGCCAACTTCAGGCCGCTGGTTCGCTAACTTAAGGCCGCTAGGCCGTTATCTGCACATATCTCTTTTGGTGTCTTCAGTCGACAATTAAAGTGAGTGATTTTGTTTAAAGGCGTTATTTCTAAGTTTATTGTTGTTAAAATTCGCAGTCCACCGGCTTTGTTTTTCTGAGTTAAGTTAAATGAGTTTTTGTTTCGATTAATTATTCAAGGCGTAACATTTTAAGTGACTTTCCATGTACAGTTGAGCTTTAATTTGATTTTTTATATTATATATTTGTTTAAGGCATAATTTGAAAGTGATTTTTGTTAAAAATTCATAGGCCGCCAATTTCAGGCCGCTAGGCCGCCAACATCAGGCCGCTAGGCCGCCAGGCCGCCAACTTCAGAATTTTTTCAGTGTGTTCGTTTGAAATTAAATGTGAGTTTTTTTTGTTTTAAGGCGTTATTTCTAAGTTAATTTTTGTTAAAATTCCCAATCAACCGACTTGGTTAATTTTTTGTGTGTGTTCTGTTGAGCTTTAAGTGACTTTTTTTCTTCGATTGTTTATTTAAGGCGTAACATTTTCAATGATTTTTTGTGTACAGTTGAGCTTTAATTTGAGTTTTCATATTTTATATTGGTTTATGGCATAATTTGTAAGTGATTTTTGTTAAAAATACATAAGCCGTCAATTTCAGGCCGCTAGGCCGCCAGGCCGCCAGGCCGCTAGGCCGCCACCTTCAGGCCGCTAGGCCGCCAGGCCGCTAGGCGGCCAACTTCAGTGAGATGATTAATTAGCACATTCTTTTCATTAAAGACATATATATATAATCAGCACTTATTTTCAGCAAATCTTATTCCAAACTCCTTTTGCTAAAAACTGTGAATCCTTACGTTAATATTTTTTCAATATTAGTAATTTTCACTGTTGTTTTTTTTGTATCTGATTTTCTTAAAATCAAATCGATTTTTTGGTTTTTACACTAAATCAACATTTATTTTGGATCTTAAATGTATCAATATTGGTACCATATCACATATGTTAGAAGGGGATAATGTCCTAGGGAGAAGGGGCCATTGTCCTCCTTTGGAAAATCATCAAGGGGATAATGTCCTCCTTCTCAAATTTAGCAAGGGGCTAATGTCCTCCTTTGCAATATCATCAAGGGGATATTGTCCTCCTAAGCAAAAAAGAGCCAAGGGGATAATGTCCTAGGAGATAATGTCTGTTTACCCCCTCGAAAGACTGCTTTATCAACTGAAGAAGCTAGTAGTAACAAAAAAAACTTGCAAAAAAACTAAAATACAATTATGGTTCTTGCCAATAACTCTGAAATAACTCAAGATAGAGTTATGGTTCTTGTACACTGCACTTCCTCTCATTGTGCTTGACCATTGTATGAAGTTGTATTGGATTCCAACAAGTAGTTTTCAAGTTATGCTCCAGACAAGGAAAAGTAACAAAGGGCAGTAACTCTATAATTAGTCAAGATGAAGTTATGGTTCTTGTGCACTGCACTTCCTCTCAATGTGCTTGACCATTGTATGAAGTTAGTATGATAATAACTTAATGGTATTCATTTATTGGAGTAAATGCATTAAAATGAACATTTACCTACAGTTGTCAGTGTGCATAACCCACGCGACTTGCGACGTCATTTTTAGCTACTGCGCCAAGTAAAAGAGCTCCCGACTCGGAGTTTCAAAAGGCTGTAAGTATTTCATTTTTAGGTCTATTACTTTGAAATATAGCTTATTCTAAAAGGAAAACAGTCTTCTTTCCATAGGTTATAATCTATCCTTCACCAGTTTAGTCGTTTGGTCCCCAAAATGAGGCAAATGGTCAAATTTGAGAAATCTTGGGAGCTAATGTGACAAGTGTTCACACATTTTGTAACCTAGCCCATTACTATGTACATAAACAATGTTTCTATCAGTCAACGAGAGTTCACGAGGATAATTAGCATCTGAAAAATGATTTAAAAAATGACTTAAATGCAAAAAAGCTAAATATTTGTTCTTTTGAAAATGGGCTACGGTGCAAGCAAATTTAGTAAGTGCTAATGCGACAAGTCACTTTTAGAGTACGGTGCAAAATATTAAACAATTTATGTTGAAAAACGACAGAACTTTGAAAGAAAAATATATATATCAGAATTGTTTAAGATAACTGCGGACCTTAGGACCAGAATTAAAAAAGTAGATGGAAAAGTATGAAATTCGGCCCAGGTAAAGATCTACATCTATATTTTCAAGAATTAAATTCTGTTTTTCTATTTAGCTTTAACATTCATATGGGGGCACCCGTTTTTCTAACGAAAATTGATCGTTTTTCTATCATAATTTCAATAATATTTTGGCGATTTCAATTTTATCATTATTTTGACAACAACCTTTATTTGGTAGAAGAAATTTTAATGTGTCTCTTGCATTACAAAACCAATATTTCTGCGAAAACAAATAGTCCGAAACCAAAAACGTAGTGAATTTGTTTCGTCAAAATTTACGGATTTTGACATATAGCGCATTATCCGCGAGATCAAAGTTTTTGTTATAGATTTATATTATGTGCATCAGGTTGTGCTCTTAAATATAATCGAATAAAAAAGGCACGTGTTCACGTTGGCTTTTTCCAAAAAATACCTTTTAAAATTACGATCAAATTCTAGAAACCCGCCATTGACAACGACGTAATGCGTCGCTACTACAACGTGTTATGACAAACACTGAAATAATTAATGCGTTTTTTAAAATTATTTATGCAGAAAATTTTGTGGGATATTATGCGTTTAAACTCTTTCAACTGTATTTTTAAAGTAAATATAATCATTCTTCATAATGAAATTTGTACAAACGGCGTTTTTAGCAGTTTATATTACACTCCCGATTTGAAACGTGTTAACATTTCCTCTTCAGTGTGACGAACGAAGGAAGGTTCTCCGGGTCCAAAAACGCACTTCAACACTTAAGACCGTTAGACAAAAAATTATGATATGTAGCGTATTTATAGTTGTTTAGTTTTTGAAAGTGTCTCGGGTCTTCGTCCGCACCCAAAGCCCCGGATCTGGAGACTAAGCTATATATCTGTCACTTCGAGCCCTGGACATATTTTTGTATTTTCTATATATTACTTTCTTTAAAAAGTCATCTTTGACAAGATAACGCACCACTTTAAGAAGATAGATGACTGTTTGACATAATAACACGTCACTAAGAAAAGATAACACAATACTTTAAGAATAAAGCATGACTGTTTGACATAATAACATTGCACGTTGACAAGAACATAACACTTAAAAAGATGTAAAGGTTCAGTAACAAGATTTGAGAAGATAGAAAACCACTTCAACAAGACAAGACACTGTTAACAAGACAAGTTGTAATGTATCAAAATAAGACAGCTGCGGCGTTCCATACTTCTGTAATGTAAATCGCTATCCACCCATTAATTTTACAACAACTTTACTGTATATTTTGATTTTACCGATGATGACTGGAATGTATAGCTTAAACGTTCAGGTTAAGTAATAATACTTGCAAATATTCAGTTTTATTTATGCCTTTGAAGTAATTAAATTTGAAATTTCTATTAATTTCAATATTACGTTAAAACCAAAATAACATAGATAGGTGTGATGCATTAGTTACGGATGGATGGCAGAGATGTAAATGTGCAGATTGGTGCATTTTTTCCATGCATATCCGGGATGATATTGATAATCATTTCGTTTTCAATGTGGCTAATGTTTCCTTAGGCAAATACAAGTGACTGTATCAATAACATATCCTTGTACGCCCGTTTGAATTTTACCTGTTTTCACAAAAAGAAGATTAGATCATTTTAGTCAAATAGTTCTGACATGAACAAGCCTTGAAATCAGTGTTTATACACCCATGACTGTTAAAAACGGTTCAAGCCTTGCTACCAAATATGATTATGTGAGAAATTTAACACACTAGCGGATCCAGGGGGGTGGGGCGCACCCGGCGCGCGCCCCCCTAAAATTCCCCAACCTTACATAAATGTCTGAGTATAAATTTATATTTTCTGTTTCCGAAAACGGTATCTTAAAAGTATCAAAAACACGTTTGAAATGCAGGAAAATGCACGAAATGGCACCCTCGAAAAAAAATGTTTGGTCGACACAAAAAGTTATAGTTTTAAAAGGATAGATACCAACAATAAGTTTCAGAGTCTTCCGCATCTTATCGTGTGTTAGTTTATTTCATTTATCCACTCTTACATAAAACATATATCTAGAATAGCATACACTATATGCCAAAACAAGTATATGCCACAAGCCTTAAAAATCTAAATTAAAATTGCAGTTTGCATCGGACCGTAACAATTGATTTTGAAAGCAATAAGTGCATACGTTTTCTATGATCTGAGACCAGTGAAATAGTGTAAAGTATTTGAGATTTTTGTTTTCATTTGTTTCTAATTTCGTGTAAATATACATGCAAATGAACATGAAAAGTAAACACAAAAACGCATGCGTATAAAAGACAAACTTTTTGATAGCAGTTAACGTAGTCTCTCCTCTTTCTAAAGTGACTTGTCGCATTAGCACTTACTAAATTTGCTTGCACCGTAGCCCATTTTCAAAAGAACAAATATTTAGCTTTTTTTTGCATTTAAGTCATTTTTTAAATCATTTTTCAGATGCTAATTATCCTCGTGAACTCTCGTTGACTGATAGAAACATTGTTTATGTACATAGTAATGGGCTAGGTTACAAAATGTGTGAACACTTGTCACATTAGCTCCCAAGATTTCTCAAATTTGACCATTTGCCTCATTTTGGGGACCAAACGACTAAACTGGTGAAGGATAGATTATAATCTATGGAAAGAAGACTGTTTTCCGCTTAGAATAAGCTATATTTCAAAATAACAGACCTAAAAATGAAATACTTACAGCCTTTTGAAACTCCGAGTCGGGAGCTTTTTTACTTGGCGCAGTAGCTAAAAATGACGTCGCAAGTCACGTGGGTTATGCACACTGGTTGTGAGTGATGTAAATTAACAAATTTGTAACAGCCTGATAAAAAGGTATACCTGTGCACTTCTCTGCTATAATACATATTCTTAACTTCATTAACCAAGTACGGTAACAGTTATGTTATATAGAAAGTAATTTTCAAAGAACTTAAATCTTTTTAAAAGTTCAATTGATTGGTAAGAATAAAAATGTTAAAGGAAAGCTGCATTTTGTGTTATATCTTTGTAAACAAAATTATAATTCCCAACAACCTTCCTCGACAGTGTCACACAATTCTCTTAAATAAGAATTAGTTTTGCAAATAGTCTGTTTGATATATATATCAATTTGAATTGTTATGAAAACTTGCTGTATAATTAATTGTGAAATATTTAAGTAAATCCTAAAAAAAGCGTTCTATTGTTGTCGCATAAAAAGTACATTCTAGTCTATAGACACAAAAATTACCAGTAATCATACAGGGTCTTATCAGACCTAGTGTTGAACATATATTGTATTCATGACATCTAAATGTTACATTAAAAATGAAATATTCAATTATCTATACTTACTGAGAAAGTATTTTACTAAACCAAGTCTTTGACAGTAGACTGGTTGACTGTTTTTAGAAAATGGGATGTCAAAAACTTTAAATAGTAATTATATATATGGATTGATCAGTGTTTCAGCATGACCTGTAGAATGTTATTGAGGTAAAGTTTACGGACAGACGTACGACAAACAAAACCACCATCATGACATAAGCTCTGCTGGACAAAGGACATAATGATGAGGCGGTCTATGCCATTTAATGTGTATTCTATGCCCTAATGGGTTAAAGAAATGGAACATAGCCATGATCCTGCCTCTTACTAACGTTATGTCCAGTTGAGCTACAATTATTAGTGATATTTTCATTCTTTAGCAAAATTCTAAATTAACCCTTACACTGCTGAGCGACAATTGGTCTTGCCTTTGCGACTGATCAACCTACTTATCCATCCAGGTTGATCATGATCTGCACTCTCCACTATTCAGTTCTTATCCCTTTGAACAAATAATAATATTGTCCAGGACTACGTATCTCATAGATTTGCGCAAATGCATTGTGCATGTTTTTGTTTACAATAGCAAACCAGCCGCAGTTATCAAAACTGTGAACAAGACGATCAAGATGTTACATTTTGTTATAAATGTTCAGCAGCTTTTTCTTTCTCAATTTTGAACCACAGCAGTAAGGATTTTTTTTTAATTTATAAATCTACATCAGAATAATGCAGAAGCCTTGCCACATAGGGGTTTATGCTTTGAAGTACGAGTATAGTAAAATAAAGAGAAATTATTATACACTTTGTTGTAACCTAAATTTTCCAGTTATATAAATTAGAGGAAACACTGCGATTTCCCCCAATTTGTCCGGACCTGGACCCTTCCCTAAAATGGTAAAACAATCGCTGTTATTTGAATCAAGAGTTCATTACCGTCAGTGATAACTCTAGTTAAAAGTACATCAAATAACATGACAAACATAATTAATTCAATATTACTTTAAAACCAAATTAGCATAGATGAAAATAAAGATATTGCAGGAGTTATAATGCAGTAGTTATGGGTGGATGGCAGAGATGTAAATAAATCTATAGATAGGTTTCAATAATAATGACACAGTCTATTTTGGGAAGGTGGTGTAGACGAAAGTATGCAAATTTCAAGAAAATTATGCATTTTTTGTTCATGCATATCCGGGATCAAATTGATATTCACTTCGTCTTCAATGTTTTGCAAATACAGATGATCAATAAGATATCCTTGTGCGCAAATTTGAATTTTACATGTTTTACAAAATAAAAAGATTAAATCTTTTTAGTAAAATAGTTCTGACATGAACAATCCTTGTAAGCAGTTTTTATACCTCCATGGCTGCCTCCTTGTTCAAACGTTTCAAGCCCTAATACCAACTAATACCAGTATGTAACTTAATTAACACTATGATTGACACAAACTGTTTTCCCACAACGTTAAAAATGGCACAAGTTACTCCAGTTTTCAAAAAAGATGATCCCTTTATTATGAAAAACTATAGACCTGTAAGTATTTTAAACACTATGTCCAAAATTTTTGAGAAAGTTTTAAATGACCAGTTAAGCACATATTTTAACAATGTTTTTCATAGCTTTTTAGCAGCATTTAGGACTGGATATGGTTGTCAGACTACCCTTCTGCGTCTGGCTGAGGACTGGAAGATGGCCTTGGATAGGAACGAACATGTGGCCGCAATACTTATGGACCTATCCAAGACCTTCGATTGTTTACCTCCTGACCTTGTTATCCTCAAGCTGGGTGCATATGGACTGTCTGATGATGCATGTGCTCTTATTAATAACTACTTAACAAATAGGAAGCAAATGGTCAAGTTAGGCCAGTACCACAGTGAATGGCTCGAAACTTTGAAGGGTGTACCACAGGGCTCTATACTTGGGCCTCTTATTTTTAACATCTTCATGAATGATATTTTCTATTCAATCAAAACTGTACAATTATGCCGATGATAACACTCTTTCTTTCAATAATCCTGATCTAAACATTTTAAAAAATACACTAGAAAGTGAAAGCAAAATACTAATAAATTGGTTTAATGAAAACCTGATGCAAGCAAACCCTGATAAGTTTCAAGCAATCGCTGTGGGAAAACGAACACTCGAACTACTAAAAAAGTTTCAACTGAATAATGATGTAACCATACCCTGTGAAGATACAGTAAAATTGTTAGGTGTTGACATGGATTTTATGCTAAATTTTGATAAACAGGTTACGCGCATGTGTAAAAAAGTTGCAAATCAGTTAAATGTAATTTTAAGATTAAGAAAATTTTTGAATACTGACAGTATACTTTTAATTTTTAAATCTTTCGTAAGATCAAATTTTAATTATTGTCCTCTTGTATGGCACTTTTGCTCTAAAAATAATACAGACAGGTTAGAAAAACTTCAACATAGGGGTCTCAGGATAGCGTTTAATTTTTTTAATGCAAGTTATGAGGATTTATTAACAAGAGCAAACCTGTCTACTCTACATTTATCAAGAATTAAAATCATAGCAAAAGAAACATTTAAATGCCTGTATAATTTATCACCTAATTATATTACAGATTTAGTAAATTTTAAAAACTCCAATTACTCTTTTAGATACCAGAATACAGTAGAGCTTCCAAGAGTCCGTACAGAGGCATATGGTAAGAGAACATTCCGGTTTGAGGCGGCACAGGTCTGGAACAGTCTCCCAAATGAGATAAGACTGGTGGAGAACTATAAGGAGTTTGGGAGGCTGATCCGGACCTGGGCCGGCCCAAACTGTAGATGTGCTATGTGTCAATAAGCCTTTTAGTAATATCTGTTTAGAAATTTTGTGTGTTTTTATATTATTTATAACCTGTTTTTCTGCTTTTAAACCTTATTTTGCTTCAGTTTTGTGTGTGTGAATGTGTGTGTGTGCCCCTTTTATGCATGTGCTATTCTGATACTTTAAGTTTTATTAGTCTTAATTGTCAGCTCTGTATGTCCACTGATTTGTATTCATATATGTGCTCTGTTTTAAAACCCATTGGAAAACAAACTGGGAGGAGGCTGCTGATCAGTTCTTCGCAAATCTAATTTGAGGGGATAAGTGTTTTAGTTTTTTCTTTTCTTAGGGGTCGCATTCTTGTGCTCATATTGCTATCAGTTTCTTATTTCTTTCTTTTATGGCAGTTTTTAGGCCTCAGGTCAGGATCAGCAGCTTCCGCCCAGCCTTTTTCCATCTTATAAATGTGCTTAAAATTGTTCTGTTTTGTACATATTTAGATATATTTGTTTCTGTAATTTTGAGCTGTTTTACGAAATGTCCCACTTATATATATATTTTATATTTATATATTTTATATACATTTTGGTTAGTATCTGTATTTTATGTTGTATGCTTTCAATGTATGTATTTCCGTCTGTTTTATCTGTATGTAACTACTCATCGTTTTTCTTAGACCAACTGTTCTTATGCATATTGCTTATATCATGTGATCAATTATCTTATGTTTTATGCAGCTAAACATATTTAACAAATTGCTTAAAATTCATATTTCTTTTACAACAGGTTGTTTTGTTACATTTGTTAATACGTCTTTGTTTTAGTCGGTAAATAGCTTCTAGCTAATGTTGTATACTTATGTATGACCGACTTTAAATAAAGATTCTTGTATCTTGTATCTTGTAACTATGACTAGTGAGAAATTTGGCAGGTTACAAAACAATTCATTTTCCGCAGGTAAATATATAGTCTGCACTTATTTTAAAAACTGATCAAGCTTATCCGCTTGTTTATTGTGAATGTCCCACAATTAAAATTTAATTCATGGCAAATTCGGTAAAAAGATAAGTGAAACAAGCCTTTATAGATTTAATAGTTTAAATCAGTCTCATTCATTTGCATAATACACATTTATAAAATTCATGCATACAAAATCACAGATAATATCAAGCAAATGACCATTCTATAGTAAATTATAAGAGACTATAAGAATAATAAATAACAAATTATCACAGTTACTATATTCAATTTACACCTAAAACGAATGTCATCTAGATTAAAGACAACAAATAAAACCATACACTAACATGTATGGAAATCATACAAAATATACAGGTAAGACTATGCACCTTCCGCTAATCGAAACCTAAAAATTAATTTAAAGTGTCACAATATAAAACACTGATGTGAGAAAATAAGCACTATTGCGCAATTACAAAATGTTTTAAAATAACATTTATTACCTCTGATCAGATCAGAAATAAACTGATTAGCAGAAACTGCATAGGAGAACATAAAATATACAGAGTGAATGGTAAAGAAAATCTATTCAGCATTATTTACACAAATAAAATTGACGTCTAAGTAAAATATCATGGCAGGTTTTGGCACATAGACGAACAAGCATAGGATGTGTAAACAAAGTGACAAATTGATCAGTGAAAGGCAAATCTTGAAAACCAATGCAGACATTATCAGCTTTGCTGAGCAAGCAGCTGCGAATATCTTCATATTTGCGACAGTCCATTAAAACATGCATTTCATCTTCTAAAACATTACAAAAACAACACTTTCTATCCTCTACCCTCAACTTTTCATATCTTCCTGTCTCAATCCTTAGTGGAGCAACTCCACATCTAAATTTACTAAGAGCTGATCTATGTTTTGCTGACATAATTGTCTTACAGTAATTTTCAACACAAAATTCCTGTTTAAATAATCTGTAAGTTCTTAATTTATTTCGACCAGTACCTGAAATACCAGTAATACTGTTAATTGAACTTAACCAGTCAATTTCAAAACATTCCATGGTCTTCTGTACTACGCTATTGACCAAATTATTTTTATGAACTGGAATATTAATTGAACAAAACTGATCAAGATTGAATGCAGAAAACTTCTTTTCAACTGCAAAAAACCAGTTTTTACATGCTGTAATAGCTAACCCAGAGGCCCAGAGTGCAACACGTTTATTAAGTCTAGATTCAGGCATATTGGCAATGCAATGCCTTTATATGTTATAGTTTGTGAAATACACAGTGAACATCGTACTACCGAGGTTCTTTGTCAAATGAATAGCTATTGCAAAACATTTTCGATTAGGTTAAATCGCAACTTTATGCATGATTTTGGTTAATTTTATAAAAGATAATTTTATATTAAATACCAGTTCTCTATACGTCCAAAGTTCGTTATACAATATGTTTATAAGGAACTTAGTTCGCTATGATGGATACAGCGAACATCGTATATAGCGAATAATTTTCCATGGTCCTGAGGAGTTCGTTAAAACCGAGTGTTACTGTATTTTATACTTAAGTGACAAATAAACAATGTAAATATTAGTTTATCTTGATATTCAATGTTTTGACATTTATTCCCATATGAGTTTATATCTATTTTGTAAATTTATGTTCAATTTAAAGTCGATAGTGTCTATTTAGGGATTGTTTATCACCTTCAGTGTAAACATCAGTAATTATGCAAAAACTATGCCTGAATCCGGTTTGCAACACATGAAAGCGCCTGTAACATTTATACATTAAATCATAAGGAAAATGTCAGGGTCTAGAGAGCTAGGCAGTTTGTATCAAGACGTATATAACAACGATTCTTCTCAAATTTAACGGAGTATCTTTCTTTCCTTTTTTTTCTTTCTTTCTTTCTATGCTTCCGTGTCTTTTTCACAAACTGACAACTTCATCTGGCGTTTATAAAGCAAACACTATAATGGTTTCTTTCATCTTTAAACGGAATTTATGGCCAAGGGCTACGCAAGCAGAAGGAAATAAAACATACGACATGTGTATAGATGTATGAATATATAGTTAAAATAAAACAAAGAAAATAAGTAAGATGAAATAGTGCACTAGCTTAATTCTTAAAAATCTAAAGTGATAGCAAAGGAAAGCACTGAATCTAACTCACGCAAGCAAACACGATTGTGGTCTAGAACTCTTAGAAGCTTGTATATATGCCTAATTTTATCAAATCCGTACCAAAACCTTAACAATCAAACATCTTTTTCGGAACTTAAAAAATACAAAAAATACAGCAATAACGAGTACTCAACTATTTCATTTTGACTAAGACATCAAGCGTAGCGAGTTCATTATTCTTAAGTTACTTAAATATACATATCTTTAAATAAAGTACATTATGTGGGTCATTGTTGTTGTTTGTTCTTTAGATTGTTTATAGTCCCGGCCGACCATGTCATTTCTCCCTTGGTGAACTTGCCAAGATCCCAGTATGACTCCCATGCATACTGGTACCAAACAAAATTTGAAAATTTAGGGAGTTTTGTTGACTGCAATACCAAGTCAGTTTTGTCCAAAGATTATGATTATTTAGCCCAATTGTGTAAAATGCGGCAGTAGCCAAAAGATAGGTGTGCGAGACCAGACACGCGTTGCCAGCGTACATCGGTGCTTGAACCACTTTGCCTCGTGGTTTCTTTATTTGGTGTTATAACGCACTTAACTTGTAAAAAGACGGCCAAGTAACTAATGAATAGTTTAATATACCAGTTGACTTATTGAAAGGCTAAGTCTTACTTAACAAAATTTGAAATATATGAAGTTTCATAAATGCTGACAAGTGTAAACATTCATTGAAGAATATTTTACAGTAATATCCCTATTGTTTAATGTTTTGAGATATATCCCAATCAAGCATCGTCGGAACCTACGGTCTATTACGGAATATATATAAATGGTATGAATAACCTGGGTACCGAGGATGCAATCAAATGGCTGTTGCAATTATGTATTATTATTTATTTGTTTTCTAAACAATTTACTTAATAAAAGAAAAACTAGTTGTTACTTAAGTTAGTGTTACTTTAAAATTTACTCATATGCCAAAAAAGTTCCATAATTGAATGAAATCATGGAAATACATTGTAAATGCAGAAACCAGTAAAACAATACAATATTCTTTATTTGCATTAATCATTATAAAATGATTAAATCAGCATATGACAAACTGTACGACGATATACAGTACAGAAAATGTTTCATGATAATTCTTTTCAGGGACGAGTGGTATGGAACATCACTAAAGTCAATACTCAAAGGTGGTCAATCAGATTTTGGCCATGTAACAGATTTGTTTGAAACTTTAACATCTGATCATTTACACTCATTTATGTTCACTTAGCGCTTAATTCAAGTATGATTTTCACTGGAGGTATTTTTAAAATTTGATTTCCCTATCCTGGTTGCCTAACCAAGATAGAGTTATTTTATCATAAGTACAAATTTGATACACATACTTTGCCTAAGGAAATATATAAATATAAGATGTATTATACTTGTAAAATATTTGCATTAACAATTATATATTTAGATGGAATTCATTAGAAATGCAAGTTTGAAAAATTATTATTACCTACCTTTACCTATCTTGGTTGCGCAACCAAGATAGATTGGAAATGAATTAATTCAGAAGCTACACGTAGTTTTAAAACTTGCCTTTTGGTTCAGAATGTTAAAATATTTGTATATCTATCCAATGCAAATGTAAAAGTAGAAATTATATTGAAATAAAAAAGAAATACTCAACTTTTTAAATACTTTCATATTAAAGAGGAGTCATAACAAAATTTTATAAAAGTTAATATCATGTAAATTTCTAATAGGGGTCTAACTCTATGTAATAGGTCTTTTTGTTCCTTAAATAAATCTCTAACAGAATATACAAAACGTAAAAATTGTCATCAAATGTTGCTTAAATGTGATTGACATCCTTTAAATACAAAATATACCAAAAACATAGAGGCCATACTTTTTTTTTAATAAATATCTTTTTTATTGTTATAAAATGTACTCAATGATTTTCTGTTTTACTACAGTCGTTACAACACACATACTCGGTTACTTAGAAAGACACAAGACGCTTAAACCTAACATAATCGTTAAAATTACATATATTCAACAAATTGAAATATATCAATTTCTATCATTTGCAATAATAAAAAGTGTAATTAAAATAAAAATATTAAATTAAGACTTGTTTTCGGTAATCTCATTTGTTTTTGGTTGTTTCCGGTAAATATTTGTTTTCGGTATTCAGTAATACCACTAAATACCACTAAATCGGGTACGAGTTGACTAAGGTACGAATTGACTGGATAGTTGCCCTTCTATAAACGTGTAGCAACGTCATCCCTCGATTTATGAGAGACGGGTCGTACCGAATATTGCTTCTTTAGAGGATGGTGGACCTAATAAGCACGATTACAAACAAACAAACCCTCGATTTATTCTGTTTTGCAAGACAAATGGTAATAGATAAGGAATATATTTGCCGAATCACTTACCACATTCAGTAATACCGCTAAATCGGGTACGAGTTGACTAAGGTACGAATTTACTGGAAAGTAGCCCTTCGATTACAGTCCAAAACGTCCCCAAATCATTTTTTTATTTCGTCTATTTTAGGTCATATACATATTTAAAATACGTCAATTTTGCGTGACTTCAAAACATGTAATATTTTAAATGGATTAAGTCGATGGCTTAATAAAATGACAATTGAACGGTAAGAAGGTGAATTATGTGACCACAGGGGTCCGGACATACTACACTCAAAAACATTGTTTAAGCTTCAGCTTTCAAGCAAAACAGTTTGTTGGCAAAATGAAAATATTTATTTAAAAATTTTGTCAAATGATTCACATATATGTGATTTTAAAGTCGGTAGAAAGTACATGCGTAACGTAAAACTGGGCATTAGCATTTGAATATATATGCGTGTTTTATATAAAAATAATCAAAAAAACAAAAATAATATCAAACAGGGAATGCCACGTACCAAAAACGCAGCCTCCCCAAAACGAACCCCAACTTGTAAACTTGTAACTAAAGATTTTTCCGAAATACAGATTCAAGGCAATCTAGAAGCTTACGTGCTAGTGTGTTTTTTTTTTGAAGATGCAGGTTGTAATAATCATGTATCGCAGTAATCAATCTTTTTCTAAACTCTGAAATTTCTATAAAATTCAGGTCTTAACTTCACTGGAAATAGTCAGAAAGCAAAAATTTTACACATTTGAAAAAGAAACTAATTACCTGTGTCACAACTTCTATGCTGCCATCCCTCACAGCTATCACATTGCACCGCATGCTGGTTCCTCTTGACTGTCTTAGAGCACCCAAGACATGGAAAAACACCCATTCTTACACAAACACAGATATAATAATCCAAGATTTTTATCACTAATGTATGTCAATATAAGTTTTAATTCCAGTATATCAATAACTAAGATCAGTAGAATCACAGATACGTATATGTTTGAGCAGATATGAAGGATTCAAAATCAGACACTTTATATACATGACAAATGTTGTGATTTATAGCACATACACCTTTCATGAAAACAAACTTTTCCCGAAACTTCAGTTAAATGACTCAAATTAATAAATAATTGGGATCTAATTCAACTTAATTGAAATTAATGAATGATGGGTACAAACGCATGTTTTCACTGTTTGTTCATTGTCTTGCTTTCAAACAGAAGATCAAAGCCCATTTAAACTCGTGTGTAAGACAATGAGTAAATAATTAAAGTAGTTAATCCACTTATACAATTAAATATAATGCAATTAGATTGGTCACACTCCTTTCAATATATTATGTCACTTATCTCAGCGGCTCCATATCATCTTAAATTGACTCTTTGATCTTAATAGTTAATGGTAGAGTTTAAATAAAACAAACACAAACATAAATTATATATTTTAATGATTACATTGTCAAGAAAATCACATATAATCTAACAAATGATAAATAATTATTTAACAGAATAAATGTATTTCAAATTATTTTTAAATTAACGCAAAATGATGCAATTAACGACATAAAACCAAATTTTTTTTTCTATTTTTCAAATAATATACATGTCCAAAACGTCCCCACATTTTTCATGTAAAGTAAGGTTTTTTACATTACATTTTGTCATCTTTTCTCATTTGGGGACGTTTTGGTCATTTCGGGGACGTTTTGGTCATATTGGGGGGACGTTTTGGTCATTTTAGGGACGTTTTGGTCTGGGGACGTTTTGGTTTGGGGACTTTTTGGATTGCTTCGAGATTTTCTATAAACGTGTAGCAATGTCATCCCTCGATTTATTCTGTTATGCAAGACAGATGGTAATAGATAAGGAATATAATTGCCGAATCACTTACCACTTCACAAAGCCATTTAGTTCGGCATATTTGGTAATAAATAAACGTGTACACGCGGAACCTACACGCAGGCGCCACTGTACAAGGAAGTCACATAATTGTGTTATCATAGCACGCAATCACGAGTCATTTAGGAAAGACAATTAACATGTTGTAAACACATTATCCATTTATCCATCTGTGCGTGTGAGAGGAGAGATGGAGAGATCTTAAATTTTTTTAGAAGGACATATGGGACAAAGAAATGTTTTGATATACCTTGTAATTCTTTATATGTCTTATATGTTACCTTCACAAAGTTATTATTATTAGTTTTATGACAAACAGGAAAATGTTTTTAAAATGTTTAAATCTTGAACGAGTAGATAATTATTAACATATTCTTAAGACTATTGCTGTGGAAGACTAGTTGACCTGGATTGGAAAAAACTTCACAAAGACTTATTTCTTCATTTTTCTTTTTATAACCCGTTTTCATACATTGCACGGTTACACTCACCAAATCACACACAACCCTAACAACCGTATCTTACCGTACACATAGGTGTACCAACACTAAAGATGAGACCGCACTGTCTCAATGGTAGCTAGGTGTTGCATTTATATATATTACATCCCCCCACAAAGACAAAATTTCAACCCAAATGTTCCAAAAAGATCAACACCAACTACCAATTACAAACATTAAAAACAAGAAAGTTTAGTGTGTATAGCAATAAAATGTCGTTTATACATTTTAAATCTTTGTTACTTATTATGGTAGATGTCCGACTTTATATACACTTGAAATTTTTATTTAAAAAAAGATACATGTATGACAGAAGAGATTACTATATTGACACGTTGGCCGACACAGGCAGACACAGGTATATATATATGTTTAAGGTGAATCCAACCAAGGACAGCAGTCACACAAGAAGCATACTGGCCACCATCTCAACAAATGAAATCTTCTATCATCAACAAAGATATTATTATACTGCCAAAATAACGATACAGACAATGCTATTAAAATATATGTTGTTCTTAATTTCAGTTGTTACAAAGTATGGTCAAAATTAAAAATGACTTCTGTCTTACGAGATTTACTTAAACAAAAAACAAAGTTCTAAATGGCACAATGCATTGAATACATAATAAAGTATTCTGAATAAAGCTAACATAAAAGGAAACAAATCTTGAGCTACTCTTGCAACTAACAATCCCAGAAATTTAGTGTTGACAGAGTTGTTCTTCTTTGGTCTTTTCACTCTGAAATGCAAAATGATTGAAAATTGCATAAAATGAATTTCGAAGCATTACTGATTTCTTTCTATAATAATTGTGAAACACTATGAACATGTAACTCAAAAATTTTAACTGATTAGTTTGTAGAGTTCATCTTGAAACTGTGATTAATAAAGAGTTTAACTCATAGAAGCACTCTTGAAAGTTTGCTGTAATGTTCTCGGGTGGGCGGGGGTCGCAGGTTGAACATTTTAAGAGAGTTTTTACACTAATATGGATGCTGATAGTTCATTGTTTAGATTCTTCACCATGTGGAATACTAGTTAACCTGGATTGGTTCGTTGAAATGACTTTACAAAGACTTATTTCTTCGTTTTCTTTTTATTACCCGCTTTCACACATGGCACGGTCACACCCTACCAAATCACACACAACAACCCTAAAAACCGTACCTTACCGTACACATAGGTGTACCAATACTGAAGATGACACCACACTGTCTCAATGGGAGCTAGGTGTTGCATTTGTATATATAACACTGCATCGTACCAGGTCTGGTGTCCTCTGCAAAATTGGGCGCAAAGGGATTTTTCTTATGACAATGAGTGTTACTTCGCTAACAGTCCTTGATTTTGGTTTATATCCATTTATTTTAATCACATACCTGCAGTTCATTGAAAACACATCATGTTGCTGTTGTTTTTTTGTTGTTTTTTTTTTCAAACAAATAATTTTGCTTAACTTAAGACCTTTTGATGAAGTAAAATACAGTGTTTTTGAATTGTATGTAACCAGCTTTGTTTATGACACATCCTTCAGGAATACGTGTCACCACCTACTCGTCTATTATTTCACGAAATTTTCATGAAACCTAAAATTTCAGTGGTGGTGCATTATGTTTCCGTAAGGGAAATATGCTAACATCATAAAACAGGTCATTATTTTCATGAGAATGTCCGACCAGATCGGCCTCCGTGGTCTAGTTGTTAGAAAAGCTGACTTGAAATCACTGTAACCTCCAACTTTGTCTCTTTAAGTAGGAAAGTTAGCAGTGGCTTGCGAGGATTCGAGCCTAGTACTGGAACTTTCTAGGACGATGATAGGAAAACTAGCTGCCTATTAAACTGACCAAATACAGACCTGCACTTTTAAGTGGACGTTTAGCTTTTTGAAGGGGTAAATGACAAGTTACATAATAATTCGAGGAGTTAAGGCAAAAATATCAAATCTGTTGCTATTTCTATAGACGCCTTGCATTGCAATAATAGCCATGATGTGGCAGTTCATGCCCAAATCCTGCAATGGCCATTAAGATGTGATATACATTTTGATTTGATTGGTTGCAATTGACAATGGTGATAGCTTATAACTATGAGCATTTAAAAATGCTATTGGACCAGGTTGTGTCATAATCTATGCATATACAATACATATGGGTGTGCCATTTCCATCTGATTACATGTAAAATACACAGACAACAAACAGATTAATATTTTGTCCTGTTCGAAAAAGTTAAAAGATTGATCAAGCTTTACAATGTTTTTCTGTTCAGACTTCAAATGTCATAAATTGAAATATTTTAATTTATATTTGCACACATGTTCAACACATGGAGATAAAGTGTCGTATGCAAGTGCTAGGCCTAGACCTTGAAGGCCAAGGTCACATACAATGAGACACCACTTAAAGGGCATTCGGCACTTACGAGTGACAGCTCTTGTTCTTTTGTGAATCTAATTTATTTTGATCATATTTCATCTGTTCAACTGGTCAAGTTATAATGATCTCTTAACGTTCGTGCTTATATGTTAGTTTTCACGCTAGATTTGAAAAATAATGGTAAATACTTAACGAACATGTTTGTTATTGAATTTCACAAATATTTTTATATTAACAGTGCCTTTGAAATTAAATTAAAAAGTGTTTTAGTTGTACAACAAAGTTACTCTTGTCCTAAAATAGAATTATCATACACATAGCACATAGTTACTCTCAGCAGTTGTCAGCAATTGTCAGCATTGGATGTATAAATACATCTAGATATTTTAGATGATTGCACAAATCGTATGTTTCACTAATGCACATTGCATTATGAAAGTGATGTGTCTTTCCTGCATGAGTAGATGAAATGTGCGGCATATCTCATGCTCCAGAAAGGACTTGGGAATATGATATGTCCAGAAACGACAAACAAAAAAAGATCAATGTACTTGTATATAATCCATGAGCAGATAGGACAACTTGAATACATTTAAGTATCTTCATACAGTCTTTTCATTAAATAAATAGTTCAAACTTTAATAAAAATTGTCAAGCAAACCAACAAAAACAACATAGGACAAGAGCGATGAATGCCCCAAAAGTGGTTTCCCTTGATCTTCAAGCTAGTGTACCCATACAGCACTTGAAACTCTCTTAGATCCACCGCCTTCATTTTTGAAGGGGTAAATGACAAATAACGTAACAATGCGAAGAGTTTAGGCAAAACTATCAAATCTGCTTCTAACTCTACAGACAAATTGCATTGTTAAGATAGCCATGATGTGGCAGTTGATGCCCAAATCCTGCAATGACCAGTAAGATGTGATAAACATTTGATTTGATTGGTTGCTGATGACAATGGAGATTGGTTATAACTATGAGCACTTAAAAAGTGCTACTGGACCAGGTTGTGTCATAATCTATGCATAAACAATACATATGGGTGTGCCATTCCATTTGTTTATAGTCATGTAAAAGACACAGACAACAAACAGATCAATATTTTGTCCTGTTCAAAAAAATTAAAAGATTGATCAAGCTTTACAATGTTTTTCTGTTCAAATGTCATACACATTATATTGGCACACATGTTCAACACATGGAGATAAAGTGTCGTATGCAAGTGCCAGGTCAAGACCTTGAAGGTCAAGGTCACAGACTGTTAGACACCACTTTAGGGACATTCGGCACTTACAAATGACAGCTCTTGTTCCTTTGTGAATCTGATTTATTTTGGCCATCGTTCATCTGTTTAACTGGTCATTGACAAGCTATAATGGTCTCATAAATTTCGAGCTTCTTTGTTAGTTTACTTGCTAGATTTGAAAAATAATGGTAAATACTCAACGGAAAATTTTGTTATGGGACTTTGAAATTTAAAAGAAAAGTGTTTTGGTTGATCAACAAAATTACTCTTGTCCTAAAATAGAATGTTCATACACACAGCACAAAGTTACTCATAGCAGTTGTCAGTATTGGATGTTATAATATATCTAGATATTTTAGATGATTGCACAAAACATATATTTCACAAATGCATATTCCATTATGAAAGTGGTACAATCAGTGAGTCTGTCCTGCATGATTCGATGATTTGTGTGGCATATCTCATGTTCCAAGAAGGACTTGGGAATATATGTCCAGAAACGACAAACATAAAAGGTCACTGGACTTGTGTATAATCCTAGAGCAGATAGGACAACCTCTTAACTTTAAAGTATCTTCATACAGTTATTTTATAAGATAAATGGTTCAGATATATGTAATTCAAACTTATAAAAAAAATCAAGCAAACCAAAACAAACGTAGGACAAAAGCGATGAATGCCCCCAAATTGGTGTCTTACAGACTGTGACCTTGATCTTCAAGGTGTGTAACCGGTTCTTGCATACAACATTTTATCTCTGTGTGCTGAACATGTGTGCAAATTTATATTACAACCCTTCAATGTATAACATAGTTAAATTCTGAACAGGAAAAAAGTGCATAGCTTCATAAAAGTTGATTATCTTTTTTCAAACAGAAGCATAATTATATTCACCTAATCTATTTTTGTGTGTATTTTACTTTACTATACTCAAATGGAAATGGCACACCCGTATGTATTGTGTACGTATACATTATGGCACACCCTGTTTCAAAGGCACTTTTGATTTGCTTATAGTATAAGCAATCACCATTGTCACCAACCATCAATCAAATCAAAATATTTATTGCACCTAATTGGCCATTGCAGGATTTTGGCATTAGCTGACACATCATGAATATATCTATCTTGTCACTTACCCCTAGAACATTACTAATGTTCGAATGAGGACTAAAACCGAGGTCCGATGTATCTGTGCTGTACACCGAACATGTTAAAAAACCAGGGGATGTCTCTGGAACGGGACTCATTCTGTACCTCGCATCATTCTCCAAAACCTAAAATAACTAACTTCTTCTTGGGACATTTGTCATATATGGATTAGCCGGTACCAACGATGAAACTTTAAAACAACGTAGCTTTCTCAATTGTCATCAAATGTGTTTCTTTGTATTACTTGGAATAGACCATTATTTTTAACTTTGAAGTTGTTTGTACATATTACATTGAAAGCAGTATTTAGGTAATATTAGGAATTAATTATCTTCAAATTGCACTTGATTAGTATCAGTTTGTTTATTTCTTAAATATATAGTGTTTTTCTTTGAATGTATTTCTGTATACCATTCCAAGTAAAACAAAAATGACCATCAAAAAGAAATAACTTTCATATATTGACTGATAAAATTTCAGTTTTGTTGTTCAAGACACTTCAACAATAAAGTCTATCAGAGCCATCTTGGTACAGTGGTAGCAAGGTCGCCTCAGGGTTGAAGGGTTCTGGGTTCGATCCCCACAAATGCTAAAGCAGTTGCAGTGTCTTTAGGCGAGACACAGATAACTCGACATAGCCTCTCTCTCTCTCTCTCTCTCTCTCTCTCTCTTCAATGTTGATTCCATCTAGAGTGAGTCTCGAGAGTAATTGATATAAATTGTAAGAACTTGTTTCGCAATTGAGAGTAAATAAATAACTATAGATTAATTATTCGAGTCAGTACTCCAAGATAAAATGATTACCCTCTCATAAAAAGGAAAAAAGGAAATCATTAAATCTTTTCTGTATTAAAATCACCCTACCAAATACCATTGAATCACCTCACTTCCCCACAATGTCTTCTCACTGTGTGCAATTTGAATACTTGTACAGTTATGTTGCGGACAACAAAATTCAATGAAGGGAGATAATTCACAAACAAGGCTATATATTGTTATGGTTCTTTGGCAATGCTATTCTTGTTAATGTCCTCTCACACTTACAATTTGAATGAATTTCCTTCAGTGCTCCGGACAAGAAAATGTAACGAAGGGAGATAATTAAAAAATAAGTCAAGTAGAGTTATGATTCTTGCATAATAAAAAAGGGAGATAAAGCAAAAAATTAGGCAATATATGGTTATGGTTCATGGGCACTGCACTTCTCGTGAGTGTCATCTTTCATTATATGTAATTTGAACGAATTACCTTTAGTATTTCGTACGAGAAATGTAATGAAGGGGAATAAAATTGGGCAAGGTAGAGTTATGGTCTTTTGACATTGCATTTCCTTTTATTGTTCTCTATCAGTTATGCTTCCGTGAACGAAATTGGGACGGACGGAATGCTTTGTGAGATGGACGGTTAGGTTAACCTTTTGGTCTATTTTTATAATACCCCCGAACACAAAGTGTAAGGGGGTATACTGCATTCAGGTTGTCCATCCGTCCGTCTGTCCGTCCGTAGACGGAATCTTGTGAACACTAAATCTCCAAAATCAATGGTACGAATTCAATTGGTCGAAGGTCAAGGTCACAGGGGTTTGATATATTAAAATCTTGTGGACGCTTAATCTCAAAATCCCCTTTTCAGAATTGTATGATGCATCACACGAGTGATAAGTAAAGTGGTTAACTGTGCATGTTCCATGTTTCGGGTCACTAGGTCAAAAGTCAAGGTCACAGGGGCTCGAGGTAGTAAAATCTTGTGCGCTTTTAATCTCCAAAACCCCTGATTACAATTTAATTATATTTTACAGAAGTGACAAGTACCATGCCTTTTTGTGCATGGTCTATGTTTCGGGATACTAGGTTAAAGGTCAAGGTCACAGGAGCACGAGATAGTAAATTCATGTGGGCCCAAATCTCCTAAATCGTTGGTCACAATTTAATGATATTTGACATAAGTGATAAGTACCATGCCTAGTTGTGCATGGTCCATGTTTCGGGACACTAGGTCAAGGTCATAGGGGCTCGACATTATAAACTTTTGTGTGCTCTTAATCTCCAAAACCCCTGGTCAGAAACTAATTATACCTTACAGAAGCGATAAGTACCATGTCTAAAGTTGTGCAGGTCCGATAATAAAAGCATCAAATGTTAGATAAATTTTATATACTGTGTCAGTGGGGTGTTCACAATACATTTTTTAAACACCGCAATACTATTTTTAACCCCCTAATGCCAGCATGAACTAAAGCAACTTCAGAATGCTTAAAGTCAAACTCAACCCCTAACCAGGACAGACAGATTTCTGTAGGCCAAAGTTCCTTCGGGTACCAAAGGTATTAAATTCCAAATGAATATAAACAATGGTCAAAAACATTTAAGTTATTGTATTGAAATATCATAAAATTTTCTGGACTGGGCCAGAATATATTCCATCAAAAACATTTCCATCAAAGCGTGAAATAATTTCCAGGACTCGCAATATAATTTGTGTAAGGTGTAATAACATACATATGAACTTCAGATCCTTTCATGGCATTAGTAGAATACACCAACTACCATATTCTGTTTGCGCATAGTTAGTCAGGGACTCTATTCACTACAGGACTTGGTGTTAACTCTGTCATTTATTACATGTATTATTGTTTTGTTGTATTATACATACAATACTTATAGATGTAATAAGTTTATTTTGAGTGTCTTTCAATAAGTGAATAATTGTGTGTAACTGGACAGTTTAAGTGTAGGTAAGTGAATCTTTATCTCTTAATTTGTTTATAAAAGACCTTGTTGTAAATAAGGTGTGTACATGTACTTTTATTTTCTCTTGTATAACCTTAATATGTCACCTTCTTGAAATAAAGAATTTATTATTATTATTATTATTATTATTATTATTATTATTATTATCATCATCATCATCATCATCATCATCATCATTTTATCTTACCCAGTAGACTATTATACATGTTAAAACATATTTCTGTACTATTTAGTGACTGTTGCTTGTACACTTTTACTCAATTTTCATTACAAAGTGTAAAAACTTTGGTTGATTGTCTTTTGAGAAAATTTAGAACTGCACGTCATGAGAATAAAATCAATGATAATAGGTATATTTGTGTGGTTACTTTTATCCCCCCTAAGAAAATGCACGGGCGGTTGGGGCGTGAGAGGGGCGTAAAGATTTGCTCTTGTCCGTCCGTACGAACGTATGTTCCGAAAATATTGTGGCATGCACTACTACTTTACTTCCTGATCTTGAGTCACTAAGCTTCATACACATGTTTATGATGACTTCAGATGAGTTCGTTTATGGGTTTGATCGGATTTCTTCCTGAATTATGGCCCTTGATATAACAAAAACTGCAATATATAACTATATTTGTATGTGTACACTCTAACACCTTAATTTCTTCAATTCTGACCACAATTACACAGAATGTGTATGACTCGTTCTCGGATGAGTTCGTTTATACGTTTGTCGGAATAGTTCTTCCAGTGTTATGACCCCTGATTTAAAATGTTGCAATATTTAACTATGTTAACACTCAAGCACTTTCATTTCTTAACTTGCCCTAGTTATATGGTCAGAGAATATGTGTGTCTAAACGGTCTCGAATGAGTTCGATAACGGGCTTGTTCAGACCAGTAGTTAAAGAATTATGGCCGTTGATTTAACAATTATTGTAATATTTAACTATATTGTCTCTGTAGCACCTTCATTTCTTCACTAAACCTAATTGTATTGACAAAGAATGTGAATTACCATAAGGTTTTAAATGAGTTCAATCATGGGCCTGATTGGAATAGTACTTCCAGATTTATGGCCCCTGGTTGTACTAAAATGACAATATTTAACTATGTTTCAAATTAAGCACCTTCATTTCTTTACTTATCCTAACAATATACACAGAGAATGTGCATGACTATAAGACTTTGGATAAGTTCCATTATGAGCTTGATCCGGCCAGTTCTTTCAGTGTTATTCAGAGTTATGGACCCTGTAATATTTAACTATATTGTCTCTGTAGCACCTTCATTTCTTCACTAAACCTAATTGTATTGACAAAGAATGTGAATTACCATAAGGTTTTAAATGAGTTCAATCATGGGCCTGATTGGAATAGTACTTCCAGATTTATGGCCCCTGGTTGTACTAAAATGACAATATTTAACTATGTTTCAAATTAAGCACCTTCATTTCTTTACTTAACCTAACAATATACACAGAGAATGTGCATGACTATAAGACTTTGGATAAGTTCCATTATGAGCTTGATCCGGCCAGTTCTTTCAGTGTTATTCAGAGTTATGGACCCTGATTGCTGAATATCTTGCAGACGAAATCAGGCTATTACTTCAAAATTATGGTCCTTGATTTATAAAAAATTGCCATATTTAACTATGTTGACACTCGGTACCTTCATTTCTTAAGTCTCATATAGGTCACCAGGTCAAATAATAGATAAAAACATTATGAATGTCCCATTTATAACCCAATCATCATGATAACAATTTGACAATAGGTTTTCTCCAATGATTTCTAGGCCATGTTTGCATCTGTGTCACATGAAATAAAAAACTAGGTCACACGGTCAAATCAAAGAAAAACCTTGTTAACACTCTAGAGGCTACATTTATTATCCAGTCGTCATCAAAATTGGTCATAATGTTTGTCCGAAAGATTTCTAGGTCCAGTGGAAACGAAAACCAGGTCATAAGGTCAAGTCAAAGAAAAACTTATATTAATATTCTATAGGCCATATTTAATATCCAATCTTCATGACAATTGGTCAGAATATTTGTCTTAAAGATTTCGATATCAATTTTGAATCTGAGTTATCTGGGCTGAATAACTAGCTCATAGACTCAAAACAATAGAAAGCATTGTTAAGACTCTAGGGGTCACAATTAATATCCAATCTTTATAAAACAAACAAGTCAGAATGTTTGTACAAATGCCTTCTAGGTCAAGTTTAATACTTGGGTACTTGGGATCAAAAACTAGATCACTAGAACAAATCAAATTAAAACCTTGTCAGTGTGTATGTGTTGACCACTTGATAGACTAGGTCACCAGGTCCATTCCAAGGAAAACCTTGTTGATACGCTAACAGTTCTATAGCCAATTAGTATGTGATGTGGTCAGAATGTCTGTCTACCAAGGTCATACAGAATATTTGTGTTTATGTTTTATAGTTAAAGGTTGAATTTGACCACATTGGGTCATAAGTAGGTCTCAGGTAAGCGATAGGGTCATGTTGGCCCTCATGTCCTTGATAAAACTATACTAAAGTATTGAGATATATATCACCCACAATCTTCATTTTCATATGATGATTGGTGTTACTGATTAAATGATCCATACTGTTTTTGGGGTCAGGAGTCAAAGATCAAGGTCACAGTGACCCGAACTTTGAAACCATTTCCGCTCAATATTTTGAGATCTATATCACCCAAAGTCTTCAAACTTCAAAGATTATCACATACCTTACTCCGATCAGTCCAGCAGAGCGATGCTGGCCTTTTTATGCCTCTTGTAAGCTCATCTGAGCACATCAGTTTCGATTAGCAAATTTATGGAAATCTGCTCTTGTTTTCTGGCTAAAGTGGAAAGTTGGGGCATCCGTGACACTTCTAGGTGAACACTCATTTAAAACCAAATCATGAAAAACGGTCAGAATGTTTGTTTTGATATGTGCGTGTCCTTCTTAGGGCGTCTAAAGAAATACGAATGTACAATGACTCACTCTAGGACAATTGTACCTCATATGAAGTCAATTCAAACCTAAACATCAAGAATTGTTACAGGTGCAACCACATTAGCTCTATAATGCACTAAACTGGGAAAATTGGAAGACTGAAAAACTACACATAACTTAACAACTTGCTGTTAGATGAAAAACAATAAAACTTGCATCTTACTTTCTGATCAAATATGGCGATACATTCTCTGTAACATAAATTGCATTCTAAAAGTAATATATAACTATATAAGAAATCCTTTGTTAACACGTTAAAATGCACAGCAACCAAAAATTGCTTTTATAAAACTGTCACCAAAAATACACTATGTGCAGTAAGATGCGCATAATGTCACTTTAACATACTTTTTACTACAGTTTAAAACTAACCCGTGCATTACGATTTATTGTGCAAGCGGCACTTGAAACTTTGGGTTTAAAAGGTGTTAAACTATAGGTTTAAGAGTTACCTGAATTATTTTGCACTTTTCACGGAAAACCCAAGATCAAAGTCTTAAACAACGGTTTAAAATGTAAAATACAACATAAGCATTTCAACAGGTAACGTTACACTTTAAACAGCTAATTTCATTGGTTGTCTTTATTGGTTAATCAGCCTTTGAACTACGGTTTAAGACTTCAAACCACGGTTTAAGAATTCTCTTACAAACAGCACATGAAACTAGGGGTTTAATTGGGTCACTGCTAAGAATTAAATAACACGAACTTTTATTTACCTTGTTTATATAATGATCAAACACATGCAAGTCAATTTCTGGTCAAATAATGATAGGTAGATGATAGGTAGACGACTTCATTTTTTCGCAATATTAATCTTTATTGGTACACCATCTAAGCGAGGTGCTAAATGCAAAATAAGCCAGAATTCGGGTATCGTGTTCTTTTTTGTATGTATAGATATTATTTTCTGTCTTTTCTAATATAATAAGTCATACTTTAGGATAAAAAATTAAGGATAGTGGTAAGTGTGTCCTGCGAAGAACCGGTTTTAACTTTCTTACATTAAGAGACTGGTCGGTAGCAGGGATTGGACACATGACCCTTTATCTTTGAGAGGTTATAAAGATTTTGAAGTCAGCGACTCTAACAACTTGATCACGGAAGCGGATTTATAGAAATATTTATTGTTTTACCGTTGTACTGTCTGTAATATACGAGATAAATTTTATAATGTAAATCAATACATATGTAAAATATATCAAGTGAAGAGCGCATTAAGTGGAGTACAATGTAGGTCATAACGATAAGATAACTGTTTTCAGAAAACATTTTATTTTATAGTAAACATCAAAATTCTGGGCGCAAATTTAATACAAGTTATTGTCGCTGGTAATAGCATACTAGTAGTAAATAGCAGAGTCATATGTATGCATTGCAATACAGTTAATTGTATCACATTAACATAACCAAATGAGAATATATTCCCATTTTACGTTGGAAAAATTAATTTAATTCAATTAAGACAATTATGTTCTCGGTGCACTTTTAATGTAAATGCATGGTAGGGAGTAAGTGTTCTTAGTTAGTCTTAAAAAATGAGCAACAGTCAAAAGCAATCACTTTTATTTTTAATCAAAGCTTAATGAACTATGCTTGTATATCCGAATTTCATTGGGGCAACCAGAACAACGCATTTGAGTGAAGAGGCGGGAAAAATTGACTGTATAACACACCATGCTGCGCAATACGCGTCAGAAATATATGACGTTTGACCCAGACTAACAATGCAAGAGTGGCGTCCCTTGTGACAATAAATGCCGCAGTTTTTGCTTGACGTTAACAGGATGAAGTAGGTAAATTGCAATTTGGTTGGAAACATCAATTCTTTAAAGTTATATATATTAAAATTGAGAGGCAACTGGCTTTCATTCTTACCCGTACAGTTACGTCAAATTTTATCAATTTTGAAGCGTGATAATAACCCTTTTATTTGATGCTAATTAATAAAATACTGTGACATATCAGCGAGATATTTACGTCTTTTATCAGTCAGAGCGTGTTGATATAGATATATCTTTAAAGTTGTTGTAGTAGTTTAACGCCGGGCTCAACCGTAGTTTTGGTTATTTTGAAAGGCAGACAGTTTACCTAACAATTGTTCTTGGTAAGAACCAATATAAAACTCATATCCCTAACTTTCTCCCATAAAGAGACATGGTGGATATCAGGTCTCGAATCCATAACCCTCAATTTATGACAAGTTACTACATGTGTAAGCATTCGACGACGGAAGCGGACACTATGAATCTTAATTGTTTTGCAGTCATTCTGCCCACGATGCACCGAGGTAAACTGTGCATTTAAATATCAATCATACATATGTAAATAGTATATCAAGATATACACGTGATACTACGTTTAGGTTCTAAACCAGGTTATCTCTAGATGTGTGGGGACAAAGCGTTTCTGAAATGTCCAGTGCCCCGACCGGGATTCGACCCGGGGACCTCCGGCTTTGTAGTCCAGAACGTAAACCACTCAACCACCGCATCACCCGAGATTTTATTTCACCACGCTTTAATTTGAGCATAATGGCAAGATACCTGTTTTCAGAAAATATGTCATTGTATTGTGACTCCAATTATAATTGCTCAAGCGTTGTGTCATAAGTTGGAGATTACTATACAGTTAAATTGTTTTTGAAAACAGATATCTTACAATAATGATTATAATGGTTAGACAATTGTTTTCAAAAAATAGTTCACTGTATAGTAAATATTAAAAATATTCTTGCAATTGCTCTGCAAGTTATTGCCACTGACAATATCACAGTAAGTTGCTGAGTAATATGTGTGTCATTCATTGCAGTTCACTGTATTACATTAGCACAACCGAAGCAAAATCTCTTCCTACTTGAAAAGGGTATTTAAAACATTTTAAGACAAATACATTCTGGGTGTAGGTTTTAATGTAAGTGCATGGTAGGGAGTAAGTGTACTTAGTCTTAAACATTAAGCAGCAGTCAAAAGCAACATTATATGACCAGGAAATTGTCACGTTCAAGTCTAAGAATAAGTACATTCTATATAGAGGATATTTGTTTGTTTTGAGTGGATATGGAATATATCTCATGGAGAAGTGATATTATAGTAATATTTTCACGAGCGCGAAGCGCGAGTTAAAATGTGAAAATTGCATCACTGTGAATTGAGATATATTCCATATCCACTCAAAACAAACACATTTACGCTACCTATTAACACAAATGCTAAGTTTTGTATATATGCACTACTTTAAAAAATTGTTCGGGCAGACTTATATCACCAACTCTGTGACTGATATGCTATCTATACCATTAATCTATATTTCACTGATAAAACACAGTATCTAATTAGTTAGTATAAAATAAATATAGCGCAGTTGCTTTTTGTTTGATACGTTCAGACAACGCATTTTAGTGAAGAAGCAAGAAAAATATATAAGAAAAGTATATGTCAACATTGTTTTAGAATAAATAGAACTCAGTTCTACCATTATTCTATCGTCAAACTCATTTTGTTTGTTACATATGGGTGGTTAAAGAAGTTGGCACTATATTTTTGACGACACGTATAGTAGTTTCAGTTTTTGTTTTGGGAATTTGCACGATACAAGCTTAGACTTGATCAGATCAGATATCTATAGTTGTAAGTCTTTAAACGGCCATACTGAAGGACATAATTTGTGAATATGGAAGGTAAATTAATTTATTAATATTTTACTTATTTTACTGTAAAACTGTAATATTGTAAACGTTCGTTCCTAATTCAAATTGATAATGTTGTCCTTTTATGTCGTATGCAAATTATTTTCATGTCGCTCATATACATTGAACATGCATTCCGTCACCTCCTTGACTTACCTAGCGTGAGTGTCTGTACATGTTCATAAACTGAATGAAACTAGTACTATGCACCTCATTGTATTGTTCCACTCCGCGATCAGAAACTTTTGGAAAACAATTTTGACTTTTGGGATTTGGGCTTATGTCTTTTGATCAAGAAAATGTCTCTTTGGGCAAAATGTCAAGAAGGTAGAAATAAAAAAGAAATTTTAAAAATGAAAATAAAACAGAAGTGTTTAACATTTTGAAGATATGCAGTTTGGTAAAGCAGTAGCTTGGTATATTATTTTAGCAAAGTTTTTTGGGAACATTTCATTTAATCATACCCACACCGTTTGAAACAGATAGATACATGATCACATTATATTTAACATACGTTTTATAGATAGAAGCGTATGTCCCTTTGGTTTCAATTTACTATAATTATAGTCATAAGAGAGTTTTCAACTAATTGCAAGACAGCACACGTACATTCAGTTTTGAAATCTCACCAACACTAATTAAAAATGATAATAGTATCATTAAGAATACTAGAAGATACAATGGAATGTAAAGTAAGCAACGCTTAACATTCGCTACCACTTGATAACAATAGGTTTAGTACTCGTATAGTTTCCATCTGCAGCGATAAATGGTTCCAACACAATACTTGTTCTTAAAACTAGGTAATCAAATAACACATAATTGTATTAACAATTATAAATCTCTATGATATGCATCATGTGTATGCATATTAAACGATATAGATAAAATGTTATATTACAAAACTGTAGTCTCTTGTTTCTCGTTTGTAAATGTTTCTTTTTCTATCTTCGACAGCCATATCTAAGAAAACTCTACAATATCTGGGTGGATCTGCAAGATCTACCCCACGTCTTATCGTAGCGGCGAAGTATCTAAATGATGGTCGTTTGCTGCTCATTGACCGCAACAACTCTGTTCTTTTAATAACAAATACAAATGATGAAAAGATACAAGAAATTGATCTCGCCAGACCAGACAAAACCATTAAACCTTCAGATGTTAATAATGGTTTCGATGATGAGCAGCTTTTGATAACATATACTGGGATAGATTTCTCTCTCGGTGTTATTTTCACCACAAAAACTCAACAAAATGAAACCGTTTTAGAGAACACTTTGACTGTGAAGGTAACGGACCGAACACGGTCTATTGTGGTACTCGATAAGGACCACTTCTGCGCCACTACCGCAACTCACATCGCTATCCTGAATAAATCCGGGGAAACTGGACCCTTACATCCTAGGTCAAAGAAAGATAGGGGCGGCTTGTTGATGTCTGACAGGGTGGCTCGATTCTTTTTTGGTGATGGCGACGAATACGTTGGTTGTCACTGGGACGGAAAAAAGATTACAGAGATCTTCCGATTCAGCAACCCACGTATGAAGTTTCCTCGTGGTTCTGTCATAGACAAATCAGGAAGAATCATTGTCTGTTGTGATTCGTCCCATAATATCTTTAGGATTTCACCTGACGGAAGAGAGTCCGAAGTCATTGTATTTGACGGAACAAAGTCTTTTGGAGACATAGATTTTCATCCAAACGGCAAATTCTTCGTCACGACCTTTTGGAATGAAAACGAGATGCCAATTCTGTTTAAGATAGAAGCTTGAAAAAATAAGCAAACTGATGTTTTACTCAAAATTATATACATGTACTTATTACGCAGATTGACTAGATTAGTTTTACACTGTGTCTTGTTGCGAGTGTTTTTTCGGGAGGTTTCTGGGATTATTTTCTTTTATTTATATATGACAGCAAACTTTGAGTTCAAAGGTCAAATATGATGCAAGCAGTGTGTTGGGACTTCTGTCTGTAGTTGTAATTTGTATGACTTTTTGTAGATCACATATGGAACTTTCAATTTTTCCAATAATCGATGTATCAATACATTTCACACATTAAACAAAGAAGGATAAAATCGGTTTAACCCTGATGATTTTTTAAACGGATTCATTTATCATAATTTCAATTGTCACAACAGTTGGCAAATACTTTTACCTAATTGGTGATATAAATTCAAAAATATTAATTATTTCACCTACCCATTTTGTTTTAAAACCTACCAACCCGTTTCCCTATGAAAGAGAAAGACTTAAATTTGTACTTTTCATTTACATATTTTGCTTTAATTCTGAGCTAAATTCAGTGCAAAATTATCTTTAAATTCAACGAGTGTCGAAAATATAGTATAGTAAGACATAGCAATATGTGTAACGAAATGTATATAAATTTAAAACTATGGCACTACATGTACCTGTATATACTATGTCTTACTATACTATACTATATCATGTTGTTCATACAATGTTATTCACTATGTAAATGTTTAAATGATTTTTGAAATTAAA